>CM062817.1:875576951-875914578 GCA_031772625.1 Pinus tabuliformis | reverse complement strand
ATTGGTGATAGGAAGGTCATTCGTGATCTAAGTATAGATTCATTTCCTTCTTTTAGAAAATCTTTTTGCAAACTTTTATTATGCTCAGGGGGAGCATGGACTCGATCAGGGGAGCTCAATCAACACACTTCAGCATATCAGAGAAGTCAGCATGCACTCAGGGGGAGCATGACCCTTTGCCCTTGATGTCAAAGGGGGAGAGTGACTTGGTGTGGTTGTTGTTGCCATCAAGTCCAAAGGGGGAGATTGTTGGCATTATGATGTATGTGTTGTACTTGATGGCAACCCACTTATAGCATAACAACTCACTTGTATATGGTAACTAGATGAATCTACAGAAGAGATATTAGATGTGACAGAATGCATGACAGTAGAGTTTACAGATGTGATGAAATGCAGGGCAACTTCAAGGAATTAGTTCAAAAGGCAACTCACTCAGATGAAAGATCACAGTATAGCAGGTAAATAGCAAAGAATGACAGATCAGTCTTCACAGAATTAAGAAAGAGAGGTATACGCAGGTTCACCATTAACCAAGCTGTGTATACACGCAGGTTCACTATATACAAGCCGCGTATACATACACACGCACTTTCACAGAAGGAAAAGCATGTATACCTTGGAAAACTAAATTTTTGGTCTGAAGTATTTGGTCCATGGTATTTTGATCCATGGTATTGGTCCAAGGTATCTGGTCCAAGGTATTGACCCTAGGTATTTGGTCCAAGGTATTGGTCCTAAGTGGTTTGGTCCATGGTATTGAGAAAGGCCTAAAACTATAAAAGGAGGAGAAGATCATTAGGCCAAGGTGTGCAAGTATCGAATATTTGATGAAGTGTGAGATCTAATATACAGGTGATTGGCTTATGGTGTTGTGCTTGATCTTAACCAAGGATGAACCTTTTGATGAAGGATCAGATCCAATTTTGTATTAGGATCTTAAGGGATGAAGTGAATTATCTTTATGTGGTTTTTTCATGTATCTGAATAACTGGCGCATGTTGTAGTCTGTAAATATGATGATCGGGTATGACTGAAGTCTGGAATAGTTGTAATGTTTAAATCATCATTTACATATCTGTACGCAGGTTCACATTAGAAAAGTAGCGTATACATGTTGGTTCTGCATATCAAAGCAATGTATACATCATAAATTTGATTTGCAGATCTGTATGTTGATTCACGTTGGGGAAAGCGTGTATGCATGCAGGTTTGACACATGGAAGTAGCGTATACCTTATAAAATATGTTTTAGTTGCTTCTGTTTTCTGTTGTAGTGTTCTAGGTTCTGGCTTGGGTTCTGGTTACTATATTCTGGTGACAGTATTCTGAATGATCAGATTGATGGGTTGTCAAAGTGATTGATTGATTCGGTTGTGGTTGGTTTGAAAGGTGATTGGTTGATGCAGATATATTTGATATGATGTTGTTGATGGATCCAATTTGAAAATTTATGAAATGTGGTCCCTGGAAGAAAAAGGAGAAGGTCGTAGCCTTCTGTAGGTCGGCACCTACGTACTAGTAAACACATCAGCTAGTACAAGAGCTAGGGGGTTGTAGCTCCCTTCCAGTAGAAGCTGGAGAACGAGAGAAGGTTGTAGCCTTCTGCAGGTAGAAGCCTGCATACTAGTATAAGACTGCACCAGTACAAAAACTGTAAACAGAATTTTCTTATTAAAAGAAGATAGAGACGATTGCAGCAGGTGGTTTTCACCCACATTGGGTTTCCACCTTATATCTTGGTGTTCATGTGTGTTGCTTATGTGTGATGCTTTAATCTGTTTTTACTGCATTGTCTAATGAATTCCTGATATACTGATTAAAGTTCAATACATGATAATTTGGGTAAATCAAAAGATCTCTGCATATACGCTGGTTGCATTAAGTACAGTTGCGTATACATGCTAGTTCACTAAGCTGAAGTAGCGTATACAAATCAGTTTTGAAAATTAAATTATTGATCTGATAATATTGATTCACGCCACCACTCAATATTATTTCCAACACCTCTAATACAATTATTGGGGTTGTGTTATGATAGCAAGAAGGAAGTAAGCCTTATGTCATCTACTACATCAGAAAGAACTTGACCCCCACAAAATTTAATTATCTAGTAACCAAGAAGGAATTTCTTGTTTTTCTACATGTTATCAACAAACTTACACATTATATTACAAGCTATCAATTTTTTGTACATACTAATCATTCTGGTATTTGACTTTTAATGAGAAAACTAGTTATCAGTAGTAGGGTTATTAGGTGGTTAATGTTATTGCAAGAATTTGACATCACCATTGTAGAAAAGCTTGGAAAGGATAATGTTGTTGTTGATTTCCTTTATAGACTTCCTAACAATGATGATAATCTTCCTATTGAGGATTCTTTCCCACATGAATAATTTTTTTGTGGTTTCCACTTACACACTGTGGTATGCAGATATTACTAATTATCTTGCTGCATGCAAACTTCCACACCACCTTTCTCCTAGGGAGAAACAAAAAATCATTCAACAAAGTGCCCGATATTTTTGGATGGATGGTTATCTCTTTCATACTAGCCTAGATCATCAAATCAATGGTGTGTAAAGGAAGACAAAATCCATGGAATTTTAAAGGCATATCATGATGAGCCTTATGGTGGGCACTTTGTTGATAGAAGAATAGATCATATGGTGCTTTAGATAGGCTACTTTTTGCCTACCATATTTTTGGATGCTAGAAAGTATGTGCAAGGGTGTGACAATTGCTATAGGATGGGCTAACCTATCTAATCAGATGAAATGTCATTACCACCTAAAATGGTGACAAACCCATTTGAGAGATGGGACTTGGAATTTGTGGAACCTATTAATCCCCTATCTTAATAGAAGTATTAGATTTCGGTCTGCACAAATTATGTCACCAAATGGATTGAAGGCAAGGAACCTACCAAATCTATTGAACAAGTTGTTTCAGACTTTTTGTTTGAAGAAATATTTGTTCATTATAGAGTGCCAAAGGAGATAGTTACAGATGGAAGGCCACAATATACTTCCGATCTGATTGATAACTATTAAGCAACCAACTCACAAAATATAGGAAAATATAGATCAACAACTAAAAAATTAGCCTCTTTGAGGGGGAAACCTCCTTTACATTACATAAATGAAGAATTATTAGATGATACAAATGATAAGACCTCTTTGGTATGTATAGGAGTCTAAGGGGTCACAATATAATCATAGCCTACATAACAATAATAATCTAAGGGCACAACAATAACAATAGTGGGCTTCTACGGGGCACAACAATAAAAACATGTGGGATACATGGGCACAAAAATAATAATAGGGGGATACACTAACAATAAAAATAATGGCAATACACTAGTATTATAAGGACCTAACATGCCTCTCTCCTTCAAAAAAGTGTTTTCCTCAATGCTTGAGTAGTTCTAGATGCTTCTATATGAAATTCTCATCCTCCAGTGTGGATTCTTCACCAACTAAGTTATTCCACTTAATGATATACTCTGAAATTAATTGATTCCAAAGCTATCAGGTTCTCATTTCCGTGACTGCTTTAAGATTAAATATGAATTTTCCTTCTTCATCAAGTTCTAGAAACATTGTTTGAACTGGAAGTTTGTCACTGATAACCTTCTTTAAGCATGAAACATGGAAAACTAGGTGTACTCGGGAAGACACATGCAACTCCAATTTGTATGCCATAGTACCAATGTTTTGCAACACCTTGTATGGACCATGGTACTTTTTTGATAATTTATTATCCTTCTTAGCTTACTTCAGGGACATTTGTTTGTATGGTTGTAGTTGCAAAAATACCTGGTTTCCTACATCAAAACTTCTTTCATTGCAATGTTGATTTTCCTATTGTTTCATTTAATTTTGTGCTAGATTGAGGTTATCCTTTAAGAGTTGGAGAACTTGTTGTTGATGCTCAATGTGATAATCCACTAATTGAACCTTATACTTTTCTCTTAAAGATGATGTGATGGATGGTGGATGATATCCATAAAGTGCCATAAATGGGGTCATTTTTTTTGCAGTGTGGAAGGAAGTGTTATACCACCATTCACTAGAGGTAATGACTTGCCCATTGTGTTTGTTTATCAGATACAAAGCAACAAATGTATCCTTGCAAACATTTGTTCACTATCTCAGTTTCCCCGTCAGATTAAGGATGATAAGATGAGCTATGAGTTAATTATTTACCATGACAAGAAAATAATTATATCCAAAAATTTGCAGTGAAAATGTGATCTCTGTCACTTAAAATAATCTTTGGGTTTCCATGTAGCTTTTGAATTATTTTTATAATCGCAGTAGCAATTGTACTGGATTTAAAAGGATGACATAATGCAAAAAAGTGTGCATACTTGGTAAGTCTATCAACTACCACCATGATGACACTCTTTCTTTCAGACTTTGGTAAACCTATCATAAAATCCTTTGAGACCTCCTCCCAACATTGACTTGGAATGGCTAAAGGTTGTAACAGAATCAGGGTCTTAATTGTCCCAACTTTATTTTGTTGGCAAACCAAACATTTTGCCACAAACTTTTGAATATCAAATTTAAGGCCATCTAGAAAAAAAACCTTCTTGACCCTATGGTAAGTTTTTAAAAATCCCTAGTGCCCTCCTAAAGGGGAGGTTTGCAATTCCAAAAGAATATTTTGCTTGAGTTGGGAATTCTTACAAAGATATAAACGATCTTTGTACCATAATGAATCATTTTTCTAGCTAAATGTATCAGATGTATTGGGATCTTGCTGTAAATTTTGAATGAGTGTCCACACCTTTTCATCATTCTTCCATTTATCCCTTGCTTTGGTTATCTAATCAGGTTGGATAATAGAAATGGCACAAAGAAATGCTTCCACATCCTCATCCTTTCTTAAGAGTGCATCTGCAACAACATTTTTCTTCCCTTTTTTGTAGATGATTTCAAAGTCATAACCCAACATCTTTGTGACCCATTTTTGCTGCTCTTTTGAAGATAATATTTGTTCCAAAAAGTATTTAAGACTATCATGATTTTTTTTTACCTTGAAGTGTCTTCCATTAGGTAAGGTCACCATTGCTTTAGTGCATGTAGTATTGCCAACATTTCCTTCTCATAAATATGTTTTTGTAAATACTTTCCTTTGATTGATGAATTTTAAAAGAAATGGGTCTTCCTTCTTGCATTTAAATAGCACCAATTCCATTTCTTGATTTATCACATTCCATAATAAAAGATTTTGTGAAGTCTGGAGTAGCCAAGACCGATGCTTGGCACATTTCCTCTTTAAGATGTTCAAAGCCTTAGTTGCTTCTGGAGTCTAAGAAAATGCATCTTTCTTCGGTAATGTTATTAGAGGCATTATTATTCTCCCATAATTCTTAACAAACTTGCAATAAGACCCTATGAACCTGAGAAATCCTTAAATATGCTTTATGGTTGTGGGTATTTTCTATTCCTTAATTGCTTTAATTTTGTTAATGTCTACCTTAACGCCCTCATGAAATACAATATGACCCAAATATTCCACCTCATGTACTCCAAAGAAACATTTGGAGGTTTTTTCATATAATTGCTTCTCCTCCAATAGTTTGAGCACCCTGTCAACATGTTTAACATCATCTGTCCAAGACTTGTTGTAGATTAGAATATCATCAAAAAATACTAACACAAGCTTTCTAAGGAAGGGTTTGAAAATAGAATTTACCAAACCTTGAAATGTGGAAGGTGCATTAGTAAGGAAAAAATTCATGACCAAAAATTCATAATGACCCTCATGAGTTCTTAATGTTGTTTTCATAATGTCTTCAGTCTTCATTCTGATTTCATGATATCCTAAATGAAGATCCAACTTGGTGAAGTAAATTTCTCCATGTAATTCATCAATGACAAGAATAGGAAATTTATCTTTAATAGTGAGCTTATTGAGCTACCTATAATCTGGACACATACACCATGATCCATCCTTCTTGTGCACCAACACTACTAGAGCAAAGAAAGAACTTTGACTAGGTTGAAATATACCAGCCTCTAGCATTTATGCAACCATGTGCTCAATTTCACTCTTTTGGGCATAGGGATATCTACAAGGTTTAATGTTTGGAGGAACACTTCCTGGAATCAAGTGAATAGCATGATCTTGATCATGAATAGGTGGAGGGCTTTGGGAGTCTCAAATACCCTAGAATGATTGTCCAAGACTTTTTGGAGATCTGGAGAAATAGATGATTTCGATGTTTAAACCTATTGTGAGCTTAGTTATAAAATTACACCTCATTTTTCTTTCTTCATAATATTTGTCATGACATTAGAGCTGATTATATTTCCTGGTTTCCCTGCGATACCCCTTAATTTAGCTTCCTTTCCTTCCAAAAAAAATTCAAGAAAAGTTCTTGAAAATTAAAATTTATCATCCCCAAAGATTGTAACCATTGGAATCCTAGTACAACATCAGCACCACCCATTGGAATGGAAATCATTTTACTATTAAATACATATTCCCCCATGGTTAGCTTGATATTATGGCATTTTCTAGAGAAATTTATAGTTCCTCCATTTGAAACCATCAATTGACACTCTGGTTTAGATATAGGAAGAAATTCAATTCCTTGGCTATCTTACAATGAATAAAATTATGGGTACTACCCGAATCAATCAAAACTATTACCTTTTTCTTCTTGATATATCCTTCCATTTTGAGAGTTTGAGGAGTGGTAATTCATGCCAATGCATTACAAGATATGGCCAGATTCATTTCTTCTTTCTTCGGGGTTTGTTCCTGGTGTATATACTCCTCCTTTGATGTTTCTTGTTCCTTTTCTTCCTCATCTTCACAATCTATGTAGAATAATTTCTTACCAGCACACTTATGACCTTTAGTGTATTTTCTATCACAATATTAACAAAGCCCTTTTTGCTCTTTTTTCCTCCAATTTTTGTTGTGTCAACCTTGTAGGTTGTGGAAGACTAGGAGTAGAAACACTTCCATATTTATAGTTATGAGCGGTAGACTTCCTTATTGCCATAATTTTTCTTTCAACTTTTGTTGCCACCCTCAATGCCTTCTCTAATGAATCAGGTTCCCAAAGGTGAAACTCATATTGGATGTTATCCTTTAAATCCATATGAAGAAATCAATCATGTGCTCCTCTGGAATATCAGTTACCCTTATATTTAATTTTTGGAAGTATTTGATGTGCTCTGCCATTGAACCCTTTTGTTTGACATTTATCAATTGTCTAAAGAAGGTGTTTCTCTTTATATCTCCATAACATGCTATCATTTCCTCCATAAAAATTAACCAGGTGACAAGTGGTTTACAAGAACAAATCCATATATACCATACAAACTAATTGGGTTCTAAATATAAAGATGCAATATGTACCTTTTGTGAGGGTTTCACATCATGTAGATCAAAATATTGCTCCATCTGTAGTATCCATGTTACTGGATCCTTGCCATCAAACTTCCTCATATTGATCTTTGGAATGTGGTAGGTCTTCAACCCAAAGTTAGAGTCTCTAAAATCATGATTAATATTCCTTTTTTTCTCATCATGAGTTTCATGGAATACCTTGTCACCATTAGGAAGCATTTATTGTAGCAACTTTGTCAAACCTTCCATTTTCTTCTTTTAAACCATCCTTCAAACCTTCCATTTTTTATTCTAAAGCATCCATGTTCCCTTTTAAACCATCCATCTTAACATTCATCATCACTTCTGTTATCACTAGAATCTATAGTTCATGTATATGATAATTGTCCATAAGTTTTTATAAAGTCTTGAGGTCTTGTAAATAGGTTTGTTTGCTTTTGTCAATTTCAAAATTTGAAATTCAAGAGTTATGGATGAAATTCGTGTAAAGGCAAGGGTATTAGTCATCCTCCATCATTGTTAGTTATGTCATGTCATGTCATTGGTACTTGCGCAGTTTCGCAGCGCGGGTATGATGTCTTAGGTACTTGCGCAGTTTCGCAGCGCGAGTGTGATTGGTCAGTTCTGCTGCGAAATAATGTTTGCATGTTTTCGTAGCGCCCCGTTTGTCAGCGATTTCGTAGCGCATTCCCTTAAATTTGAACTGCCCGCGCTACGAAATCGCGGTTTCAGGCTTTTGTGCAGCGTTTTTCCCTGAATGTCTAATCCGAGAAGTAATGAGTCACGAATCCAGTCATAATTGTTTCTTCACACCATTTCTATGTCATGATTAGCCATTACTTTGCCATCTGGTCCGAAGTCATAGAGTTAGGTGTCAGTTTGGAGGACGTTATAGGAGATGGTCATTCCATAATGTGTTTTTTCATAACATATGAATGCTTTTGCTCTATGAAAAGCTTGAGCTTTGTTCTAAACAGACTACTGCAAGCGAGCCTGTTCTCTACAGTTAAAGAGTGTTTTGGTGCTGCAAACCTCTGTCATTCCCTTGTGTAGAATTGCGCAAAGAAGCATGGAAAGAAAGGAGCACCGTTCGGGTAAATGTGTGAGAACAGAGCCGGAGGGATTAGATGTAACCCTCAGGATGAGGAGGTAGCAAAGGCGTTCAGAAGTGCTGGTTGTTGGCGGTTTTGTGAAAAACTAAAGGGTGGACATGCAGAAGTGACCAAGGCATTTGCATTGAACTTCACTGGACTCAATTCGAAGGTGGCCATGTTGGAGTTTCCGGTATCCCCTGAAGTCATCTCTACTGTCACAGAAATCCCGAGGGGTGGCCAAGAGTGGTTCAAGAATTTCAAGTTTGACATGGGTCCATGTAAGGAGTTCTTAAAGGCACCATATGTAGACGAAGATCTCACTAAAGCTGTCCCAAGGAGCTATCTAAAGAGAATTATATTATGCTATGCTATTGACATGTATCCAGAAGTACTTGACATGTGAAGGTACGGTACACAAAGTCTACTCATACCATTTCAAGCTGCTGCTACACTTCACTGGTAAGAGCTCAATAGACATACCTTTTTACTTATTCAGGAGTATTAGTAAGATGTGTGATAAGATTCAGTTGAAGAAGGAAGCTTATGAAACATCTCTCTTTCATCATGGTCTGGTTAAATTACTGGTGTTGGATAGCCTACATAAAATTGGTAAGGACTGGGATTCGTTTGTGTTCATGGCCGTTTCCCAAGTAAAACGGGCCTCACTCCATTACCTGTAAGAGAAAGAAAAGATAGGAGTGAGGAAACTACTTTGGCTGAGATTAGGAAGGAAATAACAGACCATAAGAAGCCCAAAGCTAAAACAAAGAAGCCAGAGAAGTCTGTAACATCAAAGAAACACCTGAAGCATCAATGAGGAAAACTCCCAAGTCAGCAGTTAAAGAAACACCTCAATCATCAAAACAGAAGACTCACAAAAGAAAAGATGAAATTAAGTCTAGTGGAGTTGAAAGGGTTTCAAGGGTGAGAACTAGAGGCCAGCTAAGCAAAGAAAAAGAAAGTCAGCCCCTGTGGAAGAGAGTCCTGTTTCTAAGGGTAGTTTAAATGACTTGTTGGAGGCCATTGAATTAGAACAAGAGCATCCAATTCAAATTGAACCACTTGAGATTGAGCAAGATCAATTGGTATCACCAATGCATATTGATCTAACACAATCTTCACCTGAAAGTTCTAAGAAGTCAAAGGCTTCTAAAAGGTTAAAGTTTGAAGAACCAAGTGAAGAGTATGCCTTTAAACCTCGCAGGCCAATGACCAGAAGGCAAATGAAAGAAGTAGAAAAGGCTCAAAAAGAGAAAGTACCTTCAGAGATGCCTAGGACAGAGGCACTTGAAATCTTCTCTGAAATAGTCCAAGCAGCTAAAAACAAGAACAAGGACAATAAGGTGGTTATTAGTCAAAGTGGAAATGTGATTGCCATTAAGAAACAAGCTGGAGCAAGCAAGGAAATACCTCAGGTTCAAAATGTTTTTAAAGAAAAGGCAGTAAGATACACAAGCTACAAGAAAGCTGTAATGAAAGGTAAAACAAGTTTGATCAGTCAAGCTAGTTCAGTATCAGATGCTTATATATGGACAGTGCCAGCTCTAAAGCAGGCAAAGACTATGAAACAAATGAATGCAGGTCTAAGAGCAGAGAACAAGAAGTTGAAGGAAGAAGTCATCAGCCTGAAAGAGAAGCTAGTCAAACTAGCTAAATGATTCACGGAGGAATGTGTTTTCCAAATTTTGATATATTTTGGCCATCGTCTTTTTAAAGCTTTTTGAGACTTTTGATGTCCTTACATCTGTATAGAATGACTGAAGAAATCACAGACTTGAGTTATTGCTATTTTAAGGTTCATGTATTTAATTTTGATGACCTACAGCAGTTTCGTAGCGCGCTACGAAACTGCTGTAGGTGACTGGTTATGTTGAAAACTTGAGTTGGAATGCTGAGGTCAGCAATTATTTAAAGAGATGATTTAATGCCAGCATGGAGGTTATAGAAGATCAGTCAGATATTTAAAAAGGAGGCCAGGTGTAAATATTCGAAGTAAAGGTAAAGTTTTGTCTTTTGTTGAAAGTCACTTTATCTCCGAATTTTTAGGGTTTTGATAGAGCTGCTGAGGTGTTGAGTGATACACTTGTCTAGTTATGGGATAGCCAGATCATGAGTTTTCTTCAGTCACACGGGACTATCCAAGGATTAAATGGCTTGAAGATGGATCATTAATATATGAACACCGATGGGAGGCAGCAACCGAGAATATAGGCTTCATTTTCTTATTGGTTGTTGAATCATCTATGCATCAGGTATCCGGAGCTGTTCATACATTGAATCTGCTTTCAGTTTTGGGTGTGGTTATTATTGTAATGCTACAGGTGGCAAGCTCCAAAGATGCAGCAAATTATACGAGGATAAAGACTTAAAGTGCCAATATGATGGAATCCCCTGTTTTCGTAGCACCATATCTCTTGTAATCAATCAGTTTGTTTATGATGTAGTTAAGGTCATTAATGTCAAAATCTGAGCTCCCTTCATGCTCGTTGGGAAGTCTCGTGCAGTAGTGTTTTGATAGGCTATATATAGGAATAACTTCTATGTAAAAAAGGTTGGATACTTAATAGAAAAACAGTGTTGTTTTGGGCCATTGTAAGACCTTTTTTGACAGTAATAGTAAAACAGAGTTATTCTCTTCTCAAGATTCTCGAAGGATTGTCATGATCAAATGTAGTGATGATGTGTGGTACTTTATGTTATTTTATGGTTTTGTTGTATGCAATCACTCAGAATTCATAAATATATGCTCTGACTTCCTGTGTATACAGCAAGCTATGTTTTGGTGAAATATGTTTGACATGTAATGCTAAGAGCCTTGATTTCTATGAGGTCACTGTGTTTTCCTTGTTTACTTGATATTATAGACTCCATAGCCCAATGAGAGCTAGTTTGATGTGTTTCCAACCAGTTATGCTTTCATAAGTAAATAAAGAGTTAGCCATCTAGTGTTTGAAGGATTTTGTCAAGAGTTGTGAGAGAGCCCTCTCTGATTAGGAAGGCTAATTCCTAATCTAAAGTATGGTCTGAAACAGTTACATGAGACCTTGCTTGGTTGCAGTCCCTAGTACTGGTTTTGTGATAACAACTTCTAATTCATTTTAGGTTACTCTTTGAGAGAGTGAAATTTGTCGCACTTGGTCTCGTAATTTTGACATATCATACTACATTTCTTCCTCTTCTTCATGCATCATAGAAGAGCTTTCTGGTTTCTTACTAGATGTGTCTATTTTTTTTCAAGGCGATTTGGAATCAAACAATGATATCTATTCTTCTCTATGCCCTTGAATCACTTCAAACTGATTTTTCAAACAAAAGTTATGAGAAATTTAGAAAAATTACACACCCTTTTCTTGATTTTTAAGAGATCAATATTGAAACTATTTTATCTCTGTAATTTCGGATCTCCAAGGTCTAAAATTTCAATCAGTGGTATCCCTCAGATTCTTCTTTACAACCCCACAAGTCAGACTTAGATTGGATTCTTCAAGAAAGAGTTATGCCCAATCTCCCATGATGGCTTGATTATTGACTAGTTTGGTAGAGAAACCTTGTATGGAGATACATGTGCCAATATTTAGACCTTCGGCCTTCAAAATGATACAAAACAAACCAAATTCTATTCACTTTCATCCAATTTTTATGAAATTCAAATCTAATGCTCAGAGACAAATTTATGACGATTTTCCCTAGGTTTCTGTTTGAGATTGAATTCTAGAGTCTGAAAGAACCCTAACTTCCTTAGATCATATCTCTGAAAATATATCGAACCAAGATCTTAAATTAATACACGAAGTTCACCAACATTTTGGTTCCATATGGTTGCAATTTCCGCTTCTAAAGCCCCACATAAAAATATATATATATATATATATATATATATATATATATATATATATATATATATATATATATATATATATATATAGTGAAAATTCTAGGATGGCATGTTTGAAGAAGTGAAACCCTATAATCCAAAGCTCTGATACCAAATGTTATGCAACCATCTCACAAAATAGAAGAAAAGGTAAATCAACGACTTAGAAATTAGCCTCTTCAATGGGTAAAACTCCTTTACATTACATAAATTAACAATTCTTAGATGATACAAATGATAAGACTTCCTTCGTATATAAAAGATATTAAAGGGTCACAATATAATCAGATCCTACATAACAATAATAATGTAAGGGCACGACAATAACAATAGTGGGCTTCTATGGGGCACAACAATAACAATAGGGGGATACACTAACAATAACAATAATGGGAATACAATAGTATTATAGGGACCTAGCAATAACCTTGTCAAGAAATATAAGATTCATCACTAAGTTACTTCACCTTACCATCCACAAGATAATGGACAAGTGGAGAGTACTAATAAAGTGCTTGAGATGATTCTTACAAAGACTATGGCAAGTCACTGTTAAGATTGGGATGAAAGACTTCTAGAGATAATTTTGGTTTAACGAACTACTTGGCAAAACACCACGACCTTTTCTCCATACAATATTGTGTATGGTAATAATCCTCCATTTCCCATTGAGTTCAAAATAAAGACACTCATAATTGGTTTGGAGATGAATTTGGAACTTACTATAGCATAGAAACATTATATGTATTAGTTGAATGAATTGGGAGATATGTGCTTGGATACTATATAACACATTGATATCATCCAAAAAAATCCTGCCAAGTGGCATGATAGTTTCATAAAAAAGAAGGTGTTTTAGGATTGTGATTGGGCTTTGGTATATTCCACATTTAAGGATTTTAAGGGAAATCTCTATACTAGGTGGCTAGGTCCTTACAAATTAGAAACAG
Source organism: Pinus tabuliformis (assembly GCA_031772625.1). Taxonomy (NCBI): domain Eukaryota; kingdom Viridiplantae; phylum Streptophyta; class Pinopsida; order Pinales; family Pinaceae; genus Pinus; species Pinus tabuliformis. Next base: position 875,901,281 of record CM062817.1, on the reverse strand, counting down.
TGTTTGAAAATGGGACTATCAATCTAACCATCAATAATTCACAAACATCTTTGCTTTCCAATGGACATCATCTTTGGTTGTATCACAAGCCAACTTCTAAGGATTCATTTGTTGACATTGTCTTAGATTTAGATCTCAAAGTTATTAGGGAAAGGGAAAATTTTCCTGCACTGCCAGCCATTTAATTTTTTTACTTTTGTTGCAAAATAATCAAATAAATAAATAGCAATAAAAGTGGTGAGAGCCTATTTGGGGTGATATTAGATAAAGTGTTGATTGAAAACTAGTTTGTTTGCAATTAACAGATAATTTTATTTGTGGTAATAGCTTCATGTTCTTTTTTTGTTGTTTCATCTATAATTTTTCTATTAATAATAAAGGCCAAATGTTCTTGCTAAAACTGAGACTGAATGTACCTACTAATGCTGAAAATCAAATATTGTTGTTGATACTAAGGGTTGAGTGTTGTTGTTGACATAGATCAGATGTATATGTTGATACTGGAAACTAAATGTTACTACTATAATTGGCAATTAATACTATCAAATTGTTAATCATTAAAAAAATGATGATCTTTTATCTTGATACTGCAAATTACCATACGAAACCAATTGTACTATTTCCTATTGATAACATTTTCTTGCTGTTACACTGGACAATGTCGACGCAGTATATCGGTTCTTCCACTATGATCGCATAAATGGAACCCACCAAGGATGTTTTCCATGAGCTCTACAAACAATCACTCCCAGTTGAGTCAATTTTATCATGTCATTCATTGAATTATCATATTTGGTAAGGTATTGAAAAGTAACCTCTCTCATTTAATCACAATTTTTTAATTAAGCATGGCATGAACACCATGTTACAGTGGCTAAGGAAAACCTTTATTTTAGTTTGGGGGTGGGTTTGTTTCATACTTTCATGTGATACACTATCATTACTTTGAGATGGCATGATGGTTGACTGAATTTTGCATGCACAACATCATTCCCAGACTCTCCATCACACCACCTCATTTTCATTACTCCAATGTGACCATTCCCAAAATCCATTGATATTATCTGCATAACTTTCTAATTATGGCATTGAAAAACAAACTAATGCTTCGCTGCAACTAAAAATTGCCAAATTTTGTAAATTTGACATCCTCCTCCCAGCAAAAAATTGCATGCGATGATTGTTGCACCTATAAAAATGTCTTGTATCAATGATCATAACTATGGGGGGGAGATTGTGCATCATGAACTTGATTCTAGCGATGCTCTAGGAGACTACCCAATAGCTTATAAATATTCTGAGAACTAGGTTGGTTAGCATACTTCAATAGGTTGAATGGGCTTAATGAATATATTTCTCCAGAGTTTGTACAGAATTTATAGAGCAGGGTTCATTCATAAGAGGAATGCAGATAGAAATTACATAGGAATTCATTTTCAGGTTGAATAAATTTACCTTTTACTCAGATGCATTGGTTCAGTAGAAAGGCTTTAGTCCCAATATCCAAGGCCACATTCTTATAGGAGCGTGAGAAAATAAGGAATAAGGGAAGTGGAGTATATAGAACCTCACTCCCACATCCTTGAGATGATGTAGCATACTTTATTAAAAAAATTATGACTTGTGAGGGTTGATTCAGGATAATCTTCAATTATCATTTTTAGTTGTTGGCACACATACACAGTGGAAAAGTAGTCAACATGCCTTATTTTCTTTTGAAGTTGTTGGACCATATGACACTTTTTGTCTGAAAACCTAAACACCCTGAAACTTGTGTGGCAAATCATGGGCTAAGAAATCTCATCATTATTGACTCATTGGTGAAATAGGGGGGCACTTGGGCAAGATTGTTGGCTATTGAAAGAGGGCCAGCTCGAGAGGAGATAGAAACTGAGTTTGAAGAGAAAAGTGAAGATTTTGAAACATAGGAAGTAGGACCAAGTAGGAGAAGCAATTCCCTTGCTAATACACTTGTTAAAAACCCTAATGCTAACACCTTTGAAGAAACTCATTCTACAAGTATATCAAGCAGAGATTCATGTGTTGAAGAAGGCTTGCATACCAAAGTAAAATTAGATGTCACCAATGAAAAATTAGAAATTTCATAGTATGGGCATTTTACTACTATGGAGGAAAAATCCCCATAAATGAAAAATCAAGAAGAGGTTGTTGAAGAAGTATGTAGGTGGTAAATTTCCAAAGAAGAGGGTTGAGTTGATTGTTACAACATCACCTGCTCTATCATCCAAAACCCCCACTTCTACAGATTCAAGAGTTGAAAGAGTTAGAGGAGCATCTTGACAAGGACAAGGAGGAAGAGTCTAAAAAGAGACAAGATGAAAACCCCCTTCTGGTAAGTCTAAATTTGACCTTGTGTCTTACCAAGTTGATAATTTTAGGAAGGAAAATTATTATTTAAGGAATCAACTTTCCATGTTGAAGGAAAATTTTCAAACTATGAAAAAATTGAGACTAGAAACCTTAGTTGAGGCAAAATAAATGATGGGTGCAAGTTCTTCTCCTTTTAGAACTAGGAAAACTAGAAAAACATTATGTAAGGTGTGTGGTGAACTCCTTGAAGAGGTTGGATATACATAAGATAAAATCCAAAAACCTAAAACTATTTTAGTCTAGGTACAGGCAAAATTTGAAGGGAACGACATGGAATTTCAGGTTGTGACACAAGAACCCATTGAAGGTGTTATTTACACACATGAACCAATAGGTTGAAGCAAAGAAACCCGGAGGAAATAAAATCATTGGTACAAAAGAACCAACCAACAATGATACCAATACACATGAACCAGTAGCTAAGGCAATATAACTAGAAGAAGAGGAAGAAATGGAAGAACTAGAAGATCTACAAAATTTTGTTGAAGACATTATTGTAATAGCAGTAGAGACAGCACGACCCAAAACTAATGATTATTTGAGTTCAGTATTTTTATTGTTGAGTTAGGTAAATGGAGACAATTGAAAGTCTCACTACAAGAAGGGGTAATTTCATTAAGTGAGCATAGAAAAATCATCCATGACCTTAAGGAAGCCTGGGTTGAGGAATTGATGATTCAAAGATTGAAATGGGACAAGGTTAAGGAGGAAAGAAGGAAAGAGAAGGTGAAAGTGTTGGAACTACAAAATAAAGTCCAACAATTACAGGAAGATAAGAAGCAAATGTATTGAGATATAGAAGACCCTCTCCCTCCTACCCCTTGTTTCTACAAGAGAAACTTTTTCTTTTCAGATTGAAAATAGTAAAAGAAGGAAGACCACATAGAATGACTGATATTAAATCCTTTCATGATAGATTCAAGCAAACCAATTTTTCATAACAACATTTGTTGTGCAAACTGTACCTACATGACTTTGCTTGTTTTGGAGAAAAGAACTTTAATTTATTTCCCTATGTAGGAGACATCCAACTGAGGGAATTTACTTCTTTTATGAAAAATAAAATAATCTTGAAGTTATCTCATGAAACTATAATAACAAATATAGAAATAAAACCACTATGGAATCATGAATAGCTAGGTTATGTTGCAGGAATAATAAGAACATATGGAAATTTCCTACAATCTCCAAAAAGGAGGCATAAGGTATTTGAACTCAGTAATAAGGTCTCAGAGCATTGTTTAGGAATATTAAATTAATGATACAAGGTGAAGTGGATGGAATAAAATTGAGATGGGTAGTATGTGATAAGAATTTGAAAAATGAAGATTCTTATTGTTTCCAAAATTTCATTCATGCTCTTTCTAGAATCCCCAAGTATGTTGATTGTATCAGGCAGTGTTGGCCCAATTGGCTTAGGCTAAATTTAAATTTCCATTGATTTGGCTTCCTACCTTTTGAGTATCATAATTACTTTTAGCTGAATCTAGTAGATGTAGAAATGTGGTGGTTGGATTTGATGATTTCCCAATGTTACAGGACTTTTCCAGATGACACAACAACCTACAATTTTTCTGAGCTACACTAAAGTCTAACAACATGCATTGAAGACTAACTAAATGGTTTACGTGAGGACATGAATTTATGTTAGTTGGGGGGCAGATGTTGGGTCATGGAATTGGAATCCTTTTTACCATCATTTTCCCATCTTTTCAACCATCTTTACCCTTATAATCATACTCTACTACTCCATTGATCGCCATTTTGACTAATGCATGCTACTCTTTCATGTCACCTTAGTTCATGCAATTTTTCTTGCATTTTGATAAGAGGTTGACTTTTTTGGGTGAATTTATTAATAGAATTTACAAAGAGATTATTTCAAGATGACTTGGCTCGATGAAGTGTTGTTTCTTACATGTAATGTTGTTTCTCCAAGTTTTGTGTTGTTCATACTTTAGAAGATGTTATGTTGATGTTGTTTTCATGATGTTGATACTTTGTTTCATAATGCTTTGTTTTCTTGATGTAATGAAGAGGAAACATGGGTTGTTACTCAGTCATAGTCAACCTAGAGCATTGTTCCAACAAGGTAAACTATCTTTTGATGATACAACCTACTTGGTTGTGACAGTTATGATTCTCCATGGTTGGCTTCTCACTAATTGAAGACACTATTATAGAATTATTTGTATTCTCAGCAAATTAATTCTAATATGTTGTATGAGACTCTCAAATTGGATAGCCTAAGAATCAAAAGATTCTCATGGTTGATTTCAGTTTTAAGATTCTGTAATGTGATTCTATAAAAGGAGAATCCCTTTACCTTGTGCGAGGGTGGCACTATTGTATTTTGGAGAGAATATGCATATGTAACTTTTCAAGATTAATAAAAAATTTAATGGGTTTGTGGTTCAATAGTATTTTTTTGTCTTGACACCTAATCCTCACGATTGGGTGAATTCATGTAAATAATTAATCAGGAATGTGGACAGTCATCAGAAGATGAACTGAACTGTCACATCCTTTTGTATATAACAATAACATGCCTGATGGAATAAGATGAATCAATTTTACTGCCTATTGGAGTTACGCCTGGCCTGACATGGTATCAGAGCCAACTCCTTGTTTTAGCTATTATGCTCCTGTAACTCCTCTGTCCTGTCCTAACATGATACAGTCCTGATTTACCTTCTAGTGCTGCTCTGCCTCTATCCTGAAATAACCTCCCTCTACCATATTCCTTTCCAGCGCTGCCTCATAACGCATCTGTCCATTCTGTCCAAACAGAAGCGTTGTACGTTAAATTTTTTTGTGAATAGCGCTGCCATACTTCCATACTGACATTTTTATTCATATTCACCTATAATACGTTGCGCTGCTCACCCTCTAAAATATCCCAACATCTGGTAATACCTTATGGACGTTGCCAGAGGCCTTGGAGGATTTGTCAGTAGGCGTTGGAGGCAGAAAGAAGCTTCCTTTCAGAAATCGATGGAATGATTTTCCTAATCTCTGTCTCGCTAATGCGCACATGAGTGTGCTGTTGGAGTGTGCTGTTGAGGGTGCCGTTGTGTGTGTGTTGTTGAAGTATGAGGGAGTGTTGCGTAAACGACAACCCGAGTCTGAAGGAGACTTTAATTTTTCATTCATTCATTCATGTAAGCTACGACATGAGGACGAGGTTGTCCTTATCACAGAAGAGCAGGGCAGCATTTGGGCATTTGGGAGGTGTGTGTATGTGTCCTTATGCCGCATTATTTTTCGGTTGGGCGTAAATCTGAGACAACCCGAGTAAGGAGACTTCAAATCTTCATTCGTGCGTAGATCTTAGGTGAAGGAGACGTTATTTGCTGGTGCCTCCACGCAGGAACGAGGAACGAGGTTGTGTGATATGGTTGTTAACACTGCCGCATGTATTTACGCTGCCATCGAAATCTTTTGAACGCTATTCTTGTATTTACGTTGTCACATATTCTCAATGGTGATGCTAGTCCAGAGGTTCGTCGTTGGTATAATTAGGCACGAAGTTTAGATAGAATTTTTTGTGTTTTACTTACCACTCCATACTGCATTGTATGCACACCTTCGCACACCTTCGCTTTCCATTTTTTTAATACACCTCCACTTCTCATTTTTATTAAATTGGGTATTATCCATTGAATGTTATTGTTGCGGATTATTGAATTTTATTGCTGCGGTATAATCCAGCATATCATAGTGCTTTGCCACTTTCACAATATTAAACATTCAACACATTTTTCCAGCATATGTTTTTTTTACAGTACACAGTTTTAAAATGCATTCAATAATATCTATTGTGGAAATTTGAGATGGCTCGTGGTAAGAGAAACAGTTGTGGCTTCAAGGTCTAGAGAATCAAAGGGATTTATGGTGATTTTTTAGTCTTTTCAGTGAGCTTTGAAATTGTGATGTCGTTGCTGCTCCAACTTTGTAGAGCTCGCAGTTGATGCCGTTGCTGCTCCAAATTTGTAGAGCTCGTGGTGAATGATTGATTATTAACTGTATTAAACAACCAAAATCATTTCCACAGAAATTTTTGAGTACATTTTTACTGTATATTGGCAGAAGTATTCTTTTCTATCAGCAAAAGTTTTTTTTACAGAATGCATTCAATCATATCCATGGTAGGAATAGTTCTCACTGGCAAGGAGAACTATCCTCAATGGTCTTGGATGATAAAACACACCCTCATCTTCAATGAGTTGTGGAAAGGAGTGTGTGTCAGAGAAGGAGACAATGACCCAGTACAACCTACCTCAGACAAAGAGCTCGTCATTTGGGAAAACAAGAACAGCAAAGCCTATGCATTAATCGCAGCATCTGTAAATGAAGAGGTGAGTCGCCATATTTCGTCATATTCAACTGCCTTTGAAGCTCTACAAAAACTGAAAGAACTCTATGACTCACATTCTGCACTTGAAGTTGTCCAACTCATGATTAAACTCTTCACTCTTGAACTGCAAAATAATGATCCTCTTGCTCTTGCATCTTAAGTATAGTCTATAATGCATGATATCAAATCTACTAAGGTTGAGCTGGATATCCCTCTTATTGCTTTTCTCAAGGCACTTTATCCTACTTACTCCAATTATCTTGAGTCTTTGCAAGCAAATGGAAATCTCAAAGATATAACCTTTGACTCTCTTGTGAAAAAGTTTGCTAAAAGAGAGAAAGCTTTTGGAAAGAAGACAACCCCTGAGTCTTCTGAAGAGACTGTGTGCCTTGCTCATAAAGAAAAGCATCCTGCTCAAGATTCTACAAGAGGAAGAGGTGGACGAAGAGGAAGATGAAGATATTTCAGAGGCAGGGGGGGCAGAAATTCTCAACGAGAAAAGGCAGATCTGCATTGCATTCGCTGCAAAAGAAATGGATCACATGATGCCTCTACATGCAAGCTACCATAGGACAAAATTGAGTAGAAAAGAAACCAAAAGAAAGGTAAACTGATGATGCAGACAAAGGTAAAGCACATGAATCTTCTCACTATGTTGAGGCACAATGTAACATTGGAGTAAATGAAGATTTGTTTAATGGTTCACTTGCTTCATGGAAAAATGATTGGTTGCTTGATTCAGGAGCAACCTGTCACATGACTCATAGAAAAGATTTTTTTGAAGATTTTACTGACAATGTTGATGGAGCAATATACTTTGCATATCAATCAATCAGCAATATACTGACAATGTTGATGGAGCAATATACTTTGCATATCAATCAGGCTTAAACTGCCTGGTCTTCCAGACTTTCTTCTGGATCATGTTCTATATCTCCCACAGCTCAAGAGAACTTGTTGTCCTTGGTCCACATCCGCCAGCAAGGTCACTCCATTCATATGTTTGATGGCAACCTTGAGGTAAGAAAAGCATCTGAACACTCACTTGTCATGAGGGGAATAGAAGAAGAAAGGCTTCTCAAACTGCAAGGAACCTTTGCTCATGCACAACATTTCTCATATATTTCTCATCATGAAGAAGGTACACTTCCACCAAGTTTATTATGGCATGCTAGATTTGGACATTTAAACTATGACAGTCTCCGCTTATTGAAGAAAAATGGTGTTCCTGGTTTGCCTACAATTCCTAGGAAACTTAAGCAATGTGATGCTTGCATTCTAAGAAAGCATAGCAAACAGTCTTTTCATGATTCACATTCAAGAGCACATAGGAAGCTTGAACTCATTCATTCATATTTATGTGGTCCAATGCCTGTTCCTTCTGCAAATGGAAATAAATATATCATGACATTTATTGATGACTACACCAGAATGTGTTGGGTTTATTTATTGAAGAACAAATATGATGCTTTTCAAACATTCAAGAATTTTAATAAATGGATTGAAAATGATGCACAATCTCATATTGGTTCTATTCGCACTGATAATGGAAAAGAATACACATCAAATGAATTTGAAAACTATCTTCGCCAACATGGGATCAAACATCAAACAATTGTACCTTATAATCCCCAACAGAATGGTGTAGCTGAAAGAATGAATAGAACAATCTTGAATATGGTACGATCCATGCTTTAATTCAAAAATGTAAAGATAATGTTTTGGGCTAATGTTGTTCTATATGCTGCATATATAAAGAATAGATGTTCATCTAATGCTATAAGAAACAAGACTCCTTATGAATTGTGGTATGGACATGTTCCTTCGGTAAAACATATCAGGGTCTTTGGTTCCACCTGTTATGCTTTGATACCAAAGGTACATAGAAACAAACTTGGTGCTAGAAGTCGTAAGTGTATCTTCCTAGGGTATTCAAACACCTCCAAAGCATACCGCCTCTATGATGAAGTAAATAAAAAGTTTGTTGTATCGACAGATGTAATTTTTCTTGAATCATCCAAATCTAACAATGTTGTTGAGCGGCAACTTGATCGCTTGGATAGATTCGCAAAAACAAAATCATTTCAAGAATTTGATATTTAGATTCCACATCTTGAAGGGGGGATTCCTATTCTAGATCAACATGTGGAATCTTCTTCTGAAGAACACTCTCCCCCGAATGAAACTCCAACAATGGATGATGCTTTAAGTGATGTAATTGATAGAATTGGGAGACTCAATCTTGATTCAGTCCCAACTCAATCAACAGAGTAGCCTGGACCATCTCAGAAAGGTCCCCCAAAGTGGCTGACAAAGACACTTGAAAGTGTTCATCCTGATGAAATTGGAAAAACTGGAACCAGAATTTCAAACCAACAAAATGGAGGTGATGTAGATGACTCTAATTCACCTATTGATATGGATGTTTATTATGATTGTGAATTGAACTTGTCTACAGATTTTGAACCAACTTCCTTCAAAGAAGCTACTTCTCATGATGAATGGAAAGAAGCGATGCAAAAGGAGTATGATGCCCTCATAAAGAATGGCACTTGGAAGCTGGTTGACCCTCCATTTGGAACCAAACCAATTGGCTGCAAGTGGGTCTACAAGAACAAGTACAAAGCTGATGGCTCACTTGACAAGCACAAAGCTAGGCTTGTGGCAAAAGGTTTTGCACAGAAGGAAGGGGTCGATTACGAGGAAACTTTTGCCCCCATAGCAAAATGGGCCACCATCCGGACACTCTTTGCACTAGTAGCTCAGAACGGTTAGAAAGTCCATCAAATGGATGTAAAAACTGCCTTCTTGAATGGAGATCTAAAAGAGAATGTTTTTATGTCCCAGCCTGAAGGATTTGTTGTGAAAGGACATGAACATAAAGTATTCAAACTTGTGAAGTCCTTGTATGGCCTCAAACAAGCACCGCGAGCCTGGTATGAAAAACTAACTGAGCATCTTCTGAAACTCAATTTCAATCATTTTGATCTTGATGATGCAACTTTATTTGTCAAGAAATTTGGCAAAACAGTTGTATATATTGTGGTATATGTAGATGATCTTTTAATGATAGGGAACAATGAAAGCTACATTGCATCCATAAAGAAGGAATTGGGAAAAAGTTTTGAAATGACTGATTTGGGTTATGTTCATTACTATCTGTTGGCTTTATGGCACAGGTTTGGAGCTATGGCACAGGTGTTGTCCTTGATGGCAACTCTCTTTGGTAACAGATCTCAGTTCAGGCTTTAAGAATGAAGGAAAAGTCATATACGCAGGTTCATATAGACTAAGACGCATATACACGCGGGTTAGACATTTCAAAGGCGCGTATGCGTATACATGCACTTTCATGCATGGAAAAGAGCGTATATGTTGGAGAACTTACTTTTGGTCCGTGGTAGTTAGTCCTCGGTATTTGAACCTATGATTTTGGACCATGGTATCTCGTCAGAAGTGTTAACCCCAGGTATTGGGTCTGTGGTATTGGTTTATTATGGTTTTGGAGCGTGGTATTGTGGAAGGCCTAAAACTATAAAAGAGGAAGGAGATCATGTGGCAAAAGATCATCTGAATTATTGTTGAATATCTGATAAAGTGCTAGATCTGGAATACTGGTAATTGGGTTATGGTGCAGATCTGGATCTGAATGAAGGAGGAACCTTAGCACAAAGAGAAGGATAAGTTTTCTTGATGGATCATAATCTTTAAACTTGAATGATAGTATCTCTGTATGATTTTGATCTGTTACATGTGGTGCTTACTTGATCAAAAAACTGATAATCTGGGTTAATTGGTGTTTGAATATCTGAAAGAGATAATTATTTTTTATAGATCTGTACGCAGGTTCAGTGAAGCGAAGGCGCATATATACGCTAGTTCATTGAAGGAAAACAGCGTATACGCATGTTGTTCCATATGCAGAAGCGTATGCACGCAGTTTTCAGGTTATTAAAGTAGCGTATATATTTTGAGTTGTGATCTTGCTGCTTCTGTTTATTGCTGCAGTGTTCTGGGTTCAGATTTGGTGTGTGGTTACTGTTACTGTGATCTGGGTACAGTCATCAGAGAAGTGTTTATTTTGATCCAGTTTTGATTGGTAAAAAGGTGATTGGGTGATGCAGAAATTCTTGATTGATGCTATTTGTGGATCCAATTTGAAAATTTATGAAACATGGTCCCTGAAAGAAAGAGAAGGTGGTAGCCTTCTGTAGGCTAGCACCTACGTACTAGTATCTTGGCTAGTGCAAGAGCTAAGGGGGTTGTAGCTCCCTTCCAGGAGAAGCTGGAAAACGAGAGAGAGTTGTAGCTCTCTACAGGTTGCAGCCTGCGTACTGGTAAAGGACTGCAACAATACAATTGTAAAAAGAAGGTTCTAATTAAAGAAAAGATAGAGACGAATTGCAGCAGGTGGTTTTCACCCACATTGGGTTTCCACCTTATATCTTGTGTTCTTGTGTTCGATTGTCTTTCTTCTCTGTTTTACTATTTCTGGTTACTGGTTAGTTGATGCTTAAATACAGATTAACAATCAACATCAGAAAGATAAAGTAAATTAAAGGGTTTGCATTGTATACGCAGGTTTCCTTCTGTATAATTGTGTATATACGCAGGTTCAATTAACTGAAGTAGCGTATATCATTTGATTTTGAAAAAGGAATAATTGACTTGATAATACTGATTCACCCCCCTCTCAGTATTATTTCCAACAATATCTTGGCATTGAAGTATCCCAACATCCAAAGTCCATATTTCTTTCTCAAAAGAAATACATTGGAGATTTGTTGAACAGGTTTGGCATGACAGAATGCAATCCTCTTACTACTCCAATGGAACAAAACTTGAAGCTCACATCTATTGAAGGAAAGGAATTTGAGGATGCAACAAAGTACAGACAGCTTGTAGGAAGTCTCAACTACCTAACTACCACCAGACCAGACATTTCATTTGTTGTTGGAATCCTCTCCAGGTTTATGCAAAAGCCTTGTGAGGGACATCGGTCTGCTACAAAAAGAGTTCTAAAGCACTTGAAGGGAACTCAAGACTTTGGAATCAAGTACACACAGGTGGATGACTTCAGTTTGATCGGATACTCTGATTCAGACTTCGATGGAGAAAAAGAAACTGGGGTATCTACTTCAGGATATGCTATGAGTCCTGGATCAGGAGCTGTCTCCTGGAGATCACGGAAACAATCAATTCCAACAAATTCCACAACAGAAGCAGAATACGTGGCAGCAGCTGAAGCAACAAAAGAAATTGTGTGGCTCAGGAAAATTCTTGAAGATTTGTAGGTAAAACAAGTACAATCAACTCCACTCATGATTGACAACACCTCTGCAATAAATTTGGCCAAGAACCCAAAATTCCATGATCGAACAAAGCACATTAATACTAAATATCATCTGATCCGACATCATGTTGAGGCCAAAACAATCCATCTCCGTCATTGTTCCACAAATGAGAAAATTGCAGACATCTTCACCAAAGCTCTTGGAAGAGAAAAGCTTGAAAGATTCAGAATGATGCTTGGACTCACCAACATCCCTTCAGATTAAGGGGGGAATGTTGACACCTAATCCTCATGATTTGGTGAATTCATGTAAATAATTAATCAGGAATGTGGATAGTCATCAGAAGATGAACTGAACTATCACATCCTTTTTTATATAACAATAAGATGCCTAATGGAATAAGATGAATCATTTTTACTTCCTATTGGAGTTATTGCCTGGCCTGACAGAGCTATAAATTATCAACTCCTTGCTAAGGAGAAAGGGCCCTCCTCTTTAGCATGAATCATTGTATTAGTAAGGTAGTATAGTGGTGTGCATTATTTCCTCACAATTATGTTTAATATTGTTTAATTCATGTCATTTTTATAGATTTATATTAATGTGTTACAGTTATTGAACAATTGGTCTGAAGAATAGTTTATCTCCATTATTTTTGTAGAAAAATATATCCTAGATCGATCCATTTCTCAATATGTGTTATTAATTATTTTGCTACTACATTTTTTGGGTTTTGCTGAGTAGAATATTAGGCAAATTTTTGCGTACTTGCTATAGTGTGTTGCACATATTGATGGTTTGATGATTGCAGTAATTTTATTGGTTGTGTGAAGTTTTAATTGAAAGGTTCTATAATTCTTTTTGGGAGTGCTATTTCATTTTCCACAAGTGTGATCTTGAATGATTGAGTGATGTTTATTCTACAAGAGTGATTTTGATTTTAGAACTGTGTGCAGAGTGCTTAGAATTTTTGACTTGTGACATTGATGATTTAAATGCCTCCAGAGTGATGAGTTATAACAACTTGAGTTTTGATTGTGTGCCATGATCGTAGAGATTTTGGTATTAAACGATGTTAGTTAACGATTGTTATTAGCATATACTCTTCCTAATAACCTTGAAATAAAAGACCTACCATGGTTGACACTTTTTGTGTGTGTGTAATTAATTGGCTCTAATTAAAAGACAATTAATTGTCCCAACAGATGCCATGATAACATCATCAACTAAGTAAGCATGGTAATGGAAACCATGTAAATATGGAATCTGGTGATGCACAAAAATTGGTAAGTTGAAGGAATTTGGTAAGAATTCCTTCAAGATGAGTTTATATTCATTTTTAGATAATATATTTGAATGCATGTATTGCATGAATTCCCAAGAAGGGTATGGCTAAGGAAGGGAGCTTCCATAACATAAGATTTGATAAGAATTTTAGAAATCTGATCCACATGTGAGGTTGTGAGCATGACTCTAAAATGGGTTAACTAAGAACCAATTGAGTAACCGTAGCTTGGGTGGAATTATGATTTTGATATTTTTGGTTAAGGAGATAAATTAAGAAGCCTCCGACCTAGGTCAAGGGCTTGAAGGATGTTCTCAAATGTTAGTATTAAATAAAGACCATAAGGCACTAAGAAAAGGAGAAGCAACGATGGATTTCTATATCAATGAAGGGATACATTTTGCATTGTGAAATCCCTTAATGACCATGCTTTATTGTGGTAATAGGCCTTGATTCCTCAATGTTTATAAGAGATTGAAAATGGAGCTCTTGACCTTAAGGTAATTTCAATAGCTAGCACGAAAAGTCTTCCTACCATAGATTTTCTAAATTGGTTGCAAGATGATATTGAATGAATTATGTTATGCAATGATGTTCCCTTTTGATTTGCATGGTGTGCAGCTAAACATCATTTAATGAGTGACTATGAGATGGCTTTGAAACAAATTTTGTGGTGGTTGCATATATATATATATATATATATATATATATATATTGAAAGGAATTTATGCCTAAGAAGCTAACATGTTGCAATTGAATGAGCATACAAATTACATCTAGAGTGTCTTGGGTATAGCATGCAACATAAGCCCAATGTAATGAAAGATAACATATCACCCCCTCGAAATACCAACATAGCACAAGAAGAGTCTTGTGTTTGTGGGACATGGCTTATGTATGAAGAAATTTTGGAAAATAAAATTTCTAATCAAAAGTTTTATGGTTAATCTAACAAGAACCATATGCATGTGATACAAGTGAGCTTCTAAATCTAACTATGAAGTATAGATAATGATTATGAAACATATAGATTGGGAATAAAGCCACTAAAGTGACAATGGACCCCAGTACAAGTATGCTATGTTAGGAACAAGACAAGGGGATGGCATAGCTATAAGACTAATAGTTCTTTCAATTCATATGAAGGAGAACCCCAGTCAAGTAGATCACCAAGGAAGGGGATTTCTTGGAAATTGAAATGGAAATCAATTCCAGGGAGAGGAGAATTGTTATGCACTCATTAGATAGAGAGTGTGAGATCACCTAAGGAAGGGGATTGCTTGGAAATTGAAATGGAAATCAATTCCAGGGAGAGGAAAATGGTCATGCACTCATTAGATAGAGAGTGTGAATGGGTTTGTTTGCTGTAAGCATTGAGATGAACTTGTTACCTATGGAAGCTTCTGAAGCAATAAGTATTAGGTTGAAATTTCATTTATTGAAATGCATGCTACCTTGTGTAAATTGAGATTTCCTACGGAAAATATATAATAGCTATATATGGAAATGATCATAACATGTGTTTAATTGGTTTGTTGATGTAGATACTATATGGATCGATGTAAGTCTAGAAGCAACCAGGTTGTGAAGAAAAATTCCATCAATGAAGTAGTGGAACAAATAAATGACATGATGAATGATATTGATATGTAAGAGAAAGGATCTTGGTGCAACTGAAAGGAAGCAGTAAACATACTGTTATGGTGAACAAAGGACACTTGGATTGTGTAATGCTATTGAGAACAACACCTGAAAGTTTATGAACACTGAGGAGGGTTTTACTTTAAGGGAAAGGGGATTGTAAGGTCCCTAACACCTAACCCCCGCTAATATTGTAATTGTAACTAATTTTTTTTATTGAACCCTACATAGGCATGTAAATTTAAATGGGAAAAAGAACCAAAATAAATGTATTTATAGCTTAATACTAGTTTATGAAGAGGTGAAGTCATGATACGAACCATGAGAATTCATTAGATGGGAGAAGCCAGAAAAGAGGGTTTGTCGAATTAATCCTTGCAACGAATTATTGGTTATGCCAAAAATTCATGAGAAGCTAGGATTTTAAGACTTTCCCTAGGAAAATATATGGTGGGAAGGTGTGGAAATAACTTTCTTGTTTATGGAATAAATGGGGATGTTACCCTACTATCTTATCTAAGATATGGGAAATTTGCTAGGAGAGGACTTGTGGAGTCTAAAATATACGCATTCAACTTGACCTCAATTGACAATAATGACAAGAAAATCCACCACAAAATAAATTCAATGTTGGACATAAGAATATATAGAGAAGCATGTGTAGGAAGGAGAACAAAGGGGTTGAAAGAATAAGCATGAGGTGTGCCTAAAGTAGGACTATTTGAGAGGGGAGGCATAAAGAAAGGATATATGATATTTTAAGATGAGAGACTAGCATAAACAAAACAAAAAAGATAATAAAGAGGGATAATGAGTTTGAGTTGATGAAGGAGGATGGCCTTCATGACTCCACCCTATATTGGTAAATAAATATATTCCCTCATGGCTCCTTGGTCTAGCTTAGGGGTGGCTAGATACATGAAAGATTGCAATGAAGCTTATCCTATGTTAGGGTGGAATGTGTCTCACCCATCATTGGTTGCAAGTAGTCTTCTATTTTAATTATGTAACTCCCCTTGGGGACTTTGTGTTGAGATATGTAGCTTGGGAGGTACTCCAATCCCTAGGCTAGAGGGTTGTGGAGGAGTTGGCACACAAGTATGAATTGTGGGCTTAGAACCCAAACCTATGGGTTTTTCACCCAAGTAAGTGTAGGAATTTGCAAGGTAAGTTCCTCAAATAGAACACCAAAGGACATCGCTCAAAAACAGATCACAAATCAATACACCAGTATTCTTGAGTGGTTAAAACCCTCAAAGAGGGAAACAGTCCACGGCCTAAGCCAACGCGACCACTTCACGAAATTTATTAATGTAAAAGAAAGAAAAATTACATAAGCTTCTCTCATGAACGGTCAACTTACAAATAACCCTGCATGCTCTTTAAATAGAGATCATGGACCAATCATGTGTTAAGCCATGGATCAAGTGTCAGTAATACCGAGGAGAGAATGAACAGTCAGATCACTTTATGTCTAGAATATATCGTGATCGTTGGATTGTAAGTTACAAAAGTACATAGTAAAGAAACACACTTTACCTAACACTACACTATACCAAGTTATACTTAACTATTTCCTATGTGTCGGAATATCTTAACATCCCCCCTTAAGAACAAATTGGGATAGGATTGAAGGATGTACAAATATGACACAATAGGAGAAGGAGGGAGGCATTAGAGCATATCCCCCCTTAGTGACAACTTCCTGAACTCCAACCATAAATCTAAGTTTTGTACACTTTACCTCTATGAGAGCCTTTGTAAAGATGTCTGCAACTTGATCATTGGTTGAACAATATTGTACTTCAAGAACATGGTCATGAATGAGTTTTCTGATGAATTGCATGTGTATTTCAATGTGTTTTCTATGCTAATGTTGGATTGGATCCTTGCATCGTTGAATGGAACTTTAATTATCACACGAAAGTGTAGTCAGATGTTGTTGCTGAAAGCCAAACTCCGATGGGATCTGACAGAGCCACAGGGCTTCCTTACTAGCTTCTAAGGCTCCACGATACTCTGCTTCTGTTGAGGAAAGAGAAATAGAACTTTGTTTCTTGCAAACCCATGTAATAGGTCCATTGTACTGCTGTCCATGACATTGCCACTACCACTACTGCATCTGTATTACAACTCCCTCTTAAATGTTGCATTTGCTATGCCTAGCTGATTTGAAAATGGGGCACTTAGGCTTCTTGTCTAACTTACAAGAACCTCTCCCACTTCCAAAGATTTAAGTTCTCCCAAGTCTTAATGATGAACCAATGCGGAACTAAGAAATGCTTGAAAATATAGGTGTATGATAGTATTTATTTTTAACTGCTCATGTGTTGTAAATTAATGTGCTGAAACTAATGTATAAATGCATATAACAATGAACAATGCAGCAATAAACAATCACACAGAAACAACAATTTAATTAGGAGTTCACCCACAACTCTTGGGCTACATCTCTGTGAGCTCTAATCAACTCAACTAGGCTCTCTGGGATTATGGTATAAAGTATTTTTTTTACAATATCTTGACCAAGAGTGAAGATATAACCTGCACTAGACTTCCAATCAGCAGGGTCACCAGCCCAATCAAAATCAGTGAAACGAGGTAATAGAGGAGATGCTTCTATACTGTAATGAATCCCAAACTAAATTGTACCTTGAAAATAATGAAGTATTATTTTAGCTTCTTTCCAATTACTTTCATGTGGGTTTTGCATAAACTAAGCAATAAGGCCAACAACAAAGGAAATGTCGGGATGTGTATGGGTCAAATACAAAAGTTTTCCTACAAGTTGATGGTACAAAGTAGCATCAACTTCAGGGGAAGTACAAGTGACTGAAAGTTTAGCTCCAGACTGAAAGGGAGAATGGGTTGGCTTACAACCTTCCATGTAAAAGTGGCGTTGAAGATCACAGGCATACTTGGACTGCGAAAGGGAAATACCTTCCTTGGATTGCAAGACTTGAAGACCAAGAAAATAATCCAAGTGTCCTAAGTCTGTCATTTCAAACTGATTTTTAAGGCTGGACTTCACATGGTTTATAAGGTTGTTATCACTACCAGTAAGGATAAGATCATCAACATAAAGAATAAGAATGATAAGAGACTTACCCACTTTCTTGGTGTAGATAGTATTTTCAGAATGACACCTAGAAAAGCCATTATCTAAAATAAAGCTATCCATTTTGGCATACCAAGCCCGAGGGGCTTGCTTGAGATGATAAAGGAATTTATTAAGCTAACATACAAGGCTGGAGTTCGTTTGTATAAAGCCAAGATGTTGTTCCATATAGATTTCTTCATGCAAGTCCCCATGCAAGAAGGCATATTTAACATCCATTTGATGGACTTCCCATTTAAAAGAGGCAGCAAGGGAAAGAACAAGGCAGATAGAGTTAATTTTGGCAATAGGGGAGAAGGTTTTAGTATAGTCAATGCCTTCAACTTGTGAAAAACCCTTAGAAACAACACGAGCATTATGTTTATCAACTTTTCCATCTGGTCCAAACTTGGTTCTGTGAACCCATTTTCATCTAACAATTTTTTGTCCCTTTGGAAGAGGAACAATATCCCATGTATCATTTTCCAATAATGAACGTTATTCTTCAGTCATAGTTGTGTCCCAATCTAGATGGCCTGAAGCTTTTGTAAAGGTGTCAGGATCATAATTCGTTGAAGCTTGAGCTAGTAAAGAAAAGGCTCTATTGAATTCAGAATGTGTACGTCACTGATCTGTGGGATCACCTCCTGCATCTCGAGTAGCACAGACCCATTTTGGAAGCTGAGGAGCTAAAGGAGGATCCCAAGAAGGTGGGGGAGGATTGTCTTCATCGACGTCATCATCTGAAGAAGAAATATTTTAAAAAGTAGAAGGGATAGAGAGAGGTGGCACAACTACCGAACTAGGCTCGTAGGCCAATATATTTCCAACAAACTTTACATCTCTTCTAATGATAACATTTTTTGACTTAGGTAGAAGAAGTATATATCCTTTGACATCTTGAGAATATCCAACAAAAATACATTTTTCACTCTTAGATTCTAAGGTTTATGTTTCTCATTGAGAATATGGGCCCATGCTTCACTTCCAAAAACATGAAAGTGACTTACATCTGGTTTAATTGAGCTCCATGCTTCTTCTGCAGTGATATTCTTTAATACCTTAGTAAGAGTGAGATTACTATGGAATTTTCATAGTTAATTGCTTCTGCCCAAAAATTAAGACTAAGTCCTTTAGATTGAAGCATACAATTAGCCATTTCCTTTAAGGTGTGATTCTTCCTTTCAACTACACCATTTTGTTGTGGAGTATAGGGAACAGTATGTTTCATTTGAATTCCATGATCAGTGCAAAAGTTGATGAATTTTTTGTTAATGTATTCTCTGCCATTATCAGATCTTAGCTTAAGAATTTGATGTCCATATTGTTTCTCAGCAAAGGCCTTAAAGGCCAATAATGTGTTAAATACTTCACTCTTGAGTTTGAAGAAGTATACCCAAGTGCGTCTAGAGAAATCATCAATGAAAGTTAAGAAATACTTATAGCCAGAGAATGAAACAACTAGAAGTGAACCACATAAATCACTATGCACAAGATGTAAAGGGGTTGAGGCATGCTAAGAGGCACGTCTTTCAACACTATCCCGATGATTTTTTCCAAGTACACATCCAGAACAAACACCATCACTGCAAGATACCATAGGAAGACATGTCACCATATTTTCTTTACATAGATTTTGAAGGGAGCGATAGTGTAAGTGACCAAATCACTCATGCCAAAGTTTGCTCACTTCATCATTATGAGAAACAAATACCGAGGGAAGAGTTGATGACCCAAAGTTTTTAAACTTATACAACCTTGTAGAATCATCAGCAATGCCAATCACTGAAATCAGTCTAGGATCTCTTAGGTCCTTAATTACAACATCATGAGGTGAAAATTCAACGATTTTACCTTCATCTGAATGAGCTATTTGATATACAGATAGAAGGTTTCAGGATAAGATTGGAACACATAATACATCATTAAATTGACCATTGTCTAGATGAATAGTTCCAGTCCCTACAACACTAAGAGATTTATCATCACCAACATATATATTTTTGGTGTTACAGTCATTTAAAGAAGAAAACATGGCTTTTTTTTGGCCATGTGATAAGAAGCTCCAAAATCAATGAGCCACTCATGAGAATGAGAAGAAGAAGATACATTTAGTGCATAACTAGACCGAGATGCTTGACAACCACATGTAGAAAGTGTTATTACTGAAGATGAAGTTGAAGTTGAAGGGTACTCCAAATGGATGTTATACTTCTTCATTGCTGCTTCCAAGGCTTCCATCTTCTTAAAGAATTTGGATTCTAAGTGGCCATATCGATTACAAAAGTTGAAATGTATATCAATCTTCTTCCCTTTGTTTTTATTTGCCTTTTCATTTTTTTGAATTGATTTTTCATTTTTAGACTGAAAGTGCTTAGGACCCTTCATTGGTTTAGGACCATTCTTTTTAGGATGTTGTTTCTTAGGATTCTTTGAGCT
Source organism: Pinus tabuliformis (assembly GCA_031772625.1). Taxonomy (NCBI): domain Eukaryota; kingdom Viridiplantae; phylum Streptophyta; class Pinopsida; order Pinales; family Pinaceae; genus Pinus; species Pinus tabuliformis. The sequence continues at coordinate 875,880,777 of CM062817.1, read as the reverse complement.
TGGTTGCTGCTAGGCGGCTAAGGCTTTCTTAGAAAAGTTTCCAAGATTAAGAAGACCAAGATGTAAGAGTTTTTCTTATTCTCTTATTAAAGAATCACAAAAGACATCAAAAGAGGAGGACTTGTAGGCTTGTCCTTGAGAAATAAAGGTTTTTCTAGTAGAATGGAAGGTGGAAACAAACACAGAGTAGACTAGTCCTAACTTAGTAAGAATGGAATAGGTAAGGCTACCATCTTCTTTCTTAACCTCAACACCTTCCAAGAGAAGTCTAAGGGTCTTGAACTTGGACAAAAAATCTTCAATGGAAGAAAAATTATTTGGGTCCAATGTAAGCAACTCATTTTCGAGTTGATGGGCTCTAATTTCATTTTTAATTCCAAAAACGTTATTGAGTTGTTTCAATACTCCCTCGGGGGTATCAAGTTATGCGATATGGAATCTAAGGTCTAGAGACATAGACATATCTATCAACCTACGTGCTTGATCTTGCTTATTTTCCCATTTGACTGTCTTATCTTCATCTTTAGGTTTAGACTCTTGGACTGAGGCTAATCTATAAAGACCTTTACTTCTAAGTAAATCCTCCATTTAGGACACCCATTGGAAGTAGTTGGTGCTGTCATGAATAACTTAGCATGGAATTTCTATTATAACATAAGCATAAGTTGTATATTCTGAAACTAAGTGTTCCAATGGAAAGATTTCGAAAAATTAGGCCAATTAAAAAAAAAACGGCTCTGAAAACGGCTTCCGGATGAAGAAGTTATGGCTTTTTGAAGAAAAGTTGTTGAAGATGCCAATGAAGTACCTGAATGTGCGGAAGTGAATGATAATGTTATATTTTTTAAAAAATTGAGTTGTCTATAGTGTGACTTTTTGGACTTTCCGGTGTCGAAGTCCGACAGAAAAATTTGAGGTGAAATCTTGATTTGTATTATTTAAACTAGTTTTATAACTGCATATTTGGATTCATCAACCTGAAAAACCCCTAGGACACTTTGATTGTGCAAGGATTACCCATCAAGCTTGTGATTTCAATAAATTTCTACCGGATTTTAGAGAAATTTAACCGGAAAAGCCCACCAGAAAAGCTTCCAAAAATTTGCACTAAAAACAACGCCAAAAAAAATCCCTTGCCCTGCCCCCCCTTCCAAACTTAATCTAATTAGCTCTTTTAAAAAAAATATATTTTGTGTGACCCACTTTTATAAATAAGTGAAAGTCACTTTTACAATGGTACTTTATGAGCTACCCACTAAATTGTAACTTAAATCTAAGATAAAGTGACTTTAGAATTATAAGTGACTCACTTTTTATAATGGGTGAGAACACTTTTACATAAAGTAACTTTAAAACATAAGTTACATGTGCTTTTTGAAAAAATAATTCAACAAAAAGAAAGACTTGAATGCAAGACATCTATTCTCATAAAGTAACTTTGGACCAAGTGAGCTAGTTTAAAAGGTTAGTAATTTTTGGAAAAGAAGAAGTGTTTTTTTTTTAGTCACTAAAGCTTTGGAGTGTGTGCTTACTTGAAAAAAACCATTTTTGCCTACAAAACAAAAAACCACACAAACCAACACGGACATACAAAAAAAACCAAACCTTATGGCTTGAAGTTAGCTTTCACTAGAAACTAAATATTTTCATCAATGTTTCTGATTTTCCGAAATCACACAAGGGCGCGGTGGAAAAGAGAATACGCATGAGAAAAATATTTCCTTTATGTTTTTTATTTTCCCAAATCGCACAGAGTCGTGGAGAAAAAATCATACGCAAAAATGAAAGGCATAGATCCGGTAATGAAAAAACAGAGAGATAAATAAACTGAAATAAATAGAGAGATAAATAACTAAAACTACAAATAAAGATTGTATGCCTCCAAATCTTAAAAATGATGTCACTAGGGCTACCGAAAACCTTTTCGCATGAAACAAAAGGGGTTCTTCACTGGATCAGATGATCCTAACATAATAGAGCAGTCCTCTCGACCTAAAAGCAGTCAAAAATAGTAGATCTAGGATACGACATTCGGATGCAATTTTACTGACTTCGAATTTGGATCACCAATGGACGCGGCCCTCAAATAGATCTGATACCATGTAAGAATTTACAGGGTAAGTTCCTCAGATAGAACACAAAAGGACATCACTCACAAATTGATCACAGACCAATACACCAGTATTCTTGATGTGGTTAAAACCCTCAAAGAGGAAAACATTCCACGGCTTGAGCCAACGCGACCACTTCAAGAAATTTATTAATGTAAAAGAAAGAAAATTTACATAAGCTTATCTCATGAAAAGCCACCTTACAAATGACCCTCCATGCTCTTTAAATAAAGATCATGGACCAATCAGGTGTTAAGACATGGATCAAGCATCAATAATACTGAGGAGAGAATGAACCATCAGATCACTTCATGTCTATAACATATCGTGACCGTAGGATTGTAAGTTACAAAAGTACATAATAAATAAACACACTTTACCTAACTCTACACTAGACCAAGTTATACTTAACTATTTCCTATGTGTCGAAATATCCTAACATCCCCCCTTAAGAACAACTTGGGATTGGATTGAAGGATGTACAAATATGACACAACAAAAGTTGATGGCTTGACTGATGGAGATGATAGAGGACCTCTAGAGAAACCGGGGGAAATGAAAATCATCGAAATCATAAATCTAGACTTTGAGATATGAATTTTTGAAGTTATGTGTAGGTTAAGTTGTCAAGGAGAGTAGGTTGGTTAGGGCTAGTTTAGCCCTCTTAACAAATTCATTAGAACCTTTGAGAAAAGTATAAATAGAATTGTTGTGCGAGGCTTATTCTCAAATCCAAGGAGCATCTAACATCAAACATACCTATTAAATAAGATTGCGAATTTGAGGCATCCTAGCATGGGAGTATCGAGGATGGTTTGAAGTGCTTCTCTTGATTGTTTTGGTGCAGATCCTTTGGAGGATCCTAGCCACAAATGTTTGAGGTAAGTTGGGAGTATTATGTACATAATGTTGTGGTTGTTTATCTCTATTGAGATCCATAAATGCTTTTTGTAGCTCCAATAGCTTGGGAGAAATGTTTGAGAGGGTCGAGAGGCCTAGTAAATCCTCTCTCAACCAACCATGGGTATTAGGAGTAGGTCACAATAACAATAGAGGGTATTTTTGTACTAGTTTGATGGTAGATTGTCTTTATTCTAAAACATAATCCTTGTTGTTGTAACAACAAGTGTGGGAAGGTTTTTTGGAGGGATGTAAGGCCTTGTGAAGGTCACCTTACCCTAGCCTTAGTTGCACAGAAGGAGAGTGAAATTAAATAGGGGTGTCAACCCTTGAAATAAGTTTGAATCCCTTGTTGTGGTGAGAAAACCTCTTATGTTTTGATATGAACGTTGTAGAGAGCCTTATGGAGGTGCCGAAGGCCTAAAATAACATTATGGATTTCTAAGAAGGAACAAAAAAAGGAGGAAATAATTTTGAAAGGGTTACACATTGATTTGAGTAGGAGTTAGGGTTGTTGGTGTGCTCTAACCAGTGCTTTAGGAAGCTCAAATCCCAATGCAAGGAGGTAGCAACAATGTGTTGTAGATGTCTTCTTGTTGATGGTTAGATGTTCATGGATGAGAAGGTCCTAAAATAGGACACTGTAGCTAGAAGTGGCAAAGTTGGAGCATCCTAAAGAACAACTTGGGAGGATTGTAAAGGCTTACTTCAATCCCTAAGGAACAAGACCCTTGAAAGACTGAGGGATTATTAGAAGTGGCAGAAGAAGAGCTCATAGGTCTAGTCATCCAAGATCATTTTGTAGCCCTTGTCTTGCCTTGTGGAGAAGGACATCTACAACAGAATAAGGGAAGTCATCATTTCCCATGTTCATTGTGATAGATGGACATCTTGTAATGATAGATGGAAGCCCTTCATTCCCTATGTTAGTCTTCATTGGTGTAGCACAGAAGGACTATAGTGGGATGAAATCCCAAAATAGGTGAGGAGAAGTAGTGGGTAGTGGAAAGTTGTTCATAAATGATGTTGTGAACAACTCGATAGGAGTCTCAATGTGTTGATGCATTACAGGACTAACAGTCAAGGAGAGAGAAGGTGGAGCTGAGATTCAGTGGCCAAATGGACTTGGTGCATTGAAAGAGGAAAGTTCTACAAATCGAGACCCAAACGACCAGACATACATGTACATGATATAACCAAGGCAGCTATGAGGAGATCTACATTAGTTGCACGACCAAAGTATCTTGTTATGGGTAGATCAGTGGCCATCACGACCCACACCAAGCCCTAGCCGTTGTTTTCTTATACTAGTGGATGTATGAGGGCCATTATACCGGGTACGAGATCCCAGGACTATTGTATTATCAGTTTTATTAATATAACAAAGTTGGGTTGTCAAAAAAATTGTAAAATGTTGTCTATATTTTATGCACTAGTAGATTTAGTGTTGTTTATATTATGTTTTGAAAAGTAGACTTGTTATGATACTTGGTTTCGTAGAGTCAATGATTTAATATTCTATCTTGGACACCAGTATCATGGAAAAGAAACATTGGATCATAGCTACTTTCAAGGGCCAGTGAATCAAAGTGTGCACAATGAAGCATCTCAGAGGGAGTTGTGGTTGTCTAGATCATGGAGCAAAGGGTTTAGCTGAATACATGGAATGTGGTCCTAACTAGCTTGGTAAAGAGGTTGGATGGGAGTTCTAGTAGATTGGTGGTGAGCCTAGGGAATAACAGTTTGTTGTAGGGCAAGTTGTTAATAATGGACTTCCTTTGATTTACCATGGATCATTGGGAAATCTCAAGGATTGCTTTGGCATGGATGATATTGGTATGATCGAGTTGGCTTCATGTGATGCACTACAGATTGGTGAATAGTTTCTTCATCGGATCATGATGTTGCATATCCAACATTGGAGGAATGTACACAAATTGTGTTTGATATAGGAGGATGAGTGCTTGTAGGACTAGGTTGCAGTGAGATGATGTCTCATGTTCAAACACAACTCAGACTGACCTTGTAGGACATGATATCATTAGTAGGTTGAGCCAGTGGAGATCGTGTAGACATAGAGGGATTCTAGGTTCATAGGGATCATCCCTATGGAAGTGCTGAGGTCTTCAATTTCATATGAGATGAGGTAAAGGCACTACCGAGGTTGCAGGGTTCATTCTACAAAGTATGATGCAGTGATGGACACCAGATGGGCTAGTTTCGCCAATAATGATGTTGATGGAGACTTCCTAGTGTTGGAAGTACCTCCCTCACTAGGAGGGAGTGTTAAGATTTGTAGCTTGGGAGGTACTCCAAACCCTAGGCTAGAGGTTTGTGGAGGAGTTGGAACACAAGTATGGCTTGTGGTTTTAGAACCCAAACCTTTGGGCTTTGCACCCAAGTATGTGGGTGTGAAACCGTGATGAGAGTTGATGGTTTAACTGATGGAGATGATATAGGACCTATAGAGAAACTAGGGGCAATGAAAATTATCAAAATAAAAGGTCTATAAGGTGATATATGAATTTTTGAAGTTATGTGTGGCCTAATTTGTCAAGGAGAGTAGGGCAGCTAAGGCTAGTTTCGCCCCCTTGACAAATTCATTGGAGCCTTTGAGAAAAGTATAAATAGAAGTGTTGAGTGAGGCTCGTTCTCACATTTAAGGAGAATATAATATCAAAGATACTTCTAAAATAAGACAACGATTTGAGGCATCCTAACATGGGATTGTTTCCCTTGACTATTTTGGTGTAGATCCTTTTAAGGATCCTAGCTGCAAATGTTTGACGTATGTTGGGAGTATTTTGTGCATAATTTTGTGGTTGTTTGTCTCTGTTGAGGGTCACAGGTGATTTTTGGAGTTACAAAATCTTGGGAGGAGTGTTAGAGAGGTCCAAGAGGCCTAGTAAGGGATATATCAACTAGCCATAGGCATTAATAGAAAACGACAATCAAAACAAAGGGTATTTTGTGCTAGTTTGATGGTGGATTGTCTATGCTCAAGAGTATAGTCCTTGTCATTGGAACAAGAAGTTTGGGAAGGTTGTTTGGAGGGATGTAAGGCCTTTTGAAGGTCACCTTACCCTAGTTTTAGTTGCACAGAAGGAGATTGTAGTTGAACATTATTGTCAACCCTTGAAATAAGAATGAATCCATTGTTATGGTGGGCAAACCTCTTGTGTTCTGATCTGAACATTGTAGAGAACCTTATGGAGGTTCCTAAGGCCTATAACAATGTTATGGATGTCTAGGAAGGAATATCAAAAGGAGGGACCAAGTTTGAAAGGGTTACATAATGATTTAAGCAGGATTTATGGCTACTGGTGTGCCCTAACCAGTGCTCTAGGAAGCACAAATCCCAAGACAAGGAGGCGAAAATAGTGTATTTTAGTTGTGTTCTTGTTGATGGTTGGATGTTAGTGGATGAGAAGGTCCTAGTAGAGGATATTGTATTGGAAACTTGTGGTTTGATGGAGGGTAGCATGAGAGTGGACCAAGTGTGGTCTAGAGTAACACCTTTATGGACTAACGTGGCTACTAGAAGTGGTACAGTTGGAGCAACGTAAAGAAAAACTTGGGAGGATTGTAGAGGCTTGCTTCAAGCCCTGAGGAACAAGTCCCTTGAAGGACTAAGGTATTGTTAGAAGTGGCAGAAGAAGAGCTCATAGGTATGATCAGCCAAGAGAATTTTGTAGCCCTAGACTTGCCTTATGGAGAAGGAAATATACAATAGAAGAAGGGTATTTCTCCTAGCCCGTGTTTATTGTGGGAGAAGGACATCTTGTAGTGATAGGTGGCAGCCCTCCATTTCCTATTTTGGTCTTCATTAGAGTAGTGCAGGAAGACTATAATGGAATGAAGTCCCAAAAGAGATGAGGAGCAATAGTGGGGAGTTGAGAGTTGTTCAAAAATGGAGTTATGAACAACTCGATAGGAGTCTCGATGTGTTGATGCGTTGAAGGACTAACAGTCAACGAGAGAGAAAGTGGAGCTGATATTTAGTGGCCAGATGGACTTGGAGCATTGATAGAGGTAGGTGTTGTAGATCTGGAGTTGAAGGACAGGATATGACCAAGGAAACTGTGAGGAGCTCTACATCAACTAGATGATCAGAGTATCTTATTTTGGGTATGTTAGTGGTCATGACGATAGACACCAAGCCCTAGTTTTTTTCTCTTGTACTAGTGGATGTATGAGGGCCATTATCCCTGGTACGGGAGCCCTAGAATGTTGCATTATTAGTTTTATTAATATGATGAATTGGGGTTGTTCTATAAATTATAAAAAGTTGTCTATATTTTTTCACTAGTATATTTACTATTGTTTATATTCCATTGTGTAAAGTAGACTTGTTGTGACACTTGGTTTGGTAACGTCATTGATTTAAGATTCTATCCTCTACACTAGTATCGTGGAAAAAAAAAAAAAAAAACTTTGAACCTGTAATGTAGGTCATGTGTGTGTGTGTGTGTGTGTGGTACACACACACACACACACACACATATGTCATGATATCTATTTAGTATGCAAGCTAACAGTGACACTCAAATTATCAACATGATTTCCATTTCATTCCATATGACTTGAATTATGTGTGTTTGTGAACATTGTTGGCATATGATATGAGAGAGTAAATCTAGTTTTAATGGTTGTGGTGGCCTTGTAATGTTCATATGTCTGCTTGTGTATTTTCGTGTGCTCTTATGATGCACCTCCAAGAATAAGACTAATAGATCTATAGCCCTAATTATTGTTGAAACTTCCTAAATACTACAAGCATTAATCAAGTAAGAGATATGGCTAAGGAGATAAAGACATTTAACACTTTAATTGCTTAAAGAAATTAAATGGTGGGTTGCTTGCAAATTACTCTCAAAGAATCATAAACAAGGGTCTAGTCTTCCTTAGTAGGCTGTAGAAGATCATAACATGTTGTGAACCATAGAAAGTTTATTTAATAATGTGGACTTAGGTGCAAGAGTAGGAATTTTATTGCGGAATGGAGACCCAAAAAGGGATCCTTTTTAAAATATCTGAAGCAAAGTAATATAGAGCTCCATAAAATGATTGTTGAACTGGTGGAAAATAGTTAAGGGACCTGCGGTTCTTTGAAGTAAGCTTGTGAGATCGTAAGTGTTGATGTTGTCCTCTATTAGGCCATCTAAGGAATTAACTAGCCATTTTTCACCCTTGCTTGACTATTATTCATAAAAAAAGGTACCCCTATTTGGGATAAGAAAGCTTGAAGGCCTCAGATGGGGCAAGTTGGGATAGTGACCTTATTCTAACTCCTAGGAGGAAAGGCCTGAAAATTCGATGAATATTGAAAGAACTTGGTATTGAGTTCGTAGAACAGTAAATAATTTTGTGTCATCAAAAACCTTATAGGAATACCCCTTTCCTTTTAGATTCAAGATCATACTTTTAAGACAAGTTTGGAAGCTCTATTAGAACTTCTATAAATTTATGGATGGACTCTTGGATTTTTAGTTATGGAAAAAGTTTGGAAATTTTGGGATGGGATTCCTTAGCCACTTCCCTTGGTAATATTACCATAAGGAGTCATGACCAAGCACCAATAGAAAGAATAGGCTATCAGGTTATTGAGCCCTGGGTATTGGGAACGTTATTGAAAATACCCATGCAAAACCCATGATACTGACATTCCAAACCAGTATATTGATAGATGAGAATTGTCCCATCATTTTTTGGGATATTATGCCATCGACATAGGGATACTAGAGTGTTAGGATAGTTATAGCTAAGTAATGTGAGTTTTGATTGATAGGACCTTTGAAATATCCTGATATTAAGAGGCCTGATAACCATTTATTAACTAACATGCTACCTCGCCATCAATTATCATGTATTTTGAGCCATAAATTCTGATTATTAGGCTAGCAAGAGACACGAGACAGGAGATGCAAGGGTGGTGGCCATATTTCCTCCCTAGGTAGTAATTGAAGTTAACCCATGTCAATGGTTGGGAAATTTCTCCACCAAGTTCCTAAAGTGTGTCTAGATGTTAGTAGTTAGTTATTCATAGATTCAAAGGTAACTTTCTAGTTATCTTCCCAATATTGTTGGACCCAATATAGGCTTAGCAGGGTACAATATGGCATTATGGCATGGTTGATGTGGCACTTACATAGGATCGAATGGAACATCCACATGGTAGATGATGTGCCACCATGACATGGAATAATGCATAGTTCTTGATAACATGGCTTGCTGATGTGAAAATGGCATGGTCATTCACATGGTAGAGTGATGAGGCATGAAATGGATAAGACTGTGCAATAGGTGGTGGCCAAGATGGTAAGCACGGATGTGAAGCTACTAGATTTCAGGTATTAGGAGATATACAAAGTTACTATTGGTGCTAATCCCTAATAATAATGAAACCCAATAAGCCATCTATTTCTAGAGTCAGAGAATGTTAAGAGACAAATTTTAGTCTCGATGTGTCAAGACGTCAGTGGTCAAACATCAATATTTTAAGTGGATTAGGATGAGGTATCAGACTTTCCCCCATCATACTGAAAATCCTCAAAACCCTCTCATGATTTTGTGATAGGTATCGATCAACTATCGTTGGGTATCAAGTGACTATGAGTCGATGATTGGGATATTTGTGGTCATGTATTGGGAGGTTGGGAAACTACTATCAATCTTTCCTCTCGATATAGTTCAAGCTCAATATTACAATTGGGGTTGATGTGGCAGAATGGCATGGTCCAATAGAGTATGTGGTCTAGTACAAAGTTGACATGTGTATGTGGGCTAATATGGTTTAGCCACATGGTATTGTATAAAATTTAATGTGGCACATTGAGTGGACAAACCTTTAATTGAGCATAACTTTGTGCCCTAAAATTAGTTTGAGATTAAATTTATATCATTAGAAAAACCTTGATGAACAAAAGAGGTTAGTAATATTAGTATTTTGAGGTAGTTATTGAAAGTGGAAATTTTGCTAACCCCATCTCCATCATTTAATCTTGGAGGTCGGGTCTAGACACCCTAGAATCCTAATCAAACATTATGGGGGTTGGGTACGTTACACAACTAAAAAATCACTTCACCTGTTAGTTTTTTGGCTCACCAGAAGCTTAAGGAATAAATGAAACTGGTTGAATTTCCAACCTTCCTACCAAAATCTTAAATAATTACAAGTAGGATACACCAATGAACTCCATAAACAAATGAGTAATAGCTAAGAATTATTGAGGTGGTCAAAACCAAAATAACTATTATATCACATCTAAAAGATATATTGGAGATTGTAATTTGCAAGAACAACTATAGACTTCAACTTCCCAAGCTGATACTAAAAAACATACGACAACTTCCACCCACCAATATTTATGCCTCCATAAAAAACAAATCCATCCACCATAAAAGACCACACAAATTCTTAAGGACGTAGTGACCAAGAAACAACTTGACTCATAGATTTTCAAGATCAAGAAAAAATGAAACAATTTAGATTGTCAGTTTCCTGCTAAAATCCTAAATACTCTTATGCTAGACTACACCAATGAACTCCAAACACAATTAAAAAAAAATTAAGGATTCTTGAGGTGGTTATCCTAGCATCCATCCTAACTTACTCTTCTTCACTAGAGACACACTTGATGATAACCTCTCATCTAAGAATACCCATTAATATATTGCTATCAATGGAGCTATTATGGAATCCCTAAAGAAATACTTCCCTAACACAATTACATGGTCGTCCAATGGGACAATCCTCAAGTCTTTACTTCCAAACCAGTTGCATATCTAAATGGATGTTGAGCGTACAACTCCTATGCTCGAATTCACCTCTGAGTTGACCATAATGTACGAACTCTCATCTATCTCTAGATCATATTAATAAATAGATTATATAGTACTCCTATTGATGAAATTATGGATTTCTCTAATGTCTACTAATGAATTTTCTTTCTTCCTTAATATTGTCGCACGTATGAATCAAAGATCCAACTCATCTTTATTTCACAATGATAGTACATCATCTTGATCCCTTTACTACATGGAAGTTGAAATTATACAAATTGTATCAAGAACCTCTCTTAAATATAGTTAGGGTGTGACTTCCTCTGAAATGGGTAATGTCTCCTCAATTGGTGTCCACAATAATTCCTTATCATCCACCAATAAAATGAACCTATCCTTTAATAGTCATCCCTATATATAATGTGTTTTTGAAAATAGAAAAATTTATAGCTTTTTCTCCTAATTTTTCTTTGTATTCATGCAGTCCTATGGGAAACTTTGCTCAACCAATTCATGTTTTGGTGTAACTACATCCTTACTTAGCTCAATCAACATGCCCCTCTACAAACAGTTACTCACATAATGGTATTGTGAATAGAATGAGCACATAGGCCTTTTATTTTTCTTCATTGATTGATGGGGCTATTGTGTTGCAGCAACAATTCCATCCTCAAATGGATGAAAACTTTGTGCTTTCTCCAAAGTACTCAAACCTACATTGCCCTGATCTTCCTAGACTCCTTCCAAGTTGTTAAGCCATGTATTCTGCTTTGGACAAAAAACTACAAATTTCTCTTCAAAACAAATGTAATACTTGATATTTACGGATAACAAAGTCTCTTTCATGTAGCCTTTCCATGACTCATCTACTTCCACCTAAAAAGCATCAATGTAAACCATCCACTCAATCATTTTCCCATTCCACACATTCCATTATGTGATGATATCACTCATCCAAGCTACACTTTGATTTTTTAATTCAAAATATTGCTTTTAGATTTCATCATCATGATTTTCATTTTGGACCATGGTGTCCTTCCCATCACTCAACTCACTCATCAACCTTGGAAAATCAAATGGTAGAACCTAACACCACTTGTCACAATATGACTATCCATGTTGTGACTGCTATAATAAAATACTTCTATAACAACCATCACAATAGTCATAGTAGGATCATCTCTATTTGAAATTATACTTTGATACCATTTGCCATGGCCCTAGAGGACTTTCATAGATATGAGTGCTCCATTGACCTCAGGGTATGCAGAACCAATTTTTTTCAAACTAGTAGCAAGACCATCTTATTTGTACTCAACTTGGAATACACCTCACATGCTCTTTTTACTTCTCATTTAGTTATGTCTTTGTTCCACAATTCCACTTAACCAAGAAACCACATCAAGATCAACATACAAAAGTTCAAAATGGAATGTTGGTAGTGAACCTAACACCCATATATATATATATATATATATATATATATATGCACAAACATTACAAAGAACTCAATTCAATGATTGTTATAACAAAATATAGACACTCTGTCATTATAAGAGTCACTAGAAATAACCCCACCTAGTACAACTAATACAAAGGTACACCAAGTCTGACGTTTCCCTCCTTTGTTTCCCCAACTCTATAGAGTGCACCCTAATCAGGCACATAATTCATCCATATTCCATCATCCATGTGCTTCCTCTTTTTATAATTGTGGACAACCATGTAACCTGCGATACTCTTCACCTTAGACTTGTGCACTTTCCACACTTCTCTTAACTTGTGTCTTATGTTATCCACTTTCTTCCTTGTTGTTCCCACCACTCAATTATAATATATGTATGGTGCACTCCCATTCCACTAAATGGTTGGGTCCCTTCACATTTCTTGCACCAATATGTCCTTGCTACACACTCAAGTAAGAAATATGAATTTTTTATCAATTCGATGCTCTACAATGCGCATGAACCTATTCCATTTTCTAGCTGACTCACCCATGCGTCGTACTGACCTATCATTTCTTCCCCAAATTAACACACCATACCATGTGCTTGGGTGGGGAAACCTAAATATTTCATGTGGGTTTTCTTAAGTCGACATCTCACTTGTGTGCACTCATGCTAAATACTTGAACTGATTGTACATCATGTGACGTCCATGTCATTGAACCAACCCACATGATTGTGTGTCTCTTGTGTCATGCATGCATGTCTTATCTAAAAAACTTGCGATCTCAAACAATAGTGTGTACCCCCCAAACCATGGCCAACATGTGGTGGGTTTATGTCATGTGACCCACTAACCCATGTGGTGGATATGTCATGGCAATTTTTCATGCCATCCTCAATATCCAATCAACCAATCTCCATGAACATATTTGTGTACTCAACTAAAGTCATTTGTCATGTGCCATGTCTATTCATCCATGCCCAATATACGTATGGAGTGCCTTGTGCTATGTAATTTACTTCCTTGTGGACATCACAACAACCCCAACTTTTCTCTCATCAAATACTCAGACTAGGTCGCACATGCCCATTAGGCTAAAGACCTTAGAACACCCCCATCACAGTTCACTTGGCCAAAGGGGTTGTTGATGAGCATGGTCTAAGTTCTTCAAACGATGTCTTTTAATTTACATATAGTTGTGTCTAGTTTTTATTACTTTCCAAACTATATAATATACTTGTATATCACAATGGATCTAGTTTCCTTCTGGAAAGAGCAATCTACTTTTTTAATTACATTAATACCTTGAAACATGGTGAGAAGGAAAAACTAATCATGTAACTTTTTGTAACCTCTATAAACAAACAAGGGGAATAGATGCAATGCAACATAGTCCCTGCCTCTATTGTTATTTAATTGATTCTTTTTGCATAAATATTTTCATAGAAGGGAAGCTATCTACTTATACAATAATGCCTCTTGGTCAGTCTTATTATTAATTGATAAATATATTGGAATTAAAGGCTTTTATTGATAATATTTTAGTATGAAATTGATGTATATGATATTATTGTTGATATTTTAAGTGTAAATTATGCTAATCTTTGTATTTCCGAAGATCATTTCGTATTTCTGAATATATTTCAAATTAGGAATATGTGTGGAAGTGCAGAAGAACTATATTTTTTGGAGAGGCCCGCATTTCGTCCACATTTTTGTCTTAGCCCATGCTTGTCTTGTATTTATTTGTCTACACAACTTCTTTCGTACATGCTATATCTAGACACAGTTCCTCCACACACACTCTGGGTTGGACTCCACCACAATGAGTAGCTATTTTAGTAAACAGTTAGCGTATACGAAGTTATTGCTAATATTTTAATTGTAAATAATGTTTATTTTCATATTTTCAAATATGTCGAATATAAGTTTGTTTAGGCTCTTGTGCAGAAGTGTTCTTTGTGCCCATCTCCACGCTTTGCACTAACTGCTAATATTATTGCTAATATTTTAGTTATAAATAATACATATTAGTAGTCAATTGAGTAAAAGTTTACGGAGTGCACACAATGTTATGTACAAAACCACATTTCATAGAGTAAAATCTTTGTCTATAGGACATGCAGAAGGCTAAGAATGTCCATTGTGTGGAAGACACTTTCAATTTTTCATTGTGTGGATATTAACATTGTGTATGCTTATATTATTGATAACATTTTAATTGTAAATAAGACCATGCTTGATCCGCACTACTTTCTCCTCACAACGACATCTACACAGCTTCCTCCGCACACACTATATTTGGACACGCTTCCTCCACACATGCTATGGGCTAGACTCCACCAGAGTGAGTACCTATTTTAGTAAGCGATTGATGTATACGAAGTTACTGGTAATATTTTGATTGTAAATAATGTTTATTTTCGTATTTTTGAATATTTCGAATATCTCTTTGTTTAGGCTCTTGTGCGGAACTTATTTTTGTGTGGATGTCCACACTTTGCACTAAATGCTTTTATTGCTAATACTTTAGTTATAGATAATGCATATTAGTAGTCAAGTGAGTAAAATTTGTGTAGAGTGCACACAAAGTTGTGTACAAAACCACATTTCATTAAGTAGAAGCTTTTTTTATAGGACATGCAGAAGTGCAGAAAATGTTCATTGTGCAGAAGAAGCTTTCAAGTTTTCATTGTGAGGATGATAACATTGTTTATGCACATATTATTGATAATATTTTAATTGTAAATAATGTATACTACTACTATTTAAGTGATTTTGTACAAAACTGCATTTCATTGAACAGAAGCATTGTTTATGGGATGTGCGTAGGAAGATTTTAGGCTTTCATTGTGTGGATATTTGCTTTTGGAATTGAAGGCTTTCATTCCCAATATTTAGTATCAAAACATAATCCATATTTTCTATATTAATGATAATATTTTAGTTGTAAATAATGTTCATTATTGTTATTTAATTGATTCATTGTATAGATAAAGTTTTGAAGCCTTCATTGTGTTGATGTACGCACTTCGCATTGCAGACTTATGCTTATATTATTGATCATGTTTTAATTTTAAATAATGCATATGTTCATATTTCTAAATATGTTTCAAATTAGCGTATGTGCGGAAGTGTAGAGAAAGTCCATTGTGCGGAGGAAGCTTTCAATGTATGGATCGCCACATTTGGTACTAAAGATTTTTATTGCTAATATTCTAGTATTAAACAATGCATATTTGTTGTTCACAATAACATTGAAGCAAGTGTTGGAATTATATGATTGTTGTTAATACTTTAATCATAAATAATGTATATCTCTTTGCCTCTACAACTAATTAAAGTGGGGTCCGCATTTCATCCAAATTGTTGTCTTAGCCCATGTTTGCTCCGCACAACAATGTCTGCATAGCTTCCTCCGTACACATTATCTCTAGATATGCTTCCTCCACATACGCTCTTAGCTAGAATCAACCATTGCGAGTAGCTATGATACATCCTATCCTTTTTTCCCACCTTACTCGCATGTGAATTAACGATGTTCGGATAGGCTAAAATGTCAGTGCTCTTACTGTAGATATTGAGACTCTTTTACGGTAGCCCCAATTATGCTTATAAATTCATTTGATCCATTGCTTTCATCAAATGCATAGTCTATTAATATTATAATAGAATAATATAGTTAATGATTATAGTTAATATAGTTAATATGTATTAATCGTTAATTATTCCAAACATTAGGGTTGTACATCCATTTATGCTCTTCCTTGTAATTATATAATAGAGCAGAATGAGATATTTGAAACATTATAAAAATTGAATCATTGTATAGAAGATTTATGTGCAGATGTCGACACAATGAGTTGTGCATAATTAACTTATGCACAAGGGAAATGTGAATGTTGAGGACTATGTTGTGTAGGGACCACTAATTTGAAGTGAGCTTGGCAATATCAAGTTGAAGTCAAGCTCCTAAATATTTAAATATTTCAAGCTTCGACAACTCTAAAAGCAATGATTCTATTTTGGATCCTCTTAACGATATTATTGATAATGTTTTAGTTATAAATAATGCTTCTATCACTAGTATTTTAGTATTTAATAATCCATATTTTCTATTTGCAACATTTTAGTTATAAATCATGCAAATTTATGTATTTCTAAATATCACTACTCAATTGAGCAAAGGTTGAATCATTCTGGAATGCAAAGAACCTATAACGAATTGAATGATTGGATCATTGCGCAAAAGCTTTGTTTATGGTTATTTTGTTGAAATTAGGCACATTGCAGAAGTGCGGAAGAAGTCCATTGTAATGAGGAAGATTTCAAGCTTTCATTATGCGGATCTATGCACATCGTATTAATATTTTTGTATTTTTTTTTCAAGGGAGCTTGGAAGCTTTCATTGCACGTACCTCTAAACTTCATATTGAGGGGTTTTATTGTTAATACTTTAGTATTAAATAATCCATATTTGTTATTCTCAATAATGCTGAGGCAAGCGGTGGACTAATACAATATTAATGTTAATATTTTAATTATAAATATGTTTTTTATTGCTAATATTTTAGTATTAAATCCATATTTTCTTTTGCAATATTTTAATTAATAATATGTATCTCCATATTGTCAAATATCGATAGTCAATTGAGTAAAGGTTGTGTGCAGTCCAAATAAAATTGAGCCATTGAACACAAGCATTGTTTATGGTTATGTTGTTGAAATAAAGCAGATGTATGGAAAACAGAGGTAGTCTATTGTGCAGAGGAAGCTTTCAAGCTTTGATTCTGTGAACCCCCACATTTCAAATTAAAGGATTTTGTAGATTTTTTCTTGGAACTGATGCACAAGTGTTGAGAATGGCTATGGAAAAGTTCGAAGCTAACCGATTAGGAGACTTTTGAGGTCTAAAATGGGCCTCCTAAGAAAAATGTTCAATCAAAATAAACTTTATAAGAACCAATGGGATTCAAGATGATGATGTCAACCATGGGGGATGATTCACCATTTTTGGAGTAAAAAAGTAAAAGGATTAAAAAATAAAAAAAATAATAAAACTACTTTTTCAACTCTTATTTCCAAATTATCTCCCTAAAGTTTTACTCAAATTTCGAGCGGGATTACTCATTGGATGCAAAATTTAATTCCTCATCCAATGACTAGCCATGTTGCATACTTCTGATGGACCATGCTACACGAAAAATGAGAAATACATGAAAAAGGTAATTTTAATAATGTTTTCATGTATTTATCATTTTTCATGTAGTAAGGTCCATCAAAAGTATGAAACATGGGTACTCCTTAGATGACGAATCAAAGTTTTCATCTAACGAGTGGTTCCGCTCGAAATTTGAGTAAACCCATAGGGAGATAAGTTGAAAATAGGAGTTGAAAAAATAGTCTTTTCTTTTTTCCCTCTAAAATTTGATGATGCAATCTAATCTTATTTTATTATTTCCACTATTATTTTATAATTTCCTTAGGAGGCCCATTTTATACCTCAAAATTCCCCTAATGGTGTAGTATCAGTTTTCATTTATCAAAGTTGATATCGCATATTATAGTTGTTATTTGTGTATTATAACATTATTGTTTATAACATATTTTATTACATGATTACTGTAGATTATATCTTGGTAGTTGAAAGCGGCAGTGCGACATCAATGAGACACAATCATTGAAATCCCATGTCTAGCGACCTAATTTACATATTTCAATGAACAAAGTTCATTTAATATTTGCATAATGTGACAAAGGAAAAAAGGAATTCAATTGGCGAATTGACAGGATCTGAAATTACTTTTTCAAAGTAAAAGATGGTCGATAGCAAGGCAAGTCTAAATAGTAAATCTACTAGATACGCATTAGTTTGGTGAAAATTTACGGAAAAGACTTTTATTTATCAACAAAAGAGCTTTAGTTAATGAAAATAGAATGTGGTTTACGATTTTAATAAAATAGTATCTCGACATTTATTTCTAAAGCATGTAAGGAAGATTAATCATGAAACATAATTGTGTCAATTGCACTATGTAAAATTGGAATTTAAGTAAAATGTGTGTGATTTAAGGTAACATATTTTACAATAATCTTTTCGTATTAAAGATCAGGAAAATTATTATTATCCACATTGATAACGATTACTAGTTAGTGGATACCATTGAAATCGATATTAGTTAAATGTTGTTTCAGAACTTAAATTCCAATTCATGATTTAGATGACCTGTTGCCTCTTACACGTCATATATGTGCCTATTTCTTGTAAAAGCAATTTATTAATGTTCATTTTTTTAGCCTAGTTAGTAGGTTATAGGAAATCTACTTGCTTCGTTGCTCTAAAATTGTTAAGTGTTTTAAGGTATTGATTTATAATTTGTCTATTTTTTTTCATTTGTTACTAACAACGAAGAAATGGCTCAATGAAACAATGGCAGCGGACAAAGGAAGATGTACATGCAGGGAGCGAATATAATTTAATGCTCAGCCAATATATCTTAATGCTTAGCAAAGATATTTTAATGTTAATGCATAAAATACTAGAACTCTAGCAAATCCTTAGGCATCTTTAAGATGAGCTAGATACCGTAAGAACCTTCTTAGAAGAGCTATTGCAAAACATGAACAAATGAATCAGTTCTCAATTCTGTTAGCATAATCAGTACAAGCATTAATGTCCAAAAACAATGATTAATTAGTTAAGAAAACACTACCAAAGGTTTGTTATTTGTTGAATAGACTTTGAAATTTAGTATATGCTAAAGGTTATGTATTGTAATATTCTTGACAAAGTGAAAGTAAAGAAACATATCAGACTCTTCTAGATTACATATCTATGTATAAATGCAATATGTTTTATAAGTTATATCGGTTTAGAAACTCGTTTCATATTTGTATATGACAATGACTTATTTAGATATTTGTTTAAATCTTGTATGGAATAGTTGTTTAAATAGAAAAAAAAATAGGTTTGTAAACAAAGAAAACCATTATTATAAAGTAATGTCACCAAAAATTGCAACCTAACAAACTTATATTACTTGAGTAGTTATAGAACTTGCAAATTTGATAAATCAAAAAAAAATGTGAGAAACGACACTAGAAAAAAATGAAATAAAAAATGACATAGCATAGTACAAAACATAGAGTCAGAGCAAAAAATAGTTCATTAGATTATGTTTATGTATAATGTCATAATAGCATTTTCAATGGTAGAAAAAATTGTCTTGTTTGCTCTGATGATTAGATTGCTAATCTTGTTTGAATGAGTATATTATATTGATTGATAATATGAAATCAAATCACAAAAGTCAAGTAAAACGAAAGAGCTATTAGGATGCCTGGCAATGCAATGAGTGAGCATTGTGCCATTGTTAAGTTTCTTAACAATGTAAACAAAGAAACTTTTCATTGTATAACATTTGTTTTGTCTGCATAGTATTGGTCATAGAAAATGTTTTGTAGTGCATGTAATAATCTTTCCAGTTCGGCACCCCTCAAAATACAATGGTTTTCAGTCTTGTTACTTGTATATATTATGTAGTTTAGCTGATGAAAATAAATAAACTGAGAGTCCTACTTGCAAGAATTGCAATAAAGCATAGTTTTGTTCATAGTTCTAGTAGTTGTAACTGGAGTACTACATCTTGTGCATACAGTTTTGAATGGGTTCGTATATATGCTAACCGCTCTCAGATATCCTTGAAAATGTTGCAAAATTAATATATAAAATAGACGCTTGGTAACATGAAATCAAATGTATTTCTTATTTTTGTTCTTTCTTCATGTCTATTTAAATAATATGATATAGCTTACTATGCATATTCAGCGTAGTGAGGAAACAAGGTTTCTTAGACTATCAACTTTCTTTCATATGTTCAATGCACATATGAATGCTAACTGTGAAGTACAGAAAACTCTTTCGTATTTTTTAACTATATTTTTTAGCAAGATCAATGGAAAAGTGTTTTTTTGCAAATCTCTTTGAATTGAAACACATGTTGAAACAAGTTTATCGTGTGCTTGAACTTGTTGCATATGAAACATTTGTTAAAAAATACATGAAAAAGATACAATAGATGAAGAATATTTTTTCCCCGAATATTGGGATATAAATACCTATGTATATGTAGCTTATCGTTTATTTCAACAAAAATTGGGTTTTATGGTGGGGAGGGGTGGGGAGGGGTGGTGAGGGAGCGAAGCAGATGGACAATAACTTCGTAACAATAAAGATTTCAAATAAAACAAAGCTTACTATAGTCCTTTCATGTTCTCCATTATCGTCTTTGATTTCCATAACATATTACATTGTTGTTTGTCTTATCAAAATTGCAATAGTTGTGATTGTGCCTACTGAAAACGCAGCATCATGGTGTGACAAATTTGCAATTTTCATGTTTGGAAAAAATCAGTACTCTTTACAAACAAGACAAATATTTTTTACGATGCTAAAACTATTTAGACAAATAGTTTTCTCACAATCACCACTATCATATTTATGCTTTGGAATAATTTTGAAATATTTAATAGAAACATCGACATTTGCAATAAGCTTTGACTCATGTGTTCGATTAGTGATGTTAGCACAAGAAATGTTATTGTCATTTCTACTTTCTTTATATGTTAAGTTTGCACAGAATATTTATTTTGACTTATTTGTTTTGTCTAAAAGTGTTAGACATGTAACCAAGAAAACACCATGACAATATTCCCATTTATATTGTTACTGATATCTTCGATCAACAATGGCATAGACTCAACCTCTTTTTGCTTAGTCACGAGCATTGAATTGAAAAACATTTTTTTTAACAAAAAAGAGAGTAAATAATAGAAAGACGAAGATGGGTAAAAAAAGGAAAAAATAGAAAATATGATACAAATTTAATTGAACGTGTGTAAAATTATCTAATTGTGTTTATTTCTTCACTAGTTTATGTTGGTTTTATTTTTTCTATTGCAATATGTGTTTTTGTGGTACTGCTCATTGTTATCTCCACACTGTCCTCCATGCCTACTGTGACATCATTCGAATTCGATAAATTTTTCATATTCACAAATATTACACTGAAATCACTACTTAAAAGGACATTATAATTGAAACTAAGTAATAATTATTTAATTAAAACAAAATAAGATAAAGCAAACTCATTGGTAGAGTACAAAAATTGCAAATAGATTTTAGTTTTAGAAAATACAAAAGTTTTATAGAAGTGTTCAAAGTATTTTTTTCCTTTTAATTGTTGTCCTAAATCCAAATTTCTATGTTTCATATGTTCCCTGGAAAAAAAAACTTTTAGTTATAGTACATTAAAAAATATGGCCCAAAAGCAACGGGGAAAAAAACAATTATGTTGTGTAATGAAAATATAATAAAAGTACAATAAATAAAACAAAAATGTGCCTCTTAGAAGAGTTATGATTATCCTTAATAGTATATGTTATTCTTGTATTCATTTCTACTGCTATGATGATATGAGTTAGATTAAATATACAAAAATAAGAAAAATAAGAGTTTTATAATTCCATAGCACAGAAGTACTTCAGAAATAAAAACTATATCACAGTAATGTATTTTTTCCAAACGTGTTTAGTATTATCACATTATATAATTTGAACTTTGTACATCATTGCCAGAGGATTGTACCATATATTGTATAAATGTTGTTAGTACTCACATATAGAACTAATAATGCATTGTTAACTTGTCAATAATGCTACATATTTTGCACTTTTGTTCTAAATGATAGTCCCTCATGGTGTGCAACTACCAGAACAATATTGTACAACCTAGACGAGGATTCTATTTGTAACCAACTCCTCTGAAAACTAGTTTGACATGCATTCGTAACATGTATGCTAAAAATATTGCATGATGAACACCTAGCAAATGCTTCTATGGACAACACAACCAAAATTAGTAAGTAGTGTTGTGATGTTAACATTTAAATGATGATGATGATGAGGATGGTTACCGTCCACTGAGACCAAATTGGTCTATCGGACCTATAATTTTCTTTCTTAGTTTCTAATTGTCTGGCTCCTTGTCTTTTTTGGCGAGATTGGTGCTGTAGCTTTCTTTTTCTTCTCTACCGTCTTCCAACTTTCTTTATCTTGCATCTCCTTCATCTCTTCTGATTCTTGGGACATTGGTGTCTTAGCTTTGCGATCTATTGTGTTCGTCCTTTTGAAGATAATCGGAGAAGAAGTTTGGTCTACGAGATCTGCTTTGTTGTTAAATGGAGATTTATTTTGTGCAGTATTCGTACCAGCATAACTTGAGGGATTGTCGAGTTCACTCTTTTGTTGTTGGGCGGGGCTTTCCCCCTGCGTGTCTTGAGAGTTGTTTCTTTCTTCACCTATTTCTTGTGATTCAGAGTTTTCTTGAGAGTATTCTTCTTTGATGACAGCGTAGTGTTCTTTTTGTGCTCCTTCCCACCATGTAGATCTGTGGTGATTTTTTCTAGTAGAATTTTTCTGGGAGGCTTTTGGGCAATTTTTGGTTAGGTGGCATGTCTCAAATCAGGATCCACATCTGAAGAGGACACTTTCATAATCGAGTTGCTGGTTCCACACATAGTCTTTAATTGTTAGGTGTATTTCAGCTGGGAATCCGACACTGAAGTCCATTTCCACACAGATGCGTGCATAGGTGGTTCTGGCATATTCCTCTGTTTCTGGACACCTGTAGTAAAATTTCCCAATCGCATTTCCAATGGCTTTTAACGAAGAGAAATTCCAGAGATGCAAGGGTAGGTTTGGCAATCTCACCCAAACTGGTGCTGAGGTTATCACTGTTGTTGAGGGATCGAATGATGGGTTCCATGGCCTCATGAATAGGCCTGATTTTTCCCAAAACCAAGGGTTGGAATCTAGAATACATTGTTTGCTTTCAGGGTTTTCAAAATCTACTACAAAGAAACCTCTAGCACAGGGGTAGACATTAATTACATCAGGAACTAGAGGCTTCCATACCTCCGAGATCCAACTGTGGAGAGCTGTAAGTCACGGCCAAAAACCATTGAATCGGCAGATTAGGGCACTTTCAGAGAACTTCAAGGCCTCATACAGGGAGGCCTGGACCATCTGGACAGTGGGAGATGGGGCTTCACTGACGATATAGGCAGGAGCTTGCCCTATAAAGGTGGACAGAACTGGGCCAACAGCTATTTTTGCGAAGCTGGAAGCCATCTAGAGGATGCTCTCCTGCTGAGTATAGAATATTGTCGAAGAGAAGCTACAGAATCAGCAGATCTACAACTTGGAGGGTCACAGATCTAGAGAGCCCCTCTATACCTCAATAGAGTCGCAGATCTGGATAAATATAAAAACCTAAGAGCAGGAATCGGAAGACAGAGCAACAGACCTGTTAGATATAACTTGGACCGCAGATGTAACTTGAAGTGCCTCCAGATATTAAGCATATGTATTAGTTACTTAACACAGTTGCACTGGTAGATATCATAAATAATAATAATAATTGATCGAAAGTGAGCTGATTTTGACTACAATGTTTAAGTTTAGTGCCTTCCTTTTAAAAATAAAGAAAAAAATCAATTCCATGTGTTCCTAGATGCTTAATTATTTTACATGTTTTGAAATAAATGATATCGAGGATGTGTAGTAATTTACATAGTTTTTTTTTGGCAGATCAATTTAGAATAGCTTCTATGACCCAAATGTAAACAATGTCAATGCTTTTTTGAATTTTTGAACATTAGAACAAGAAATTTTGGCTAAATTCGAAAGTAGCAATTAATTTTCGTGCATGACATTTATATGTATTGCTATGTTTAATTTGTTGCCTATACCATATGTCAAAGTAAATCGTTAGTGGTTTTCCTTTGCAATTAACATAAGCATTTATTCAGAAAATTGACATACATACATCATCTTCCACACAGTCAAAGCTCCGCACAATGGAAAATAATAATAATAATGGGTTAACATTAATATTTTAACATTAATTTCCCTGTGCATCCCATGTTTTCCTTAAAATACCCCATCCTAGTTTCATCCCTACCAAATAAAGTTTCCAATATAAAAGCTCGGGACAGTAAAAGCTTTGCACAATGAAATGTTCAGCAAACATACCATTAAGAGGACTAACACATTGTCAAAGCACTCGTAAAACCACTCATTCTCCCGCACATAACTTGTTTTCCATATTTTTTATCACCAATAGAAAACATATATGTTTCCATTATAACACAAATTCATATTGTTGCATTTCATAGCAAATCTCCCGCACAAACCAACAGTAAAAACCCTACCTCTACCACTATTTAATTGATTCTTTTTTCATAAATCTTTTCACATAGTGGAAGTTACCTTCGTACTCAATAATTCCTTTCGGTCAACTGTATTATTAATTGATAAATACATTGTCATTAAATGTTTTTATTGCTAATATTTAGTAAGTGATTGACATATATGATATTATTGGTGATATTTTAAGTGTAAATAATGTTTTTCTTTGTACTTCTTAATATCTTTTCATATTTCTGAATATGTTTCAAATTAGGCATATGTGCAGAAGTGCGGAAGAACTCTATTGTGTGAAGGAATCTTTCAATGTGCGTATCACCCCACTTTGCACAAAAATCTCTTATTGTTAATATTTTAGTATTAAAAATTCATACTTTATGTTTATATTATTAATAATTTTTAATTGTAAATAATGGATATGTTCATATTTTCAAATATGTTTCAAATTAGGCACATGTGTGGAAGTGTAGAGGAAGTCCATTGTGCAGAGGAAGCTTTCAATGCGCTGTTTTCCACACTTTGCACTAAAGGCTTTTGATGTTAATATTTTAGTATTAAACAATGCATATTTGTTATTCACAAATAGTATCAAAGAAAGCATTAGACTTATAAGATATTGTTGCTAATATTTTAGTGGGGTCCGCATTTCTATCTCAACCCATGCTTATTCCACACTACTTTCTCTACACAATGACGTATGCACATCTTCCACACACACTATATCTAGACCCACTTCCTCAACTACTATCCCACACATAGTCTATACTCCACAAAATGAAACATAATAATAATGCTATATTAACATTAATAATTTAACATTAATTTCCTTATATGCCCCCCACTCTCCCAAAAATACTTTGTCCTAATCTCATCCCTGCCGAATAAAGTTTCTAATATATCATATACAATTTGGAATTGTATAGCTCCCCCCCCGCACCATGCATTTGTTCTCGGCATAGCATGCGCACACACACAACCACCTCTGCATAGTTACTTTTTTACTCCATAATGTCCTTCGAACAATAATTGACATTTGAAACTATTATTAATTGAATTAATAGACTTGTTCTAACTACACACTTTCTTCATTAATCACTTAGGAGGTAGGTACGTATTACTACATTTCTACTTTCATACATCCATCCCTATCACATGCATTTGTTCTGCACACAAAAAGGAGATTTGTATATTTGTTATTTTAATAAAGCTTGTGTCAAGCTTTGCTTGAGAGGAACATTCACTCTACATATAGCTTTGCACATTGTCTATTAGCATAAGAAATGCTTCGTAAACTGTTTTTTCCTCTTGAGGAAAATTGATAATTATGATAAAGCTACTTAACTTTTGTTTTTTTATTCTAAACTGAACAATTACATTCACATTGTCAACAAGGTTTCATTAGCAACCCAATTCAATATATACAAAAAAAAATGGTTATCACTTTTCAATGTTATCCAACTTTGCATTATTTCAAAGCATTAACATATTAAATATAAAATTATGATTTTCAAAGCATTGAAATATTAATATCAACTTGTATTCTCAAAATTAATAGAAAATGTAAATATTTGAAGATTTCCTTATGATTTTGAAAGCATTAAAATATTAATATTAACGTATATATTGTTACTAGTTTAATTAATCAACAAAACAGGAAGGTCTATTCAAATTCGAAACTGCAACACGTCTAATCATTCTTATTAATATTCTAATGTTCATATTTGTTTGCTAATAGACTAATGTCAATGTGATTCTAGTGCGGAGTGCAAAAGTAGAGTCCAAAGTTTTATTGTACGAAGCATTTTTGTGGCTTTTCTTATCTCTACATATGGCTTTTATGGGAAAATAGAGAGGCCTAAATTATGCAATGGAACAACCCTCGAGCATAAGCACAAATTTTAGTGAACACCTTTTGCAGACCGACTACATTTTCCACACTTCAGTGAAATCAATTTCTTCCGAACAAAAAAACTTTGTTAATCAATTGATAAGTCATGTTTATAGTTATCTTTCTGTAAATAGGCATATGTGTGGTGTTTATCATTAGAGAAAACTTTGGCTGTAGGAAAAACTCTAAGTTAACCTCTAACCAATATTTTGGATTGAAATCTAGCCCTTTCAATCTGAAGGGGGATCCCTTCTACAAAACTCAGTTACACAAGGTCACAGTGGTAGAGGGTTTGCAATAACTTCTATGGCCAGATTTATTTAAGAAAAACTAAGGTTGGTTGGACTGTAGGAAAATTTCACCATTGGACATGGAGTCTGACTCAGTTAGGATTATATAATCATAGGTTCAGTGAGAAAACGTCACAAAAGTGATATAGTTACAATTCCTTTGATAATTTTCAGGAAAGTTAGAGGATAATGGAGGAAAACAATGTGATATATATGTGGAACAAAAAAGTATTTAAATATATGAAACATAAGAAAATAGAGCACAACAATATGAATTCTAAATTCAACCACTTAGCATTCAGACATTGAAGAAAATATTACACCAAGAGATAGACAGGGAATTATGACAAAGGAATTTCTATAAAATTGCTCACATAGACATGTTTATTATAATTTGATCACACAGTACATTAAAAAAAAAAAAAAAAAACCATCTTTCAAAAGTTCCAACCCTTTATTCTTCTTCAGAAACTGTTTGTATAGAAAATAAAATAGCTAAATAAGTTTCTAGCTAAACTTAATTACAGTAATCTAAAAATAATAGTGTATATCTTTAGGTACATGCATGTAAAATATCTTCAAAACATATTTGTTTTCCAATAAAAAACAACTTGTTGTAAATTGTGCTAAAAGCAGGTATTGAAAAGTGCATAGTTTTTATGCCTCCTTCGCTGGGAATCACGTCTTGTCATTCCTTCAAGAATGGTATTTTGTTGAGTAGCTCCTACTTCCTCAGGCACCCTTCCTGCAATTCGCTGATAATCCTGTTGCTAGACTTTAGCTGTCAGAGATGATAATTATCTTGACGGGTCAATCATCAGAATTTTCCCTCCAAATTGTCTACCAAAACGCGCTGACAATGAAACTGTCAACACTCCTCTACACTTTCCTATGCTAAAATGTTGACAAGCGCTTGGTCGGCTGAATACTAAAATTTCCTTTTGAAAAAATAGGGTCAAAATCCTCAAAATACCAAAAATAGCTTTAGCTAAGAGTACTAGTTGTTTCCAATAGAACATCGACGTTAGCCATCCTGCATCTTTTTCCTTCTCTACTCTCATGGGAATTCTCCCCTTAGTAGCCTTTTTTTCTTTGAATTTTGTGAACTTGTAGCTCTCTCCATGTTTATGATTAGGTCCTTTATTGGGATATCATCCACATGTACAATTTCTTTAGCAAGCTCTGGGTTCTGTTTTAATTTTATGTTCAATCTGAGCTTGTTCCAGGACCTAGTGTGAGGGTTTTTCCCCCTTTAAACATCTCAAACAGGGTAGGCTCTTTCTCAATTGAAACTTCTTCATTTTTGGGTTCATCCATCTTTCTTTTGGTTTTCCCTGACAATTGGTTTCCCATAGGTATGCTTTTAGCAGGAAGGATTTCAACAGGAGATCTCTCAATATGAGAGGCTTTAGTAGGATATTTTTCAATAGTAGGAGGAGGGGTTTATTATGCTTCTCTGAGCCTATCACTCCTTCTAGTATAAAATTTAGGTATTTGAGGAATAGGAGGAGAGGTTTTCTCTACCTTCTTTTGACTTTTGGTTTGCATAGTAGAAGTTCCTTGAGAGGAGGTTCCGGTCTTAGGGTTCTTTACTTGTTTGGCCTCCATTTAGTGCCATTTTTCTACCCCTTTTAGACTTAGCAGGGTGGGGTTAAAACCCTCCCCAGAATATAAAATGACCCCATGTTATCTTGGCCTTTGTTAACTAGTTTTCAATTAATAATTTTATCAGATCTTTATGATAAATGAAATGTGGATATGGGTTTGTCTTGGCTTGAACCTGAGTAAACATATGTTTCAAAATTTCTAACAAAAAGTAAGAGATGTTGATTCTTATCTAACCTACCAGATGAGCAAGAAAAAGGAAATGGTAGAGGTTGACCCTGTTGTAGCGCCCCTCGCAGGTGAAATAGGACTGAAAAATATGCATAAAAAAATAGTATTATTCCTTCATCCATTCCCTCTACTCCCCTACCCTCCAATTTGTTTCTTTGAATTCGACCTTTAGGAAGAAAGGCACATCAATTCTAGATATATGTGGCTTCTAAAAGCTTTCTCTCCATATGTGGGCAAATTTGTGACCTCAGAAATTAAATCCTTTATCACCTGGAAAGAAATTCCCCCAACATCTACTCATTTTCCGTCGAAACCCTAGGCAAATGCTTGTGCTACCTCATCGTAAAAATATGTTCACTACTTTAATAATTCCTCCCATCCAACCTGTCAAAACTATTGTTGAATCTTCAGGTAGATCTCAAGAATATCAAGCTAGTTTGGCTCATCTCTATTGAACTTCCCGCTTTTCCCCATTGTTTTTTGTAGCCTACCAAATACATAGAACAGAGGATCAAGATTCAATCCTGGATCTTCGTCAAGTAACTCAACAAAACGATTGTTTTCCGTGATAAAAGATAACAATAATTACAACTGAAATGGATGAATTTTTATATGGGAAGAACTTATTAAAGATCGTGTTCTAGCATATGTACTATGATAACTAATTGACAGCAAAAATTAGATATTTAACCCTTTGATCATTACAATTAACCCGTATACTGATTTGGCAGTGGAAATGATCCTTTCAACATGTGCTTTTCTCCTTTCATATTTAACATGGCATGATTGGGCAATAATCACCTTTTGCTGACGTGGAACATGTCAGCGCATTTCAAAACATAGATGCAAATTTCATCATGTTGGTGTTGATACCCTGGTTTCCAACAAAAATTCATTTGTTTGTAGTTTAAAACACCCAATAATGCTGACACTCCCATTGTCCATTTATTTATTAAAAAAAAATCGAAATGATAATAGTGTTGATAGTCCCATTATCAGAGTTATTTCCTATTTATTACAAATATTTCGCTAATACTACAATTTTGTCATCATTTAAATATTTTCAAACTTAAACAAATGTGATAACATGTGGAAATGCAAATTAAGTCCATTGTGCGGAGGAAGCTTTCAATGTTTCATCATGCAGATATCTATACTACACACAATGAAATATTTTTGTATAAGGATAGTTGTTTACAGAAAGATTCACCCCTAATTAATTCGTTAAAAGTTACATAGTGCAGCACAAGTCCAATTGAAATCAGAAATGTGTAAAATTGATATATCGTGCTTTCATTTTGAAATACGAAAAAATTCCATTATGTACAATAGACAAATACAAAGAAAACATAATAAAATCCCTTCTCGAAGTATTGTGCTACAGACAAATTTTAAAATATGATAATGGGGAACATTATCTATGTTTCATAGTAAAATGAATTATTCTCATGTTTCATGTTATTGGCATATGTGTATCAATGGAATAATACAAATGCTCAAAGCATAAGTCTATAACATTAAGCAATACAATCACAGTAACAAGAACAATATCGAGTTTCAAATTTCAATCATGATAACTATGATTGAAATAAATAAACAGAATATAAATTCATAGAATATCATATGCTATATCAATAACTCTTTGACCATGCATCCTTACTTTTTCAATTTTCAATATTTTATTCTCCATGTTATAGTTTTCATCTTGAAAAGTGACAAACTAATCATCGAGAATAGATATTTCTTTGGCAATTTTCTCCATTACCTTTTTGTTTCATTAAAATCACTACTCACCCAATCAGGTATTGGTGTTTCAATCTCCTTGTTGATAGCCTCTTGATTGCTTCTCATTTGTAAGGGACTTTTGAATTTTTCCAATTGAGGCTCCTTGTCATCTCCAACAGCTGATAGTTGATCGTGAATCGGCTATGCAGCTTCAGTATATTTTCATTTTCTTTCACTTGAATATGAAACCAAAGAAGTTTTGAATATGCAAACAAATATTTTTTGCTTCTTTGTTTACACCTTGTTTCACTGCTAATAATTTATTCTTCAACAATTTCGCTAATATTCATTTATCCGTATTCATTATTGCTCGCAATACTGTGACACTTTTCGCTTTCACTTGCAACTTTTTTCAACAAGATCTTGCATTAGATGGCACCTAGATGTCTAACAAATAAGCCTTCTAGATGAACGTCTCATGAGCCTTCGGCTTCTTTTAAATGAAAACAGTGAAAATACTTGGAAAATTCTGCAAGTTGGCTTCCATTCTTCACGGTTAATCGCCCAATGGTAAATGACAAAGAAATAAATTGTTTCTTATTTTTCTATTCAAGTTTAACCTACTAATCGTAGTATTGTCTATATACTTCTGCAAAAAAATACATGTCCATAACAGTTCTTGGAAGAAATATTGGTTTACTTTGAAACTCGTAAACTTGAATAACCATATTATTTCCTCTTTCTTAATGTATTCCTTTTGCCCAAAGGAAAAATTGTTCTTCACTAGATATTTGATGAGTTTGTCATCCAGTTATCATGCAAATAACTTGCTTTACAAAATATCTTGAATTATACAAAAAATTGAAATAGCTTCTTGCTTCCATAATATGGGATAACAAAACTGCATTGGTTGTTTATCAAAAAAATTAAATTAGCGTTATGTGGCAACTCATCAAAAGTATGACTCAAAACAAAGGCTATAATCAGATATGCCATCATGAAGAACCTATCGCTCTTGTACACATTTACTAATTAAAAACACAATTCATTTGAAATAAGATCATCCCAGTCAAATGCACAATTTTTTCACATAGAGGATGGAACTTAACACAATGATCATAGTTTCTTGGCCCATTAAACACTCATACAACCAACAAATCTATATGATGGTTTCTCTAAAAAAATGACATCTAGAGAGGAAATATCATAAGGAACCTCAAAAACGAGCGAAGCAAACTCTTGTAATATTTTCAAGCCACCTACCTATGATTCTAAAAAACTGTTTTTGTTTGACAAATCTAACCGCAAATCCGGAATCAATAGCTTCAATATCCACCTAAATTTCTCTGAACTCATATAAATATTGATATCTTTGGTTGATAGCCTAAATTTTTTTGTTGCTAATTCAAACTTCTCTGTGCATAAATAAACGATTTCTCTGAAATCAAATACCTCTAAAACGCATGCGACATTCACTAATCTAGTAGACCAAATATTATCATTGTTCTTCTCCTACACAAACATATTCACATATCATTGATACGTAGTCGACCACTGAAAGCTCTGATTGATAAGCACAAGTGAGTTAATAGTATCACTGCAAATAATTTCTTTCCTTCCCCTCAAAGCCATTTCTGCAGTGAACTTTCAAAAAAATTTCCAACCAGCAATGTTTTCAATTCACTATAGGTATAACTCAACAATATGCTAAATAAATACCACTTGTTACTACTTTGCCTGTGAAATCCCTTCTACGGGACACTTCCAATATATTTAGTATAGCAAAATCTGCATTTACGAGAAATGGTAGAAATAATTTGCATGATCTAAACACGCCATAATTCTGGTCAGAAAATAATAGAAATTCCAACATGGTTTTTAGAAAAATAGACACATTTTTTTTGAAAATAGGATAACAGTTGTCAAACTGTAGGATTTTCAATATCAGAGTAATCGTTGATAGTGATCAATTTTATACCTTTTTCCATTTCCGGTACATGTTGTTATTATGTGTGTGAAACATGTTTGATGACATAAATAGAAAAGCAGACGCTTCCAAGAAATAGTAGAAATAGTTTAAAAACAAATCTCAAAATTCAAAAACCAATTAATCCATGTACGAAACAAATTAAATGTGAATATTTTCTAATAATGACAACTAGCTTATGGGTTGTCAAGAATCTCATCCAGTGTTATATTGATGTCAATTTATAGATAATAGAATTTATGTTCCTGATTACATATTGATCTGTCCATTTCACCAAAAGGGTACTGAACCATTAATGTCATTATGTCATGTACGAAAATGATGAAACCAAACTCTACACAATGAAAGCGTTGTATTTTTTTATTTCTTCTTCTTCTTCTTCTTCTTATTTTTTCTTCTATATAACTCAATTTTAATTCCTCCTCTTTTCCATAAGTAGTATACGTCTCCCGCATTGATTACAATCACCAATGTTGGGATGGGGTCCCCTGGAGTCAATTTTGGGGCAAACGCCCAATTTTTGATGTAAAAAGATGAAACGTCTCCGCAAATTGTGGTCCCAGAGTGCGTAGCTAGTTAAGAGTCAAAAAGGGTTTTACCCTCCTTTATGTAAGCTTGAGTCGATTTTTGAATATCTACCCATGGTCCATAGACCATGGGATTGTATAAATAGGTGTGTCTTAGAGAGTCTAAGGTGGTGATCTAAGTTTGTTTATGGGTATGAGTGAAGAATTCTACTACAGAGATAGAAGTCTTAGAGGAGGAAAAGACTCTGTCGCTGAGTGCGTAGAGGCCTAGAGTAGTGTCCGCAGTTGAGTGTGTGGACCCCTACAGCTGAGTGCGCAGGAAGTATTAGTTTGTAAACGTATATTGAAGATCAATAAAGAAGATTGTTACAGAAATTCTTGTGTTTTATCTCTTTACTTCTATTATGTATGATTGAGATATATGTTGTGATGAATGATGTCTTTATGAAATAATGACGCATTGATGTGAAAATTTACTTGATCTATATTACCATCTGAATGCAATTAATGTTATGTTAGGCCCCTATACTACTAGTGTAACCCCTTATTGTTATTAGTACAACCCACTTATTATATTGATGTACCCATGTAGTGCCCATATTGTTACTATTGTGCCCAATAGAAGCCCACTATTGTTATTATTGTGCCCTTACATTATTATTGTTATGTCAGCTCTGATTATGTTATGACCCCTTAGACTCCTATATATAGAAAGGAGGTCTTTTCATTTGATCATCGAAGAATTGTTCATTTATGTAATGTAAAGGAGGTTTCCCCCTCGAAGAGGCTGAATTCTAAGGCATTGATCTATCTTTTTTATCTTTTTCTTGAGCTGGTTTCATAATATTTGGTATCAGAGCTTTGGATTCTAGGATTTCGCTGCTCCAAACAGGTCATCGTGTCATTTTCGCTATAACTTTTTTCTGCAACGTTTCAGAAGCTAAAAATAAAACCCATTTGAGAAGAATTCATGCTAAATCTTGGGTCTGAATTTCAGAGATTTTCGCGCTATATTTGCAGAGATATGATCTGAGGAACTTGGTCTTTTTGTAGACTCCTGAATTACATTCCAAACAGGTGACCTGGCGAAAATCGTCATAACTTTCTCACTGAGCATCAGATTGAAATTTCATAAGAAGGTGCCAAAAGAGGATGGACTGTAGTTTTTTGTATATATTTTTAAGAGCCAAAGGTCGAAACAGTGACACGTGGCACTTCATACAAGTTCTCTCTTGTAGAAAGGTATATAATCAGGTCATATTGGGAGATTGTGCATAACTCTTTATTGGAGAATCCAATTTGGATCAGACTGGTGGCATTGGAAAGAGAACACCGAGGGCTACTACAGGTCGCAATTTCAGAACTTAAATATCCGAAAGTACATAGTTACAGTCGTTTCAAGATCAAGCTCCTAAAATCAAGAAAAAGCAAGATGAGGAAGTGTGATGGCAAGGATCCGGTAAATTGGATACTTCAGATGGAGCAATATTTTGATCTACATGGTGTACCACTGTTACAAAAGGTATGTATTGCATCTTCATATTTAGAACCAGATCAATTTTTATGGTATGAAGGGCTTTGTTCTCGTAAACAACTTGTTACGTGGTCAATTTTCACGGAGGAAATGATAGCACATTATGAGGATACAAAGAGCAACACCTTCTTTAGAGCAACACCACAACAATTGGAAAGAGTAAAAGGGCTTTGTGACATAGTGGAAAGAAAAATTATGGAAACCAGGAAGCATACCCCTCACAACTATAAAGATGGAAGTGTTGTTTCTTCTAGCCTTCCACAACCTACAAGGGTTACACCACAACAATTGGAAGAAAAAAGAGAAAAAGGGCTTTGTTACAATTGTGATAGAAAATGCACTAAAGGTCATAACTCTGCTGAGAAGAAATTATTTTACATAGAATATGAAGAGGGGGAAGAAAAGGATCAAGAAACATCAAAAGAAGAAGATATATGCCAGGACCCCACCCCAAAGAAAGAAGAAATGAATCAGACGATATCTTGTAAAGCATTGGCAAGAATTACCACTCCTCAAACTCTCGAGATAGAAGGACATATCAAGAAGAAAAAGGTGCAAGAAGTGAAAGATCACATCGAGAAAGAAGAAATGAATCCAACCATATCTTGTAATTCATTGGTCGAAATTACCACTCCTCAAACTATCAAGATAGAAGGACATATCAAGAAGAAAAATGTTCAAGAAGTCAAAGATCACATCGAGCATCAAGAAATGAATCTGACCATATCTTTTAAAGGATTGGAAGAAATTACCACTCCTCAAACTCTAGAGATAGAAGGACATATCAAGAAGAAAAAGGTTCAAGCAGTGAACACCGAGCATCAACAACAAGTTCTCCAACTTTTAAAGGATAATGCCACTTTGATGCAAAATCAAATGAAACAACAGGTAGATCAAAATTGTAGTGAAAAATGTTTTGATGTAGGTGATTGGGTATTTTTTTTTATACATCTCAAGAAAGCTATTTATGAGAAGGAAATGTTGGCAATACTACATGCACTTAAAAAATGGCGACCTTACCGAATGGGAAGACTCTTCAAGGATGAGGATGTGGAAGCATCGTTTTGTGCTATTTCTATTATCCAACCAGATTGGATAAATGAAGCAAGGGATGAATGGAAGAAGGATGAAGAAGTATGGCCACTTATTCAAAAGTTGCAAAAGATCCCAACTCAAACAATATTGCCAGAAATTGAAGAGGATCAGTCACAGAAACAAGAACCCGACAGCTACGAAATCAATCAATTTCATAGTATCTCATCAAATGGAAGAACTTACCCGCTGAAGATTCCACATGGGAGGACAAGAAATTTATACAGAAGCATCAAGAACTACTCAAGCGTTGAGGACAACACTTTTTGAAGGAGAGGGGCATGTTAGGCCCCTATACTACTAGTGTAACCCCTTATTGTTATTAGTACAACCCACTTATTATATTGATGTACCCATGTAGTGCCCATATTGTTACTATTGTGCCCCATAGAAGCCCACTATTGTTATTATTGTGCCCTTACATTATTATTGTTATGTCGGCTCTAATTATGTTATGACCCCTTAGACTCCTATATATAAAAAGGAGGTCTTTTCATTTGATCATCGAAGAATTGTTCATTTATGTAATGTAAAGGTGGTTGCCCCCTCGAAAAGGCTGAATTCTAAGGTGTTGATCTCTCTTTTCTATCTTTTCTTGAGCTGGTTTCATAACATGTTAAGTGATTAAGCAAAGATCCTAACACTTTCTGTTAAAGTTACTAAACACTTAGGTAGATTTGAGTAAATATTGATCCAAGGGTAATCTAGGGTGCGCGTAAACAGCTAATTTGCATGTTCAGGGTCAGCAAAATCCAATCATAGACCTTTGCGAAGGTCTAGAGGCCGATTAAAGGAAGTTACAGCGATAATCCATAAGGGCTTAAAGATCTATGCGAAAGCAGATCTAGGTTGCAGGAGGACATCACAGTGATCTATAGGTGCGGAAACTTGGTTCCAGCATCCCCCCATACTGCTTTGGGTGAGACTTCAATCCGTGCACCGTGGATTGATGCTGAAAGGACCAGTAGTGTAGGGATTTGTTTGGTGCAACTAACTCTAAACCTAGGTCAGCACCCCCTAAGCCAACAACCAGCAAAACTTCAACTACAACATTATTATTAAAAAAAAAAAAATTGCAATTGGTAAAATTTATTATTAAATAATGTCATTTAATTAATAAAGCTCATAGTGAAATAGGTTTTTATATATAACATGATTTATATAAATACTTAATTCCACAGATGCATTTATTCCTTGCATAACCTCCACACATGCATAACCACTTCCGCACAACTAGTTCCATATTTAGTAACGCTTTACAAATACTCATTTACAATTGATTACTATAACTTTTATTACTTACAATATAAGC
The DNA here is from genome assembly GCA_031772625.1 of Pinus tabuliformis. NCBI lineage: Eukaryota > Viridiplantae > Streptophyta > Pinopsida > Pinales > Pinaceae > Pinus > Pinus tabuliformis. Next base: position 875,844,077 of record CM062817.1, on the reverse strand, counting down.
TTTATTATGGGTTTCACCCAAAAAAATATTCCCTGAATAAAAAGGTTTCTATCTGCAGTAGGAATTATTTAAATACTTATTTTCTTTAATTAAACAAATTGTATATGTCTATAAGAAAATTACTTACAAAAATTGGTTTACAATTGACCATTGCAAAACGAAATATGGAGTTTTTTCACAATGCTTCAAAAAAATAGATCCCATAGTTCAATGTATAATTATTATTATTTATTATTATTATCATATGTTATTGTGTAGAGCTTTACTCTAAGCAACTTCCCCTGCATAATGAAAACTCTTATCCTAATTCTGGTAGAATGAAAAATATGTACAATGAAACACTTATGTGTGCCATTCTTGCTTTTGTACATGCATTCATAAATAAAGACAACTGCAGTAGAATAATCATGTTTTTTGTCTGAACAACCTTCAATAGTTATCAACATAGTCACAAAAGTGTTGTATTTAGATTCAAATCCTAGTCAAAACAAATGCAATAGATACAACTTCACATGTAAAACATTATCTAATAATTATTGAAGTAATTGATAAAAAGTTGCAGTATTAGAATAGAGTAAACATAAATGCATTTTAATTATTATTCATTAGAAAACATTGGCTAATATAAAAGTGCAAAGAAAATTCTAGAAAACAGTTGTTCAATTATTATTTTTCTATATAACATTCAAGAACCCAAGTTCATACAACATCCCATGTCAAACATTATATCACAGTTGTTCACGTAATTAGTAAACATATTAAGAGATAGAAAAAACAATACTCATAATTCAAATACATAATGATTATATAGCCATGGTCTTGGAAATAGCCTTTGTTGCTAATACTTCAATTGCAAAGCTAAATTCACTTGTCCCGATGACAGTTGCGATTGCAATCCCGTCAACTATAATCTCCAAAAGTCATATGCAATAGGTAACAAGGAAATGCATTCAGGGATTAGATTATTCCATCATAACGCACACATAAGATTTAGTTAGTAAAATTATTTGATGAAAAAAACAAATGTTCAAATATATTAAAAGACTTACAATATACAAAAGCATGGTTTGATATTCTTCAACCCTCAAACATTTCTTGCAATCAATTCGGTCACTTTAGCTTCGATGAATTCTTTCATCGTAGCAATGGTAATGTTTTCCTTAACATGTTCATTGAATATCTCCCCCTCAATTTCTTTTGCTTCTTCATTCAATTGCAAAACCAAGGCATAGTACTATTTGTTGAAGCCAACAAAATTAATTAGCAATTGGATAATTTCGTCTACACTAAACTCAGTTATATCATCGAACTTAGTTGCCTGTGATTGTTTCAACTTCTCCAAATCAACCATCACCTTCTCCTTTCTAATTAATCTAGATTCATATGTAATACACGTACCATTTAAATCCTAAACAATTGTTATCGCCTTGAGATACACATCTCTTTAATTTTCTCTGTCTCCACACTTGGAAATAATGTCTTCCAATGTTCTGATTTTCCCAAACCATGCAACCTTGATCTGCCTCATCTAATTAGCATCATACAACCCTTTTTTATCTCTTTCTAGTTTGGATAATGAATCAAGCTTCTGACTAAAAGTTAATAGGTCACTTTCCACAAATTCCTTGTCTCCCTTTACCTCACTTTTAACCAATTTCACAAAAGACCTAGTTCTCTACTTTAAATGTCGTAGATCAAAATAAACTTGCCATGCAAATTCAATAATCCATCAACTTTCAGATATGTTACTAATGATATATGAATTCATTACACTTATAATATTAACAAGTTTCTCAAATCTATTAGAACCACCAGGAGTAGAAATTGCTGATGACAGTCTGCATATTGCCAATGGAATCTTCAGCAAAGGACTCGGGCTTAGAGCATATTCTAACTCTTTTATTTTTTCCTTCAACTTTTTATTTTCTACCTACCTTCAACTAGCAGAATTCGCAAGTGCTTCACCACCAACTTGATGCAATTTCAACCTAGGAATTGCAACCTGAAGACATATCAACATTCAATTCTATCTGATCAACAACCTTTCTGTCAAAAAGTTGTATCCTTTCAATCTTCAATCTCTTACTTCCCCTGTCATAATTTGCATCCTATAATGTGACAAACTGGTTATCGAAAGTAATTTCCTCTTCAGCAATTTCCTCCATTATTCTTTGATTTTCTTGCAAACAAGTACTAACCTAATCAAGTAGTACAATGCTATCAACTTCCATGTCCACCACTTCTTCAATGCTCTATGTTTTAGCAGCACTCTTCAATCTAAATGATTCAACCATGTGCACTCTTTCTAGAGTTACTTTATGAGGATGCCTTATCTGATTTAGAATATTAGAGTATTGTGCTAAGCTCCTCCTCATATTAGAAACAAAATGCTTTCATTGTGCTTAAGGATTCATGAATTTTTGCAAGTGAAATGATGAGTTTTTGTGTTAATTTTATGAGAAATTTAACATAAATAAGAGAATGAATAGCAACATAAACATGTACAGAACATCATCCAAAAACATTACAACAGGAACATAATAAAGGAGTTCAGCTCTCCTAGGCTACGTCTCCTTGGTCCATCTTCCAATGGCTTGGGCCTCTCTATTATGCTCAAAAGTGTAAAAATGTGTGTTTACAATGCTCAAATGCTTCTGAAACCTTCTCCCATGAGTCTAGAATGTTCAAAAATGGTACCCCAACCTCTTTCTGCTCCTCCTTTGGTCAAAAAATTCCTTAGTTATGACTTCTGCCAATATTTTCACAATTTCCTCCTCCAAATATCACTAACTGCCAATTAAATTCATTATCTGGAGTTAATTTTGGCAGTTCCACCGAAATTGGTGGTCCTGCCAATGAACCCATGTATCTCGTGGTTAAGGTCGAGTGGTCATATGCAAGTTGGTTAGGTTCAGCGGTTAAGGCGACGGTTCTGGCTTGTGGCAATAAGGTGGCATTCACATGTCGTGGTTAGGGAGGCTAGCTATCAGGACTAGCGGTTACCATAGCAGAAACATAACTGCTACAGGCTATGGATGAGGTGGTCACATGAGAGGGTCACCAACAGTTATGTTGGTAGTCTCCCCCCCAACCTAACTGTCAGTTCATAATAATACAAACCCATTCACATCGATAGTTAAGAACCATCATGTGGGAACAATGGTAGGCCTTGGCACTGTGAAACGAGAGGTCGCGAGATCAAGCCCGGCCTCCGACTTGTCTTACCAACCAATATTTTAGCTAACCATTAGGAGGACATGTGGCCGCCATAAACTATCACAAATCACTATCGGTTGAAGCAAGGGTGATTCTCCATAACAGACCGTTGTGTTTTGTGATATGAAATTGCAATATCGCAATCGCAACCTGATTCTGTTGGGGTCGATTCTATAAACTCAGTCGATCCATGCGATGTACGATTTCGATTTATCACGTCGCACTCTGGCTTCACTTAGGGGTCGATTCTTTGCTGTCGACCCTGCCTCTGATCTGCGATTGTGATATCACAAAGCGCAGCCCGATAGTACTGGGGTCGATTTCCTTAATCACTAACCTATTCCTTCTGTGATCTGTGAAATGCGGGACCAAGGGTAGTCTGCCGCTTGGCACTTCCCCATTCACTGAAGAGATTACGGTGCCACCCTAGCTGCACATTCAGCGCCAATTGGGTAGCCTAGTTAGCAGTATGAACTTTTTACTAGGTTGTCCTCCTTTTTTTCAAAAAATTTACCTATTTGACAAAGTGAACAAAACACATTTTTGAAGCCATACGGTGTTTGTTTCATGTGAAACATGTTACACTAGATTGAGGATCGCGAGCACTACATGGTCGATCAAGTTCCACACCATTCTAACAATTTTGATTTTTGAACATAATTTTGAGCACTTGATCACTCCTCCCCGTTGGAAGCCTTTTGGACCCCAAAATATCACTTTCATTTGTCCAGCAGGTGAGGGTTCAATTCCCTCACCTTTCCAATCTCGATCCATTTATCACTGACTTGGAAATTTTGATCTAAACGATGCTTGTCGTGCCTTGCTTTGTACTTTCCTTTTCCTTTTTCAAGTTGATCTTGCACTGTTTGATGTACCATTTGGAGTCATTCAATGAATTCTTTGGATTTTTCCATGTTACTATCAGTAGCAACATCCTTCTTACCAAGATGATACAACACATTATGATTCAAATGGTAAACAAATTCCTCTACTTTATTCCTTTGACTCAAGCTTGAATATACATCTTGAAAGTATGTATTTTTTTGAACATAACTTTTGAGGAAAGTAGTTATACAAACTATAGGCCTAGAAAGTACATCAACAAACTTGTCTCTTATACCTTTCTTATACCTTTTGACCAAGTGGAATAGTAGAAGAAAACCCATCCAATGAAATGTTTACCATGGGCATCAAAACAAGGGGTGCACCAGACGGTAAAGGAGAAGGTCAAATGATCATTTTATTCAACAATCCCTGGATTTGTTTTGTTATTTCTGCACTTTCCCTTCTTAACATCATGTGCATGTCAATGTTAGGAAGAAGACACTTTTTCTACAATGGTATTTCATGTTGTGTTCTCCTCTTGGAAGGAAATCCTTTTGCTTTTTGAAACACATCATCATCGTGATTAGCAACATCAACCAAATCAATTTTCAAATTTGAATTACAACCACAAACGCTTCATAATCAACATCAACATTGATTTTGATCACAAGAAGCACTAAATTCTTGCTTGAATTCTTTGGTATTTTCATTTTCCCTACATTAACTAATGAAATATTTAGTTTCTTGCGAAGAGCTCTCACAATATACTCCACACCATCCTTGAACAAGTGGTACTTGTTTTCATGTTGATAGAAGATTGTTTTTCTATCATAGAGGTAAGGGATACCTAAAACAATTCTAGATATATCAAGCAGTACAACATCTCATTCAACTTCGTCAATGAATTTTGTTTTGATTGCAAGCCGAAGAATACATTTTCTTGTAACCTATAAGTTTGTTTCCTTGCATATCCAACCCAATGGATATGGATTGGGATGTAAAATGGTTTCAAGATTAAGTTGTTTGACTAAGGCATCAGATATCAAGTTGGCTTGAGACCCACTATCAAAAAGTGTGTCGATTTTTGTATGTTTTGAGATTACCCTCACATGAAATAATTCAATCCTTGTTTCTTCATTTGGAATACTAGTGTGACAATTTGATATACTAGTGCTAGCAATGGATTATTTTCCTTTTATACCCATGGCTATAATTTTAGTTTCATCACCCGAATTGGATCCCAAATCCTCTTGAATCATGGCAGCTATCTTTTCTTTTCCTTTGTTGTTGAATTTCTTTGGTTTCATTTCGAGATGAAGCTTCCAACAATGAGCCTCATCGTGACCTTCTCTAGAACAATGTTTACATATTGTTTTCTCTTCTTCCTTTTTTAATGGATGCATTTTTCTTTCCCTTGAAACCCTTTTCTTTCTCTTTACCCTTAAATGGCTTTTTACTACCTTCTTCTGGAGTGTTTTTCCATCTTGCCTCAAGATGAGTGGCTTGCACACACACATCATCTAGATTATTAGGATTAAACATTAAGATAGTATGCCTATGGTAACTGTTTAAACCCCCTATGTACTTCAGCAATATCTCCTGTGATTGCAAATCTACACCTAAAATCAAAGGCCTTTTTCTGAATTCTTGGGTGTAATCTTGCACATTTTGATCTTTAAGTTGTGTAAAGTTCTACTAATTCATGATGGCTTTCTACATAGAAGCTATAGGGTAGAATTGTCTTTTGATTGCAGCAATGAAATCATTCCAAAAAATTGAGATCTTACCATGTTTTTTAATCTCCTCTTGGGTCTTTGATTTCCACCATACCAGTGTTGCACCCTCCATTCTCAAGGAAGCTAACTGAATATTTATGTCATGCTCTTGAACGTTTTGAATCCTACAATAGACCTCCAACTGATGAATCCGATTAGCAAGCTTCTCTGCATTCACTTCACCATTATACATGGGCAGCTAAAATTTAACAACAAGTTTTAAAAAAGGTGATTTACCAGTTCCTTTTGAAGTATGATGATGAGTATGAGTAAGGGTTGTGTTATCACCCAAGAAACTCTCCTAGGTTGTATCTCAAAGATGCTCGGGAACATTACAAACTCAACAAAAATGTTGGAAATAAGTGGATGAATGGAAGGAATGATGCATATTCAAGCTAGATAACCACTTCTACTATGCTTAACCCCAGACATGGGTGAACACCCCCAGACTATAAGGCTTTAGACCACCAATTACTCACAGTTTGAGGATTGAGTGAACGTGGAGAATACTGACTACACCAGCAGATGCACAGGACCCTGTGATGGTCGGCTGCAACCAGTAAAGAGCTCTGCAAATCTATTTCCTAATGCACAGACAGGATGACATCTCTCTGGCATTAAAATAACAGAAACCTGCATACACATTCAATGATACATACTAGATTCTAACACAAAGGTGGGATGACAGCCCCTCTAATGCTAAACATCAAGAGCACATGAAAAATGCATAACAGGCATAGCCTGGAACAAAGAAGAAGTGGAAAGTGAGCAATTAACATCAAAAGAAGCTTGTATTAGCTGAAAATGAAGACCAAACTCTGCAAGTATCATAGTAGTTACAGTCTCCAGAAGTTGAACCTTACATCAAAACAACAACCATCAACCCTCATTACATCATTTTTTTGAGTATATATAGAGGTTGATTACAAAAATATCTGTTATCCTATGCGTGGAGGGGTCATAATGGACCACCAACCACCTTAACTCTCTGATACGGGTCTCTGATACAATTTGTTGCTTCAATAAGTGAATTTGACATTCTCTATTGTTTGGAAGTCCTTTTTTGCGCAGGTGGAGTGTTGACTGAAAAGAAGCTCCATAACTGATAAATGTGCTCATTTGCTCGAGTTCTGTACTTTCCTTCCTTGGCCATGCTTTCTTTTAAATGCGACTGTTGAGGGTTAACTGTGCAGGGACATAAATGCAAGCCACTTTCGTCCTTCGGGAGAATGGTACAGGTCGCAGATGCAAAGACTTCATGGCGAACGAATGAGCGGGACAGGGAACAAACAACAGCCATTGGATCACACAGATGGACGGCGGAAATTGATTTTGAAGCGTTATTGGGAGACAAAATGATCGGACAAATGTGGGTCGTTGGATCATGTTTGGGCAGATCCGACGGCTGACGGACAGCTAATATGCATGGGCGATAATGAGCGGGGACAGGGGGGACAGGCGGTAAGCGGTATTCCCGCATTGCCTTTTGGAGGTGGGCGGTATTCGTACATAGAGGAGCAATCCAATACAATTGCGACGCGTGCGGATGTGATAGGGAATAAACCGCTTTCCTCGCGGGTTATCGTGCGTGCAGTTTACGAGAGCGGGAGGAGGGAATGTCGTCTAATCACGGTGGGGGTTAATCGAACGACATGGAGTTTACATGCACGTGCTTACAGCTGATGTGAAGTGAATAGGGCTTGTGAAAGCACTTGGTCGGGTTATTGGGGTTTTATAATGTTTAAACTCAGCACCCGGGAGCTAAGGAAACACAACTTTTATGCTAAATGTGGATGTAAAACAGGGATAGCGGGGGCTATGGAGTTATAAGGAAAATGAAGGAGAAGAGGAAACCAACTGCTATGAGCCTCTTTGAAAGCATAACCAGCACTGCCCAACCTGTTTTTATCCATTAAATGTTGAAGAAAATAGTAGAGCTAACAGGTTGTGTTAGTGGAAGAAGGTGAAGATGCTTGTGAATAAGAAGATGAAGAATATGGTGGAGAGGGTGGAGGTTTGTTTCCATTTCCATTACCTCCTCCTAAAGAGCCTTCTCCTTTGGGAGGTTTGGAACTTTCCCCTTGCAACCTAGTATTCCTCTCTTCATAGAGGGCCTTCACCATCTCTGTCATATTAAAGAAAGCCTTTCTGAAGGTCTTATCATCTTCTATCATGTTTGTAGGTTCTCCTTCATGAGACATGATCTTTGGAGTCTCATCTGCAACTCGAGGCTGAACTGGTGTTGGATATTGTCGCAACCTTGCTCTCCTTCCCCTTGACCCAACTTTAAGGCTTCCAACCAGCTTCCCTTCTCCTCTTTTGAGTTTTAACTTTGTAAGCATGACATAAACTTGCGAACAGTTAAATCCTTCTTTCACAAAGCAAACCTAGTGCTCTGATACCAAAATGATCGGATTTATAATATTAGATTTCTTTGCTAAGATCCTCCTCGGATTAGAAACAAAATTATTTCATTGTGCTTAAGGATTCATGAATTTTTTCAAGTGAAATGATGAGTTTTTATGTTAATTTTGTGATAAATTTAACATAAATAAGAGACTGAACAACAGCATAAACATGTACAAAACATCATCAAAAAAACATTACAACGAGAACATGATAAAGGATTTCACTCCTCCTGGGCTACATCTCCTCGGTCCAGCTTCCAATGGCTTGGGCCTCTCTATTATGCTCAAAAGTGTAAAAATATGTGTTTACAATGCTCAAATGCTTATGAAACCTACCCCCATGACTCCAAAATGTTCAAAAATGGTACCCCAACCTCTTCTGCTCTTCCTTTGGTCGAAAATTCCTCCTCCAAATTTGGCTAACTGCCAGTTAAATTCATTATCTGGAGCTAATTCTGGTAGTTCCAGTGAAATTGGTGGTCCCACCAATGAACCTGTCTATCTCGCGGTTAAGGTTGAGTGGTCATATGAAAGGTGGTTAGGTCTGACGGTTAAGGTGACAATTTTGGCTTGTGGTGATAAGGTGGCATTCACATGTCGTGGGTCGGTAGGTGGCTATCAAGACTGGTGGTTGACGATGTGGTTGTTGTAGAAGAAACATAACTGTTGTGGGTTACGAATGAGGTGGTCAAATGGGAGGGCCACAGGTGGTTATGCTGGCAGTCTCCCCCCCAACCTGGTGATCAGTTCATAATAATACAAACCTGCTTGCATTGATGGTTAAGAACCATCATGCGAGCACAATGGTAGGCCTTGGCACTGTGAAACAAGAGTTCGCAGGATCGAGCCCCGCCTCCGACATGTCTTGCCAGCCAATATTTTAGCCGACCATTAGGAGGACATGTGGCAGCCATAAACTATCACAAATTGCAATCAGTCGGAGCAGGGGTGATTCTCCATAACGGGTCGATGTGCTATGCGATATGCAATTGTGATATCGCAATCGCAACCTGACTCTATCGGGTCGATTCTGTAAACAAACTTGATCCATGCAATGTGTGATTGCAATTTATCGCATCGCACTTCGGCTTCACTCTGGGGTTGATTCCTTACCACCGACCTTGCCTCCAATCTGCGATTGTGATATCGCAAATCACAACCTGGTAGTGCTGGGGGACGATTTCCTTAACCGCGGATGTCTTCCTTCTACAATCTGCAAAATATGGGGCCAAGGGTAGCCTTCCACTTGGCGCTTCCCCATTCGCTGAAGAGATTACGGTGCCACCTCAGTTGCACATTCAACTCCAACTGGGCAGCCTAGTCAATAGTACGGATTGCTAACTGGGTTGTCCCCCTTTTTGTTTCAAAAATTTACCTATTTACCAAAGTGAACAGAACGCGTTTCTGAAGCCATACAGTGTCTGTTTCACATGAAACGAGTTGCACCGGATTCAATATACACAATTGTTCAAGTTCTACATGATTCTAACAATTTTGATTTTTGAACATAATTTTGAGCACCTGATCAAGGCCCGTCGTCATGCCCATCACCTAATAGTCTATCAGCAGTGAATTTTTTGCTTCTGGTAGTTATTTTTCTTCTTTTGTTAGTAGATGAAATCACACCAGTACTGCATGCGTAAGATTGAGATTGCCCCGTAGGGTTTGTGCCTCTTTTCTTAGATATCTCTCTCTCGATGCAATGATCTCTTTTTGAGCAATTTGTCCAACATCTACTAGGAGTTTTTGATCTTTATATGATACAATATGACTTTCCTCACTTTTCTCTCTATTTCTAGTAAAAAAGTTCCCATATCTCATAGACTCAAGGTGTTCTATGAAAATTCTTCCTTTATCAAAGCCTTTAATAGCTTCAACTTCACTTAAGTTGAAAGCACTCAAATACTTTGAAAAAACGAGAGTGTGAGTCATATTCTTCACAATCACTTTTCCAACAGTAAACAGAAAAGAAATAAATTATCTTTTTTTTGTTCAAATATAGATAACCAATGATGATACTTCCTACAAACTTCAGCAACAAAATACCTATCTAGAACAAACATTGGCAAAATCAATGGCCTATCTTCAAAATCATAAATTTGTATAATCATATTGCTTTCTTTTTCCTCATATTCCCCCTTGCAAAGTAGCAAAGCCTAAGACTTTGTAGACATTCAAGAAGGCTCTTATCCAATTACCATGCAATAAACTTGCCTCACAAACACTTCTAAATTAAACTAAAATTTAAATAAGCTTCATGCTTCCACAATATAGGATATTAGAACTGCATTGGTTCCTCGCAAAACTTGAATATAGGATTACAAGGAAAATCGTCAAACACACGCCTTGACACATGAAGTGTTATAATATATGACATCATAAAGTACCCATTATTCTTGGGTAATCTATGTAACTGAACAAATAATTCATTCGAAATGACATAAGCCCAATCAAACATACAATTATTTTTGTATGTCTCATAAAGCACATAGAAAATGCATTTCGGGACATGTGATGTACTTTCTAGCCCTACTACATGGGAAAAGAGACAACATAAATCCCTAAATGGTTTCCTAAACAAAGAAATATCTACAATATAAATATCAGAAGGAACCTCTGAACTTGCAGAAATGAATTCCCGCGCAATGTCAATTTTGCGCCCTTTTGGGTCCAAGAAACTATCCGCAACGGACAATTCTAAACACTTGTTTAGTTCCTAAAATTTGAATAAAAATCTGAATACATTGGGATTCAGAGAAAAAATTATAGCTCCTAGCTTAATTTTCCTATTTCTAAAATCAAAAGTATCTACACAGGGATTTTAAAAGAAAAAACACCTCTATAACACATCCAACATTTGCTAATCCGGTACTCCAAATATTGTTACTTTTTTTCTCTTCCGTTGACATATTCACATATCACTTATAAGTTCTAAACCAGTCAAAGATATCATTGATCTTAGCAAGTGAGTTAACTGTATCACTACAAATAGCAAGTGTTTAGTAAAAATCTGACAGTACAATTGTTTGAATCATTTTTTGTAATAGTGGAAATGGATCCAGCATCATCAAAAACCCATCAACAAATTTGTCAATACCATCAAAAATCACTGCAAACCATTGTTTTTCGTCATTTTTTTCCAATTTTTTGTTTTCTTAATAAAAATATGACAATACAACCATTTACACCTGATTGACACCCAAGATCATGAAAATTGATAATTGCAACCTCGAATTACTAAAAATCATCGCCATATTTTATCAGCAACATGCCCAAATTTCCTTTTCTTTCGATCAATTTTGAAGTCTCGTAAAGCTATCAATAATGGCGTAGTCTAACAAGGCCACAAATTCACCTTGAAAACAATGGAAAATTTTGCAACAATTTTTACAAATTTAGCAAAAAAAAAAAAATTATTCTTACAGCTATCAAGGCTCAGAATTTTCAGTACCCCAAAGATTCTTGATGGTGTTGAATCCATATCCACCATTAAAAAAATGATTCAAACACTCCCAAGATTGGATTTTTTCAAAAAAAATCACCGGATACCATACAAAATTTCGTTATCCGGGTGGAATTGTAGCCTCCATAGAGAACACCATCAATAATAGCTACAAATAGTAAAGTGTGAAAGGACATTCATAAATATACATTATGCCTACACGTATTCAACTACTCTCTACGACGAATCAACTTGACAACTGGTCCCTCTACTTTGTAAAACTGAACCAAACTTGATTTACGAATAACTTGACGCAACTATTTCTTGCAAAATTTGACACACATTTACGATGCAATGCAAACCTTATTCCGCACAAACACCTTTAATTTTAAACTCTTTGATTTTTGCAAATGTGTAATAATTTTATTATTGAAATTTAAAACTCATAAAACTATCAATACTAGCCACAAGATAGTAAAGTTACCTTCTATGTGAAATTTACTTGATAACTACTCCCCACTACTTTATAAAACCGAACCAAATTTGATTTATGAATAACTTGACACACTCATTTCTTGCAGTATTATAGAGAAAAACTTGCAGAGTATTGTAGATCAAACCAAAGCTTGTAGAGTATTGCAAAGTATTATAGATAAAATCTTGACGAAGATCTTGGTTAAATCATGAATCACAGAAGCATCCAATCTAAGAACTAAAAACTTGCAGTATTTCCAAATGCGAACAGGAAACCGACAAAGGTAAATTGGTTTAGAAGCTTGTAGTATTATAAAACTTCTATATCTCTGCACTACTACTATCGTTCAAGCTAAACTTCATAGATAACAGTTTATGTAAGGAATTTAATCTTGGGCAATACTCCAAGATTTTGAATGCAATTTGCAAAGAGAAAACGCTACATGCCCCATTGTTTTCTCTATCACTACAAATAATGTTTTTTCCCTCACTATACTAGTTATTTCAAATATTTGCAGTCTCGTTTCTCTAGAAATCACCACCTACCACTATTTTCCATCTTAAACATGCTACAAAGATAAAACTTCCATCCAGATTTTTCATCATCCCAATATTTGTCCTCATATTAATAGAAAATAGAGCTACAAGTAAATATAAGTCATCTCAACATTCAATTCACTGACTACACACCTACTCATGCATTCAAAAAACCACATAAGCACCAAAACATCAAATCTAGAAACATGATTTTCGTACACTTTCAACATAACACAAATGCATATGTGTGAAACAACAAAGAAAAAACATTTATGCGCAAAAATCTTGCACGCACAACCATCTTTGGACTCAACAACACCCTTTCGTAGTCATTGACATTTGAAACCAATATTAATAAATGTGGGTCCCAAATATTGTGGGCATGAAGCATTCATTCTCTGCACACGCTACCTTCAAATAACACAATCCATTGTGTGAAAAAATCTCTCAAGCTTTCATTGTATGCACTTATGCATTCCGCTGAATCTATTAGTAATAAAACTAATATCAAAACACATTACAATTAAAAGACCCCTCTGCACTTTCCTCATTCCGCACAAATTTCGCACATGCAATTGTTCTCTACATAACCTCCACACACATACAACCATCTAAGCACAACTACTTCCGCACTCAATAATGCCCTCAGTCATTGACATTAGGAACTTATATTAATTAATGATCATACGTTGTGAAATACATCCCTAAATAAGAATTAAGAAAGGGATTTGTATATTTATTATCTTAGTAAACTTTGCACAAAATGTTCACGTAACATCTACACACACAACCACCTTCTCACAACTTCATCCGCAAAGCTACTTTTGCACTCAATAATTCCCTTTGATCAACATTGACATTTGAAACTCCACACACGATACCTTCGAATAGCTAGCTTCGCAAAACCACTTTCATACAACTACTTCCATAGTTGCAAAGAACATTCCTACAAAATAATTAAAATAGAAAGTCTTCCGCGCATTCGTTTTACCACACAACACTTTTTCTTCACACGGATTGAAAACATAGTTTATTTAGCACCCCCATCTATGCAAAATACCTTGGTTCTTCTACACATACTTTGTCCTCTGCACAGTAAACATTCCGCACAACGACCCCAGCGCTCACTATGCAAAGGACCCCAGCTCTCTTGCACATACTTTGTCCTCCGCACAAGGAAACATAATAATATTAATTTGATATTTGTTCACCACCCCCCCCCCCCCCACGAGAGCATATGCAAACAACCTACAACTGCATCAATTCTCGCATCATTAAACGGAGCACTAACATAACAATGTCTTGCAACTGCATCAACAACTATCTTCACACAACCACCTTCGTACAGTAACTTCTGTAGTTTCACAAAATGTTCCTAAATAATAATTAAAAGGACAAAGCCTTTACATTTGTTTTACCGCACAACACTTTTTATTCACACGAATTGAAAACATAGTTTATTTAGCAACCCCATCTATGCAAAAGACCTCAGTTCTCCTGCACATAATCCGTCATCCACACAGTAAATGTTCTGAACATTGAAACCGTACCAATTACCACATCATTCATCAGTGTCATAATGCTTTCTATGCAAAGGTCTCCAACTCTCTCGCATGTACTTAGTCCTCCGCATAAGAAAACATAATAATATTAATTCGACATTTGTTCAGCCCCACCCGTCGGGGAGCCTATGCAAACAACCTACAACTGCATCAATTCTCACATCATTGAACAGAGCACTAACACAACAATGTCCTGCAACTACATCAATTCTCGCATCATTGAGCATAGCGCTAACATAACAGTGACATTGTCAGTGCAACCATTAACGCTATGGTCACGCACAGAAATAACTTTTATTTTAATTTTAAAATGAATTGTCAGACATTGGAAAAAAACGAAAATAAAACGCCCTCCACTAAGGGAATTATGTTCCATCAGAGCTTCCTCAACAAATCAGAAATTAGAAATAAATTAGAAATAACATTTATTGAAAATTCGAAATGTATTTTTGAATTTATGCAAAAATAGAAATATCAAGCATTTTCCCGAAACTTTGGTTAAAATTGCAAAAACGCAGCCAAATAATGCACAGTGAATGTAACTTGATTGCGAAGTGAATGTTATAGTCCCTCGTGAGGCAGGGACTAATAAACTTTTTGTTATACTTGTTTCTTAGTTGTCTCAAAATAGTCTAATTTCTCATAAATAAAGTAGCCTCATAATTTCTATATTTTCAATGAAATTATATTAAGTAGTCTTTAAGTGTGGCTTTTTGAAAAAAAAAATCAGTTTGTTTTCTGATTTGTGTAGAATCCAGCAATGATTCTTTGAAATCACAAAATTAATGAGTGAACTCTTCACAATCAAACTACCTCATAGTTTTTGAAAGTGTGGAATCCATATATAATCAAAAATCGATTTAAACAACACAAATCAATATTTAACCAAATTTTTTTGCAATTACTCCCAATTATATATATATATATAACAAATTTACTCCACTTAAAAAATCTTAAAAGAGATGAACCGTTAGATGGGTAAAAACCCTATTATATTAGGTAAGGTGTTTAATGAGTAAAGTTCCTCATGTTTTATGTATTTATCATTCGACCCAGACTTATTGTTGGTAAACTTTGTGATTTTTATGAAAAAGAAATAAAAGGTCGAATTTAATTTATTCTAGTTTTTTTTACAAGGTAAAGTTTTATTATGATTTTTTTATTTTACTTAATTAAAGTCAAAATTTTCAAACCAATGAAATAGATTTATATTTTCAAATAGTACATGACCAAAATAACTTTGCATAAATTTTATTTGCATAGAGCAAAGTGACTTTACTCTATGCCCAAAATTTCCATTGATAAAGATATTTTTATTCGATGCCTAATACAGGTTGAAGTCCATTATGGGGTGCGTTCCTTTTATGAAAGAGAAAAGCCATTGGAGTACGAATATCTTTTATCTTTTAAATATGATGCAACAGCGGAGGCCCTCTTTACAGCAGGCCGTTGAGAAAACCTTGGATAATTTTCAGTTAATGTCGTTTTTTTTTACAACTTTTTTTTAATGTTTTTGGGTTAATTTTATTAAAAATTTAATAAAAAATAGTTATTGAAAAAAAATAGTGTTATATGAGGTATTTAAAAAAATATTTGATGTGGTTGAAGGGTGGAAGTTATTTTGGGAATTAAACTTTTTAAAGGGAATTCAGCTTCTTACAATCATAGAGATAAGCTAAGGGTATTAAGTTCATTATGTATTTTAAAACATATTTAACGTAACGGAGCCGTAGAAGTCACTTTAGCCATATTGGGGGAATTAAACTTCTCAAGGAGCATCCCACCATACAATTATGGTGATAAGCATCATATTTTTGGTGGATTGATCTGCCTCTTATGTAAAAAGTAATTGATAACTACTTTAGATTAATTTAAATGGTTATAGAGTTAAAAGCCTCCAAAATCATCTACATATAAAGAATGCTACATAATAATGGTAAACCACAATTTAAGATAGCCTTGTATTTATAATTTTTCTTATAGTTAAAATTGTTATACATTAATTGTACAACAATATTTTACAAGGTAATCATAAACCCTAGTTTAAAGTATCTACATATAAAGTATGCTATATAATAATCATAAACCCCAATTTAAGGTAGCCTTGGGATTTTTAACTTTTATTATGGTTAAATTGTTATATATTAATTGTAAACCATATGTTACATGGTAATCATAAACCCTAGTTTAAGGTAGACTTAAAATTTATAACTTTCCTAATTAATGTTGAATAAAATAAGAATATGAAGTTTTTGATTCATTGACTAAGACTTAGATTAATTTAAATTGTTATAGAGTTCAAGACCTCCAAAACCATATAAAAGTGGAAGCATATTCACATTATCCTTGTATATATTATGAAAAATTTAAGTTGAATAATGTGAGGTTTGGACTAGCTAAAGTACTATAAGGGTGAGTCAAGTATGCACTTTGCAAGGATTTCATTCGTACAACTTCCAAGCTAGAGTTAGACTTATAGGGTTAAGACAAGTATGCACTTTGTAAAGATTTCATTGGTATAATTTCTAATTAAGTATGAAGATAATTATATATATATATATATATATATATATATATATATATATATATATATATATATATAGATATATAGATATATATATATATAGATAGATGATTACAGTTTTATTCAATTTGAATTTGAATTGTTAAATATTTTTAAACCATTTGATAAGAGTGAAAATTTACTCCAAATTCATTAACAAAAAAACATTAATACTAAATAATAAATAGATTTTAAGTAATTAAAATAGATTTACAAATAAATATGTGATTTAAATACCCATTAATTAACATTTATCTAATAATCTATTTGTTAACAAATGTCTCTCCCTCTTAAGTAAGTAATTTTGATAAGACCCACAAATATCGAATTTTGATGATATAACTTTGTCATTTTGCAAATTCTAAAATTTTAAATGGATTTCCACATTTTTCTTATAAAACAACTTTTAAAAGTAATTTCAATAATCAAAATTTATAACAATCCATAAAAAAATTCCTACTAAATTTATAAAAAAAAGCCAGAAAAAATTAATATTATTTTAAAAGCATCTCCATTTGCTCTTCAAATCATTAAGTGGTGATAGGACAAGGCTAAAAATATCCAACAAAAAATTCATTCATTACTATTTCTAAAATAAAACCTTAAAAAATAAAAACTCCAAAAATGTTACATAGTTCTTAAACTATGTATTTCACGAATAAAAATTGATGCATTGAAATCTTGACTATAACTTTACATAAATAAGAAGTATTGTTTTCATATATTTTTGTTCTAAATTTATAAAAATATATTATTATATAAATGTTAACACATACATAACGAAAAATATTAATATATATCACATAACTTATAGATTTATCATTAAACATGCCAAAAAAATATGAAAATGATATAATTGTTTTAAAGTATGCCATTAGTATTATGTTACATTCCAGGTTATTTTATATATATATAAATTAATAATAATAAAATTTTATTATTTCATATTCATTATAAAATCACAAACAAAATCTTAGTACAAATTTCACATTATTACTCGTTTATATTTATTATTATTACATATTCCACTTCAAACATAAAATAGAAATAATAAAAATTGTGGAAACTTCCCAACACATTAGAACTTTTTAAAATAAGAAATTTTTATGGGATTCATGAAACTGGATATATGTGTATCCTTAGCACAGCATGTAACAAATATTGATAAATAAAAATAAAAATTAAAAATTAAAAAAAAAAGCTTCATTACATGAGAGACACGAGGAACTGGATATATGTGTATTCTTAGCACAACTAATAGTAAATTAAAAACATGTCATCAACAAATATAAAAATACATCAAATATCTTTAATATAATATTAAAAAATACTTATTTTAATTGTACACTAGTACTCTTAGTTTTTATATTCTGTTTAAATTAATATTATTTTTTTAAAATATATAGTAAAGTAAATTGCAAAATATTAATATAAATTTATTTGCTTCGTTTTTATATTTTGTTCAAATTAATATTAACTTTTTAAAATATATATAGTAAAGTAAATTGCAAAATATTAATATAAATTTATTTGCTTCGTTTAGTATTGGGAAGTCTAAAAATTTTAAGGTAAAATGAAATGAAGAAATGTAATATTGTACATTAATAACATATTTTTAATGTTTTAAGAAATTTCGATTTTTAAAAATATATCGTAAATGAGAAATATATAATAATATTATTATTTATTATAAATATTATATTTTTTTTTAACGTTTATGTGTATGTGTATGTGATTTATGTAATAATATTTAAAATATTTTATTTTTTTAATTAAAGAAAATATTATATTTGCTCAAGTAAAATTTGGTCTGGAGTATGTCTTAAAATTATTTTTGTTTGGTTAAAAGTTAGTCTTTTTTGGAGGTAAAGAAACAGGTTAATAGTGCAAGACTAAGAGGCATATGGCAAGGAGTGAAAGCCTACCCCCTTACGGAGCACCAACAGGTCATTCCAGGTGGCGTGTTTTTTCTTGAATAACAGTGATGAGTTAGCTTGCATTCGCGGTAGCAGCTAGAGATGGCTATCCTCACTGTTGGCTTGACAGACTTATGATAGGTTTTCCCACCTATATATATATATATATATATATATATATATATATATATATATATATATATATATATATATATATAAAGATTACATCTTTATATTTTTTAATAAAATGTAAATTTATTTTGTGTATACTATTAAAATATTTTACAAAAATGGAGGAGTGGTAGGTGTGGGGAGTTTTATATGGTTTTAGAGGACAAAATAGAATTAACTCATTTTGGGGGAGACTTGGACAAGCTTCTAATAATCAAGTTGAGTTGTATGTTCTACTTTAAGAACTAGCCTTGGCTAATTGTATATGGTCCTAGAGGAAAAATATAAGTAACCTATTCTTGGGGACTTGGACTAGCTTCCAATAATTAGGTTGAATTGTATGGTCTACTTCAAGTACTAGCTTTCCCCAATTCCCTCATTGTCAAATCACTTATCATTGTGAGTATTCTAACAACATTATTGGACATTTTGACCTTGGCTCGTCTCTAGTTGATTCCAAATTAAAGTCCATTTACCAGAGAATCATGATCTATTTGACCATCATGTGTGACAAGCAAGCCAAGCATGTTCTTACATATCTGAACTCTTTGGTGGATATGTTAACCTAAGATGTTGTCTTTTTAGTTCCTAGAACCTTGATAGTGAACAAAATCATGAAAGAGGATCCAATGCCCTAATTTGAACTTGTGCTCAAAATCAAGATCAAGCCTTTTTTACCTCCTCCCCTGTGCCAACTCGAAGCATAGGAACACTCCACGTGTTGATGACAAGAGGCATCACCTTGCTATAAAACATTTCAAGTTTTTCTCTACCCCTATGCAATATTTACCATTATGAGAAAAGATAATTTGAGGATTGGAGACTAGGTTTTAGCCCTTATGTTTCTTGTGTGAAGGAATCGTTCCTCATAGCATCAAATGACAATGGCCACAATGTTCATTAGTGATTGAAAGGGGACGTGCAAAATCATTACACTGCAAGGAACTTATGGTTTGGTGACCAACAATAATTTGTCCAATGTTTATTACCAATCGATTTGTTGGGTAATTTAATTGTTGGTTAAATTACTTTATTAAATTATCAACCAAGGTTAGTGAACTTGTGAAGTGTATGTGCATCATATATGTTAGGACGTCTATTTTCATTTAAATAAGATTAAACTAATTACAAATAGAAATCAAATCTAGACTAGATCTCGTTAAGCATACGCACATGTTAAGTCTAAAAAGGCCATTTCAAACTTCAATGTAAATACTCAAGGAATTGAAATCCACTTTATTGAATAATAATTGAAATGTATTCTATCTGAACATGAAATGAAAATCTACCTATTGAACAATGAAAGGAAATTTAATCTAATTGGCTTGAAAAGGAAATTTATTCTAGAACACTTTCAAAATGATTCCAATCTATGAAATTGAAATAAGTCTATTCTAATGGACTGGAAAAGAAAATATATTTTATCAACTTGAAAAAGAGCTATTCTACAAAGCTTGAGAACAAAACTTATACTAGAAAGCAGTGGTTGTAAAGCAATAAATTGAGGAAAAGCCTTCAAAGATTACTGATGTGCGCATTTATAGCCAAGACTAATCATATACTTCTTAAGTATAAATAAGAGATTAAGCATAAAAGAAATATATTTTTTTTGGTTTTTTTTTTTATTGTTGAGCACTCAACCTATCATGAACCAAAGGCAAATAATCAAATCTGGAAACAAAAACAGAGCATTTAAAACATTTAACTAATTAAAGAACTGAATTGAAGCAAATAGTAATCTACTTGTAAAGCATAAGAAATGGAATCAAAATTATGAAAAGAACAACTATATTATTTCTCACAACTCTACAGGGGGGCTCCTAATGAGCGCAAGAAGCTAGGAACTCAGATCACAGGACTTAGAATTATCACAGTTATAATTACACCATGGAACAAAGTATTTGCATGATTGTAAAAACAAAGTCTTCTTCTCCAGAGAATAATAACAATAATTCAAACCTAACACACTAACTATCTTTTGCTTCGAGCTCGAAGCATTTTATATGTCCTTCTTGGATTAACAGCTTAGGAAATTAATGTCGAGAGATAAGTTCTAAATTCAACATCTAAGTTTTGAAATCAAAATATAAAATTTGTTGTAATGATTCACTACTTAAGGAGAAAATCATGAAAGGGCTCTTATTAAAACTTCATCAGTTAAGATTCTAGATTCCATATCTCATTTACTTGATCATAAGGTTGATTCCTTGACATTCTGCATGAAAACAACATCCCATAGCCATGTTTGACTTTTAGTTTTACTAATAAGATTCACACATCCCATGAGCTTCCAGCTGTGCCCAATAGATGGATGTCCATGTGGCTAACACCTGACAATTGTTCACTTGTCCTATTTGTCTTCTAACATGTGTGAACCTATACAACTTAGGATTTGGTTGCAAAAATGTTGGTTAGCTGCAAAATGTGCATATTTCAGTAGCTATAGCATAGTTTAAATCGATTTCACAAAGAAAACATAAACAATGAACTGAGAGTGGATGATTACCTTTTTATTGTAGTTTTGCATGGCCTAGATGACCTATAATACATAGATGAAGTGGAAATGTGTACAAAATGGATGAAAGAAAGGAAAAGGATTTATCAAAAGGAGGCAAATTCATAGGTTCAACATTCCCCCATGTTGAAGATGATGCACGTTCTCATGCACAAAATTTAAAAACTTGGAGAGATGTCTTTTCAAAGAACTGCCTTTGATGCTTGGATCAAAACATCGAAGTTTGTTGGTACTATTTTTCTATGTACATTCAGTGAACATCTTGGTTTTCTCATCAAAGGATTTCCCTGTAATCCCTTGATCTTCTTCTTAAGAACCTTATTATTTGTTTTTTGTTTCTGATTCTTCCTGTACTAGTAACAAATTCTAAGTAGCATGGCTTCATTTTGAGCTTTCATTACTTAATGTTCATCTTTTATGTGCTTATTCAAAAGCTCCAATTTATAAACTACTTGCTTTAAGGCATTGATAATCTCTTGGTCTTTATGACAAGTAGTATTGATTTATTGCTCAAGCAAATCAAACATAGGGGCATCATTTTGTAAAATATCTTCATGAAATAATGCTTCTAGAGGAGGATTTACTTTTTGTTGTGCCTTGTTTTCTAAATTCTCCAGGTAGTCATAAAATTGTTGTTGAGTGAAGTTAATTTTTGGGGTCTTCCTTACAAGAATCTAATTATATGAAGGTTTTGTCACCATTCATGTCTCAGTATTGTTAGCTTCAACAAGAGCTATAGTCTCAGGTGGCTCCTAATTTTTTTACTTGTTCGAATTTCTAGTGATTCATTTGCTTCTCTTCAATTGTTGTTTAGTTTCCATCGTCCTTTGAATGCCTTTTCTTTTGTTTCCCCGTTTCTATGAATTTCCTCTATCTTATTTTGGTGCATTTAGTTTCTCTTCCTTTTTTCTTGCTTTCTTTATTCTAACATCTTCATATTTACTCTCTTTCTTCTTTACTTGTTTCATAAACTAGCTAAGTGGAATATCATCTTCTACATCATTGCTTTGAATCTCCATCTCTATCGTTTCTTTTGTTGTCAAATTCTTGGCTTCTTTTGTTCCAGACTCAACATTAGCGGGGCTTACAGGAACCCTATGTCATCTTCTTCTAATTTCCTTTACCTCCTCTTCTTCAGGAATTTCCACGAAATGATTTCTTATAAGGAATTTTATCCAATTGTCACCAGTGGTTCTTAATTGTGCCTCCACAAGGATTTTTGTTAATCCATGGTGACATAAATCTAGTTTGATGTTCCTAGAATCCCTCTATATATTTAATGCCATTTTCCTTAGATTCCACATTAGGTAATATGGAAAATTTAACTCTTTAACCTTGATAAAATGCATTAGAAGTCTTGTGTGATAAAAGAGTAATGTTTCATATCTACTTTTGCATGAAAGAAATTTTTTAAGAACCAGTAACAAATTTCTCCATTTGGACTTAAGCGCGGACACTGGAATTCCCTTTTTGAAAACTAAAACATCCATGCCTGGTTTGTGAAGGAATTTTTCCACTTTTCATCCTTCAATTTTTTGTTCCTAATCCAACTCTCACCACTTCTTGGAAGCTATGTTGCCTATGCTACAAATGACTCTGTAATATTCAATTTTATGTCTCTAATTTTGACTTCTACACAATCAAAAGCTTAAGCGAATGCCCTACTTACTTTAGCTTCTTTCCCATTAAATTTCTTGAAGAACTTAAGCCACCCTACTTTTGTAACTGATCTCAGACCTATGGGTAGGTGTTGAGAAAATTCACTCTATTTGGTTCATATTAGATAATTACACCCATCATCATGACAAAGAAGACTTACCTCTTTTTGATAGGGTTTGGATGGAGAAATGGGCAATGAATTGAGTGATCTTGACAGTGGTAGGGTTAAAATGAGATGGAAGTTTTAATGCGGTGGAAGAATTGTAATAAAACTCTCCCTCTTGAACTCATGATTTCCCATGATTCTATAAATATGATCTTATAGGACTGTGTGTAATTTGCAGGATTTGGTTTATTCACATGTGATGAAGGATATTTTTCAATATGGTTGAATAACATATGGAGTATGATAAACGGGATATGGTTATGAAATATAAATAAGGTCATAATTATATGTCATTATTTCAAAAAGTGTATCAATAATATTCAATAAATCCATGAGCTCATAAATCTATAATTTCCTTTAATGAAAATCAATTCAACATTCCATAGTCACCTTATAATGCATGCCTCTTGGTGTACTAATTTCTCTTTTATGTGCTTGGAAGAAACAACTACGAAATGTGAAATTGGATACAGAATCTTGCAAATTATGAAATTTTTTCTTCAAAATTTTTTTCTTCAACTTCATTGGTTGTTGTCTTGAAGCTTAATGTTGTTGAACATTGATGTTGATGGCTAATGGAAATTTTCTCTTTTTAAAATAGAAACAAATTCTTCAAAAACATTTATTTGAGCTTGAACATTTTATTTACAAAGAAAGAATGGAACAAAGGAAATGGGAAAATGGAAAGGGATTGTGAAAATATAACCTGCAAAGGATCCCTTCGTTTTCAACTAAGGTTTTCTGCATAAGAATGCCAAGAATGTTGGTTTTCATATTCATGCTTTTATTATTTTTATTTTTCTTATTTTTTGAAAGAAAAATAAATTACACGTATTTTGGTAAGTGAGGAGAAGATTCTCCTTTCCCTACCAACTTCAGATTAGAATTCTCTTGCAGATGTCTAACAAACTTTTATCTTTGCAGAGGCTTGTGATATAATTTTAATTTGGGTACATTTAATATGTTCCCATTGACAAGGAAGGTGATCCTCTCTTCATCAATAGTCTTAATTCTAACTACTCCATTATAAAAAACAGTTTCTATTTCATAGGGACCAAGCTAATGTGTTTGAAACTTTCCTTAAAAATATTTAAACTTAGAATAAAAAAGAAGAGCCCAATCACCTGGCTTGAAATTTTTTACTTTGATGAATTTATCATGCCATCGCATCCTCTATTGTTGGATTATGTTGGTTCTTGGTATGGCATATTGTCGAATCTCCACTAAGTCATTCAATTGTGTCAATCTTTGTTTTGGGCTTCAAAGAGGTCAAGCCCCAACTTTGTTGTTTTCTTATAGGTCTCCACTTGGAATTCAATTGGAAGCAGAACTTTCTTCTCATAAACAAGATCATAAATAGTATGCCCAATAGTATTTCTCCATGTGGTACGATATGCCCAGAGTGCTTCTAAAATCCTATCTTCCTAGTCTCTTCTATGCAAATGCATAGTCTTTGTCAGTGTGGCTTCAAGGAATTTATTGGTGGATTCCACTTTCCCATTGGCTTGTGGATGATATGGTGTAGACTTATGGTGTCTGATTGTGTACTACTCTGTAACCTTTTGCACCAATTTTGATGTAAATTGAGCACCCTCATCTGTTACAATTTCTCTTGAAACACCAAATCAAGTGAAAATATCCTAAAAAGGAAATGTAACTACAACATTATCAATAGAAAAAGTAAGTGGTTTAGCTTCTACCCATTTTCTAACATAATTTATGCAAGCAAGAATGTAGGTCTCTTTTGTATAGAAGGAGGATTAGTTGGAGCAATGAAATCTAGAGCCCATTTTTCAAAAGGCTCTATTAATACATGTGGTTGTAGAGGCATCTATTCTAATTAAATAAGTCTCCTCATTATTTGTAATCTTTCACATCTTTTCACATATTCCTTGGCATCCTTGAAAAGGGAAGGGCAGTAATGGCCCAAAAGAATCACTTTATATGTAGTTCTTCTTCGAACACATATTCGAATGATCATATCAAGCCCTATTTGGTACAATTGTCCCTCTATCCATGAATAGCATGCACTGGCTTTGACGGATTTCTATTGTTTTCTTTCTAATAATTGTGGAGGAAATTTCCCTGTAGCCAAATAGTTAGAAATATTTGCAAACTAGGGAATTTTAATAGATATTGTAGAAAGATATTCGTTGGGAAAATTATCCTTTGTAGGAGTATCAATATTATCATTTGGCATCTTGGAAAGGGAATTAGTGACTATGTTTTGCTTTCTTGACCTATCTAAAATGGTAATATTGAATTCTTGTAACAAAAAAATCCATCTAGTGATCATGCCATTAGTTATAGGTTTGTTCATTAACTACTTAATAACAGAATGGTTTATATGAATGAAAGTCTCATAACCAGTGATATAATGTCTAAACATATTAATGGCATGAACAACAACTAAAAACTCCTTTTCTATAACTGTGTAATTTAACTTTGCAGGAGTCAATTTTTTACTTGTATAATAAATAGCATAATGATTCAAGTCTTTTTGTCCCAATACAGCTCCCAAAATTGTGTCTGAAGCATCAGTTGAAATATGAAATGGAGAGACCAACTTGGTCCTTTTAAAATTGGTGCTTTAGAATTTTTTCATTTCAATGATTCAAACGCTTTTTGGCAGTCAAAATTCCAAACAAAATCACAATCTTTTGTAAGAAGTTTAAAAAGTGTTGAAACTATTTTTATGAAGTTTTCTATGAATGTTCTATAGTAACATGTAAAACCTAGAAAACTTCTAACATCTCTTTGAAATGTTGGTACTAAAATTTTGAAAATGACTTTGACCTTTGATGCGTCCACCTTGATCCCAACACCTAAAATATGATGTCCCAAAAGAATTCCTTCGTTAAGCATCATAAAACATGTTTCATGACTTAATGAAAGATTTTCTTCTTTGCATCTATTGATAACTTTTTCTAATTGTTCAATAAATTCCTCAAAAGTATTTCCATATATAGTAAAGTCATCCATATAAACCTCTACATATGCATGGATTAATTCAGAAAAGAGACTTAATACTGTTATTTGGAATGTAGGAGGTGCATTACATGAACCAAAAGAAAGTACTTACTAAGCATACGTACCCCATGGACTTGTAAAAGTTGTTTTATCTTCATGTTCCAATTGGATTTGATTGTATCCATTGAAACCATCAAGAAATGAAAAATATTTCTTCCCTACTAAAGTATCTACCACTTGATCAATAAAAGGTAGTGGAAAATTATCTTTTAGAGTAACTTTGTTTAATTCTCGGTAATCTATTCATACTCTCCACTTTCCATTCTTTCTAGGCATAATCACCAATGGTGAAACCCATTGGCTATCTAATATTGGATAAATAAATTTCACATTAGCCAATTTTTCTAAATCCTCTTTAACAACTTATCTTAGATTGTGATTCATTCTTCTCTTAGGTTGTCTTACTAGTTTGACATTTTCTTGAATATAAATATGATGCATACAAGTATTTGGATCAATACCTTTCAGGTTAGTATATTCCCATACAAATGCAAATGAATGTTTTTGTAGCATCTTTATCAATTGTTTCTTTTGAGATTCTTCAAACATATTATTAATGTTTAATGTTTTACCTTGATAAATTTCTACCAAACTTATCCATAGAGTTTAACATGATATTTTGGAATCTCTAGATGAAAAATATTCAATTCCACATTCTTCCTGAAAACTTTGATTTAGCATGTGTACACAATAATGTTTCTCACAGTATGAAGAAAACTCATGATTATTCATTAAATTTACTAATTGATATTCTTCATCACGTTGATAAATAGTTAATATTTGTTAAATGTTTTCAAATTCTTCATTGTCATTATCTTCAATCTGAATTTCATTTTCTACTTCAGTTATAGTTTTTGTAGGTGGATATAATGTGAATTTATTAGTAGAATTGCCATCATAAATGAACATATCACTAGATCTACAATTTATGAATGCATCAGTTGTAGATAACCAAGTTCTGCCAAGGATAAATGGTTCTTCTTCTAGATTATTCTTAGGAGTTAAGATCATGAATTCAATAGGGTACTCCCATGAATCCAAGGATACATCTTCTAATATACCATTAGGTTTAATAACATATTTATCTGCTAATTACAATAAAGTTGGGGTATATTGAAGATTAGGTAACCTTAATTGATTCATAGTATTTTTACTGCTGATATTAGTGGCAAAGCCTAAATCAATCAAAGTGTTTGGAATTTCAATACCATTGATGTAGATTTTTACAACGGGGCTACCTGGATCTAAATAATTTTCAATAATTGGTTTCCCCATCATAATATCCGCAATTTTTCCTACCAATTAAATCTTTTTAATATCTTTTCTTTTCCTTCCTAGTTTCTTGATACACGGCTCCTTTATTGTCTTTGCAAAGATAGGTGTTTCCTTTATAGCTTGAAGCAGCAGAAGCTTAATGCAAATATTCTTCAATTCATCTAATATGTTATAGCCAGGTATAATTATTTTCCTTTCTATTCCTTTATCAATTTGAAGTCTCTCAGGAAAATGAGGATTTTGTAAGGAAACAAAAGGTTGTTCAACTATAGGAATTGTAGGATTTGAATTTATTTGGTTGTCATCTATTTGAGTAGGAATATCTTCCTTTGGAGGGGTCTTTTCTTGATCTAGATATGTATCCCTTTTATCGTCCTTGTATTCTTGGATGAAAACTGGTGGTGTTTTCTTTTTCAAAACTAGACCAGATCTAAGTTGAGCATCATTTAGACCTAGAGGAGCTATCATACAAGATTGAAAATTTTGACTTTCAACGTTATAGATGGATTTCTGAGGTGTTTTATTAATCTGATTGGGGAGTGCTTTTGCAGGTAGTTGGTTATATTTTTGAGGAAATGGAGTGGATGGTAGTGGAAGGGGTTGAATTGAAGTCAATTGAGGTTGAAATTTTGGTTGACTGGGTTGTGGTGGTTGGGTAGGAGAATAATACTAAGGTTGGTATTGAGGATATTTCTATTGGAAAGTTTGAGGATATTGGGGATTCCTACCATAAGAACTGGTGGGCTCCAGTATTGTAGCAATAATGCTACAACTCCTGGAGCTTCCTATCTCTAATTTTATCAACCCGGTAGTTCGTACAAACTTGGAAGCGACGGTGCTGTATGCACAAGTACTAGCTCTTGTCGCAGCTGTCACTTGGTCAGCTGGCACAAGTCCGCTAGGGCTCAAGCCAACTTCTATAGGCTCACAGAAGAAGCTTTATGAATGATGGATGAAAGCTAACTCAAAGGAGACTAATCTATCTGCAGAAAGAAACTGAAAGCCAACAAAGCATGAAAACCCTAGTAAACCCTAATTTGACTAGGCTAGACCCTAACTATGCAAAACTGTGAATGAAACCACTACCAATAATGCCATTACTTGCAGTGAACTAAAATACATGCATCTAAGCGACTTGCATATCAAAAGACATGTTTTTGTATTTTTCCTTAAGTGGTTGGATTTATTGTGATGATGCTTTTGATTAGGGTTTGGTTGTGCAGGAGCGGTTGGAATGGAAGGAAAGCATGGGCAAGGTCAGGATGGCTGGGGGAGGTCCCAGAGGGTCTCCAGCATCAGTCCACAGAAGCCTACCACGTTCGGATGCTCAGCAACCGAGTTTGCAGGCTTCTACAGGAAGTCTGCAGGGGATCCTACAGGAAACTCAGGGGTTTCTACAGGAAGTCTGTGCAATTCTACAGGATGTTTGGCCGTGGAAGTTTTGGGAGATGGTGAAGTGTTGGAGTGGTGTGGGAGGATAGGTGAGATGGAGATGGAGCTGGTGATGGCTCAGGAGCAGAGAAGTCAGATGGAGGAAGAGTGCATGCAGTGGGTTGATGGTTGGAAGGATGGGATCAACGAAAGTTTAAGTAGATGGAGCTATGTGAGAAATGGAGAGCTGGAAGGTAAATGAGCTTGACAGAGGCCGAGTAGGGCTTGAGGAGAGGTCAAGAAGAAGAAGAAGGAAGTGGAATGACATGGAGCAGCGTAAATGAAACAAATGACTTATGCACCAAAAACGAGAATTCATTAACCTATGATAATTGTGCCATGAAACCTATGAACAGCAATGGAAAACCAAGAAAAGAAACTCGTGCATGGAAGTGGAATGTAGAAGTATGGTTCAATATCAAAAGTGCATGGATGGATCTTCAACGAAAATGTCTATGTTGCAGCTTGCATGGAAGTGAGAAGAATTGCGTTTCTTTTTGGTGGTTGGTTATGGACTGCACCCCAATCCCTAAGAGAGATGGCAGTGAGCCTCAACAACCTTTTTCTCGAGCTCCAATAAATTATATCTATCCTCTTCTAACCTAAGCAACTGGAAACCAATTCACCATAAACTAATCCTATTCAATCTCATGAAAAAGACTAAATTAACAGACTGTAAATTCGAATTGCATGTTAAAGTAAAAACTCAAAGTGCTGGAACGAAATGCAAATAACATTACAACACCGAGGAGATCTATTGCTCTCAGGTTGGGCCCTAACCTGAGAGCTATAGCTCCCTTAGAAACTCAGAATGAGATCAAAATCTGCCTCTTTTATTCATAACCAAACATCTGATATCATGCCAAAACTGGCTTACAAAAGGAACAAAAACCGAGTTGTAGCTCGTACTTCCAAATTACAAGAGTAATGCAAAAGTTCAAAAAGCCCCTATCCAAGGCTACGGCCTCAGTATTTATGCAAAATGGTCATCCAACAGGTGTCCTTGATTTGTGGAGCTCGGTTGTCCAACTGAAGGTTAAACTGCTGATCCTGTAGAACAGTTATGACTGTTGTTCGTGTAGAACAGTTATAACTGTTGTTCCTGTAGAATAGTTGGCTGCCTCTAAGCTCGGTGGGGAGGTTGATTGGAGCTAGGAGCTATGATGGGAATCACGAGGAAGGTCCCCAAGACTGTGGACATCCTCTCCTAAAAACCAGCAGTGCCACCTCATTGTCTCCTTGTCTCCTTTCTCATGGTCTTTTCTCCCTTTTAATGCCAAAAACCTGAAAGCATCATGCATTAGTCACGTAGATAGAATGCCTACCCTTCGTCCTACAAACAACACGAATAAACCAAGAAATGAATGCATAAGCAATAAAAAATGAATGGTTTGAGCAGAGCAAGTAGGCCAAATGAGCCCAAATTGTACCAAAAATTGGGGCTCATCATCAACCCCCAGCTAAACTATTTGCTCATCCTTGAGCACCTTTGCTCTGGCTCCTCGTCTTTGGCCGAGAACTAGAGCCCGGAGCATGCTTTTCCTTTCCTGTTTTTGGCGGCCCTGCCTTTGCTGCCCCTGGTGGTGACGAAGGTGGTGCTTCTTCCCCCTTCCCCATTTCCTTGAGCCGGGCTTCGGAAGGTGATTGGCCTATTTTTCGTGTCCAGGAAGTTATTTTTGGGCTTCCCTTCTCAGGGGTGGCTGATGTTTTAGAGGGGGTTCTTGCACTGGGTGAAGTAGGGACATCCCCTAAAATGGTTTGGCTGCTGGGTGGAGGCTGTGGCTTGCCCGTGGTCATCCTCTTGCTTCTCCTGGCTTCAGATGGTAGAGGGGTCTCCCTCTCCCTCTTCTCCTTCGGTTTTGGAGGTGTACTGAGGGCGGCCAGCGCTGCTGATGCCTCCTTTTCTAGAATACCAGCCTTCTCTTTCTTGCATTTTTCTCTCTCAGAGCTCCTTGTAGAGGGCCCCTCCTTTTCAGGCTTCGGGCTTCCTGTAGAAGACCCTGCTTTGCCCACTTTCGGGCCTCCTGTAGAAGATTATTTCTTTCCCGATTTTGGGCTTCCTGTAGAAGACCCGGCTTTAGCCACTCCCGGGCTTCCTGTAGAAGCCCCTGCTTTGGTAGTTTTTGGGCTTCCTGTAGAAGGCCCTTTCTCTGTCTTCAGGCTTCCTGTAGGAGCCTGTTTCTCAATGACTTTCGGGCTTCCTGTAGAAGCCCCTTTTTTCAATTTCGGGCTTCCTGTAGAAGCCTGCTGCTCAATGATTTTCGGGCTTCCTGTAGAAGCCTTGGTCTTTGCTTTTGGGCTTCCTGTAGAAGCCTGCTTCTCAATGATCTTCGGGCTTCCTGTAGAAGCCTTTGTTTTTGTTTTCGGGCTTCCTGTAGAAGCCTGTTTTTGCTTTCCTGTAGACACAGGTGTCTCCACCTCTGCTTGCTTGCCTGCCTGAGTTTTACTTTTTGCTTTGGTTGCAGGTGCTGTTGAGGTACTTGGGCTGACGTGGACTACCTCAGCTTTGTTCATTCTGCTCTTCATCCTCTTTTCTCTTGCTGACAAGCTAGGTGTGCCACCTTTTTCTTTGTCCTCCTTTTCCTCATGCTTCTTCCTTTGCTCTTTCTTCTGTACTGTTGTCGGGGTCTCTTGGCCTTCTTCCCTCTGTTCCTCGGCCACTGCTTCGTGTTCCTCACTGCTGGAGGAACCTGTTTCTTCGATCAACATTTTAATGTCCCCATATTTTGTCAAATTCCGGAAGGATTCCCATGAGAGGGGGACCTTATATGAGTGCAATGCATCCTCCACAAGAAGCTTGATCAACCCATGGTGGGCTATCTGATCTGGTATACCCTCTTTCAGCTTTGTGGCACACTCCATTAGAGACTGCAGTAGGTAATAAGGGATGCTCAGTTTTTGTTCTACAGGAAGGTCAATTCGGTGCCTCAATTCAGTGAGCAGCCGAAAGTGATATGCATACACGATGCTGAAACGGCCTTCACAAGTAATATATTTCATGATTTGCAAACTGACTTCATTCCAAGGTGGCAACAGGCTCGTTCTTCGCACCCCGTTTTTGTCCTCCGAGAATTCTTCCTCAGGTGGAAAGAATTCTTTCTTTGCCTGCTGGCTCAGCTTTCTTTCTTCCTTATCCCACGGCAAACCCATAGGAAGTTCTGTGATCCGACTGATATGTTCCGGGGTGAGCTTGAGGCTTAGACCTCTGAAGTTCACTGTGGCCAGTGTCTGGGATTTAGGCTTCAGAGCCTGCAAGAATTCTTCGGCCACTTCATCATCGTAACCCTGCAGCTTATCACAAAAAGGCATCCATTGTGCTTTGGTGAAGAGCTCTACCACTGCCGATTTTTCCCTTAATTTGGTTGAATCAGTGGGTTCCCGTCTTATAAACCCACCCGGCATGATGAACACGGTTGTTTTAATTAAAGGTGGCAAATGCAAAAGAGACTTGGTCTATTAAGACAGAGCATGCACATAATCCACAAAATTCAACACAGTCTACTTATACTGACATCCTGTAGAACGACAGCATAGGCATAGCAAACAACAATTCCACCAATATCTTTATGACCTGACTGTGGACGATGGTCTTGCCACTTTTACTAACCAGTTGCACGAAGAGTTCAGGGTTACCTCTTTAATTGGCCACCTTTTTTCTGTGAGGCACCCGCTTCCCTGTAGAAGACTGCGTTCCTGTAGAGACTGCGTTCATGTAGACTGCGTTCCTGTAGACTGCGTTCCTGTAGAACTGCGTTCCTGTAGAGACTGTGTTCCTGTAGGAGCAGTGCGCAATTCTCGGGGAGGACTGTAGTTGGCCCGCGCTCGAGGTATGCTTCACCGGTGTTCTGGTAGCCAACAGCTCGGTGTATCAAAGTGCAGAGGAGATCAGAATAGCCACTCGAGTTTGAAGTGGTGGTTGATAAATGCATGTGCATGATCTAGCCGATTAGATTTTGAATCGGCGCAATCCGTGGCACGGGGGATGAGCTGTCCCCGCCGGACCGTTGGGCGACGTCATCCATCATTCGCCTGCGTATTCACTTGCTGCCGCATCCATTCCCACAGATCTGCCGCCGCCTTTTCTGCTAAACTCATTGTTTCCGACGGGAGTGTTCTCACGTGCGTGCTGTTCATTCTCTTTGTCGTGGCCGCCACCCAAACATCCAATTACACTTTAACTAGCCGACGTGGCCAGTCGACTGGCCATACGGCCGCTCAACCATTCAATTTTACGCTATGCAAACAATTTCAAAGTAAAATTCATGCGATTTGAGGGAAGGAAGGGTTGAGACACTTACCTGCGTGGCTGCACACGATTTTTCCAGTTCTTGGATGATGGTGAGTGGATCTACCTGCTGCATGCGACTTACACAGACCCGGAGGCTCGTGGTTACAAGCTGCCAACGATGGAGTGGATGTTTTGCTTGCATGCGCCCGCGTTTCATTTCATATGGCGGTGCTGTGAATGGTATCCACTCGAGCAGGTTGAACTGTTACAGGATTCCCGCGAGGTGTCTTGTAACAGTCCTTTCTCCTTGGGTGCATGCTGCACGACGGAGGCTCTGGCCTTTCAATCACGTTCCCGGAGCTCTTGATGCCTGCGGTATGAGATCCCAGCATTTGTTTAACTTTGAAAATGGCTTTTCCCGCGAGAACTCATCGATCTTCTTTGTTGGTGCAGGGAACTTGGTCGCATGTCGACAAGGATGGTGGAGCAAGGTGACAGCAATGTGCAAGGGTGCCAACAGAGGCTTGCATGCATCCAAACCAATCCATAGTTGCTAAATCTCCTTTTAAGATGAATTCTGGGCCGTCCCAAACTTCTACAGGAAGTTTCCTGTAGAACACAGAGCTTCCTGTAGAAAGTTCGACCTTCCTGTAGAAAGTCTGTACTTTCCTGTAGAAAATCCGTGCCTTCCTGTAGAAAGACAGCATCTTCGTGTAGAAGATTCAAACCATGATAAAATTGCACATACCTTGAAAAAACATGGGTACCCTTGGAGGAGGTGCTGGTGAGGTCTCTTGACAGCATGATAAGGACCCTTGGCTTTGAGTTGAAGGCTTTCTCTCCTCCATAGAACATCTGCAACCTGCATGCAATTTTACCATATTTTGCTTATTGTTTTTCTTTTTTTTTTTTCTCTTTTTTTTTTTTTTGAAAGATAACAGGGGCGCCTCAAAGAGGTTTTCACCCATGCCATCTGCCCTGAGCGCCTCAGAGAGGTTTTCACTCAAGGATCTTTTTCAAACCTTTTCTCCTTTTTTTTGAAAGACAATAGGGGTGCCTCAATGAGGTTTTCACCCCTACTACCTGCCTTGGGCGCCTCAGAGAGGTTTTCACCCAAGGATCTTTATTATTATTTTTTTTTTTTTTTTTTTTCATTTTTTTTTCATATCCCTCAGGGTATGCCAGAAGCAGAGGCAGAACCCCTCTCTAGGACCAATACAGATTTCTCCATAGTTTTGATGAACTCTTGTCTTGAGAGAGGTCTCCTGTAGATCTTCAATCGATGCCCATTGACAAGCATGGGAATGGCTTCCTCATCAATGGTTCGAATGAGGACAGATCCATTGTCATGGCACTTCTCTACTGCATATGGTCCTAGCCATCTGGTTCTCAGCTTCCCCTTGAAGTCTTTGTATCTGGAGTCATACAACAAAGCCCAATCTCCCGGCTGAAATTGCTTGTCATGGAGATGTTGGTCATGCCACACCTTCCTCTGAAGTTGAACCACTTTTGAGTGAAGGAGGGCCTGCATTCGGTGCTCATCCAGGCCATTCAGCTGCAGTAGCCTTTCTTGTCGTGCATGGCTGAGATCTAGGTCCAGCTGAGCTGCCATCCTCAAAGTGTTGTACTCAAACTCAATGGACAGCAAAGCTTTCTTCCCATAGACCAGCTCATACGGTGTGAAGCCGGTGGTGGTCTTCCAAGTGGTGTTGTAAGCCCATGTGGCTTCAACCAGGCGATCTGCCCAGTCCTTTCTGCTGTTTCTCACCACCTTAGTCAAGATCCCTTCTAATGCTCTATTGGTGACTTCCACCTGCCCATTTGCTTGAGGGTGATAAGGGGTGGAAGTCCTATGCTTGATCTTGTGATGAGCTAGGAGATCTTCAACCAGGTTGGAGGTGAACTGGCTCCCTTGATCGGTGACCAGCTCTCTTGGATAGCCAAACTTATAGAAGATGTTTCCTCTTAGGAACTCGGCCACCTTTTCTTCTGTTGCTGCTTTGATTGCTTTGGTCTCTGCCCACTTTGTCAAATAGTCAGTACACACAATGATGTAAGTCCTTTGCCTCGAAGAGGGGTTGATTGGGCCCACAAAGTCCATGCCCCACTTCTCAAATGGCTCAAGAGTCACTTGAGGTTGGAGAGGCATCTCATCCCTTTGGGTCGGTTTCCCCATTCTTTGGCATTGGTCACACTGACTGACATATCTTCTGACATCTTGATGAAGTGTGGGCCAATAGTAGCCTGCCTGCAGGATTTTGAAGGCAGTTCTCTTTGCTGCAAAATGTCCTCCACAAGGCCCATCATGACAAGTGAGGAGGATATCAAAGACTTCCTCCTCCCTTACACAACGCCTTAAGATCTGATCGGGGCCAAGCTTGAACAGATTGCCCCCGATCCAAGTAAATGAGGCACTTTTTCTGATGATTCTGCTCTTCTCTGGAAGATAGGTGTGGAGGGAACTGTGCTGAAACAAGATAGTTTGCTATATCAGCAAACCATGGAGAGAGTACTGAAATAGCAAACAGATGTTCATCGGGCATCTGGTCATCCACTGTTCCATCCTCATCTGCAGACAAATCCAATCTCGATAAAAAGTCAGCAACAACATTTTCTCTACCTGGTTTGTCAACAATGGTCAAATCAAACTGCTGCAATAAAAGTAACCATCTAATAATACGAGCATTCACATCTGGTTTATTCATTAAATATCTAATTGCAGCATGGTCAGTATGTACAAAGGTCTGGTAACTAGTAATATAATGTCGGAACTTGTTCAGTGCATGTACCACAGCCAAGAATTCTTTCTCGGTTACAGTGTAATTCAGCTCAGCTTTGGACAAGTTTTTGCTAACAAAGTAAATGGCATATGGAAGTTTTTGCTCAACTTGTCCTAAAGCTGCACCTATGGCTTTGTTCGAGGCATCAGTGTGGATGTGGAAAGGTAGGGCCCAGTTTGGACCTCTCAGGATTGGGGCTGACACCAACTTGTCCTTCAATTCATTTAAAGCCCTCTGACAATCGTCAGTCCAATTAAACTCCACATCTTTTGCCAACAGGCCAAACAATGGCGAGGCTAGCTTGCTGAAGTCTTTAATGAATCTCCGGTAGTATCCTGCTAATCCCAAGAAACTCCGGACATCCCTACCTTTTGAGGAGGTGGAACCCTCTTGATGAGAGCAATTTTGTTAGGATCCACCTGCAACCCTTGGCAAGAAATGGTATGGCCTAGCACGGTCCCTTCAGTCATTAGGAATTCACATTTTTCAGGACTAAGGGACAAGTTCATCTCGGTGCATTTGGTTAGGACTTTTCCCAGGTTGGACAATGCTTCCTGGAAGTTGGCCCCATAAGGAGTAAAGTCATCCATATAGATTTCTACTGCATCATGGACCAGCTCCGAGAAGATGCTCAAGACAGCTCTCTGAAAGGTAGCTGGAGCATTGCATAGCCCAAAGGGAAGGACTCGATAGGCAAAGGTACCCCAAGGACAAGTGAAGGTGGTCTTATCTTGGTCTTTCGGGCTGATTTGGATTTGGTTGTACCCGCTAAACCCATCCAGGAAAGAGAAGAACTTCTTTCCTGCCAGTCCATCCAACACTTGATCTATGAAAGGTAGAGGGAAATGGTCCTTTTTGGTAGCTTTGTTCAGTTCTCGGTAGTCCACACAGATTCTCCATTTCCCATTCTTCTTGGGAACCAACACTAGAGGGGACACCCATTCACTATCTGAGATGGGGTAGATGAATCCGGCATCCAACAGTTTTTGCAATTCTTCCTTGACAATGTCCTTAAGGGCTGGATTCATTCTCCTCTGAGGTTGCCTAACCGGTTTACAATCCTCTTTGATGTATATATGATGGGTACAGACCAAAGGATGGACTCCTTTCATTTCCTTATAGCTCCAAGCAAAAGCATCTAGGTGGTTGGCCAACAGACTACACAGCTCCTTTTCCTGGGAAGGAGATAGGGAGGAGCTGATCTTCAATGCTTTCTCAGGGCCGAACTCCACATTCTTGACTCTGGGAGTAACAGGGTTGGTTGTACAAAGATCCACTAAGGTGCTAGCTTGGGCATCCTCCACCAACTTCTCTAAGGGTAGTGCACTGGAAGGTGGATTCTGGATCAAGGTCTCGATCAAGTCATCCTCGGTTGGGGGGTCTCTTCTAGTGGTATCTAAGGTGCACAGAGGTGCTGAGTACACCTCGTCTTCCTCTCCTTCTTCCAACCAGAGTGGTAAGTCATGCTCTAAGGAGGGTTGGGCAGGAGGGTATAGGACTAGCTGCTTGGACATGGGACCATTTTTGATGGTCATGTCTCCTGCACGACAACTTATGTAAGCATCTGCAGTAGCTAACCAAGGCCTTCCCAAGATGAGAGGGTATCCAGTAAGTTTGGCCTTTGGTTGCAGAACCAGGAAGTCTGCAGGGTAGTCCCAAGAGTCAATAGAGACCAAGACATCCTCCACAATCCCTTCGGGAGTCACGGTGGAGCGATCTGCTAATTGCAGTACTGTCGAGGTCTTCCTCAAGGAACCCTGAAGATTAAGCTTAAGCATGGTATCCCTGGTCATCACATTAATGGCAGCCCCCAGATCAATCAAGGTGTGAGGTATAATGGTGCCATTGATGTGAACATCTACTACAGGACTTCCAGGATCTAGGTACTTTGGGCAGATGACTTGTCCTAACATAAGGTCAGACAGTTGTCCTATGACATTGATAGTTGAGGCATCTTTCTTCCGTCTGCCTGGGTGTTTGAAACACTTCTCCTTACCAGTTTGTTGTATATTGGCACATCCTTGATGGCTTGGAGAAGTGGTATTTTTACACACAACTGCTTGAGCTCACCCAGAAGCTCATCCTCCTCTGGGTTGGGTTGTGTGGTGGCTGTTAATCTCTCAGGAAAGGGTGGAATAACCTTTGGTTCACTTTCCTGTTTATCTTCCTCATCCTCTGGGGGAGGAGGTTGGCGATCTGGTAGAGTCTTTCCAGATCGAAGATTGATCTCCTGGATCTCCACAGCATAGGTAGGGCATGAGGTTTCCCTAGTGTATACCTGATGGGCCTGTCTATTGTTGGGGTTCGGGTTCGGTTGAGCAGGCATTTGAGGTTGCCTTGGAGGAGCAGGAGGTAATGGCTGAGGTTGAACTGGTGGTGGAGGCAAGATGGCAGGAGGAGTGTTGTATTGGGGCCTCCACCCCGACTGAGGTGCATTCCATTGAGGCTGTGGCTAGGCATGTGAGTGATATGAATGAGAAGTAGGTTGAGTGGGGTACAGAGGTGGATAAGACCATGGAGGAGGCATGGACCATGAAGGATGATCAGGGGGACCCCAGGAAGGCATAGGAGTCGATTGGTTGGGGTTGTAATAAGCTTGAGATGCCCCTTGCATCCCCTACTGATAAGGTCTAGATCCTTGTGGCCTCCTTTGGTTGAGGTAATAGAGAGGCTCTGTGGGAGCTTCTGTCCCTTGGTACATGTCTTTAAACCCAGGTAAGGTTGGACACTGATTTGTGGGATGGTCCTCCTCACAAACGAAACACACTTCAACCGAATGCAATGGACATTCGTTCTTAGGGTGTCTCCTTGTGCACCTAGAGCAGAAGATAGCCAAGGCTCTCTCAGCTTCTTCTTTCTTTTGCTGAATCCTGAATGTGTCAAGCTGCATGGCAATGGTCTGTCTCACCTCACTCTTAAGATCTTCTAATTGGTTTGCAAGCTCATGTTTGGAGAAATGGACACTAGTTGAGAGGTGGTTTCCTCTACCTCATTTCCGAGCTGCCCTGGAGTGGTTTCTAAACATAGTCTTGATGTCCTCATAAGGCAGTTGGTAAATGTCCCCCCCAGCTAACATGTGAAGGGTATCTAAGAGCTCTTCAGGGACTCCTCGGAGCAGGACCAACTTGAGGGATTCAGGGTCAAGTGTGCACCTGGCCCGCTTATAGCTTAGTTGGAACCTCTCCTCATAATCCTCTAAAGACTCATCATTTCCCATGGACATCTGAAAGATTTCCCCCTTTGTTTCCTTGGATCTACAGTAATCCCGGTACTTGGTGTTGAAAGCTTGTTGCATCTGAGCCCAAGTGGTGATACTATTCCCAGGTAAGCCCATGAACCAGCGTAGTGCTGCATCCTTAAGAGTGGAAGGGAAAAGTTTCAACTTTTGCTCATCTTCAGTATAGTCATAGGTTCTACAAAGGACAGCAAACTCAAACAGGAAGGTATCTGGATCTTCAGTGGTCAGCCCATGGAAGTGAGGTAAGGCGGAGGGGCTAATGTTCTTCATTTTCATCTCTCCATTGGTCTCTCGGATGGGGAAGGCACCTTCTATTCTCTCATCTTCTCTTCTATTGTCAGCCATAGCTTCAGATGGAGTGGTCTCTAACTCTTCTTCTACTATAGGGTCTTTGGATATCTCAGGATGTTCACCTATAGGTTCTTCTGGGTCACTGTCACCAAAGAAGAGAGAAGGGTGACTCAGTGATGTGGTGGGGGTGTTCGGTAGGAATTTGCCTGATCTATCTCGGTTCCTACGAGGCATGAAATGGAAAAGACTTTCTTTTTCTTTTGATTTTTTTTTCTTTGCTTTTCTTTTGGTACCTGCAAAACTGAGACAGATTGATCTACAACTAACTATGAAAGATGCAGAATTAAACTGAAAGCAGGAAAGAACTATTCTACTTTGCTCAAATGAAATTGCAAGAATGGAAATGCTAGTCTACGCTTGCAGAAAGGAAATGCAAATCTATGAAAGTAGGAAATGCTAATCTATGAAAGCAGGAAATGCTAATCTATGAAAGCAGGAAATGCTAATCTATGAAAGCAGGAAATACTAATCTATGAAAGCAGGAAATGCTAATCTATGAAAGCAGGAAATATCTATACTACTTTTGCAGAATGGAAATGAAGTAAACTACTTAGCAGAAGGCAAGAGTAAGAAAGTAGAAGAAAAGCAACAATTACTAATACTCTGACGCTTCCCCGACAACGGCGCCAAAAAGATGGTGGGCTCCAGTATTGTAGCAATAATGCTACAACTCCTGGAGCTTCCTATCTCTAATTTTATCAACCCGGTAGTTCGTACAAACTTAGAAGCGACGGTGATGTATGCACAATTACTAGCTCTTGTCGCAGCTGTCACTTGGTCAGCTGGCACAAGTCCGCTAGGGCTCAAGCCAACTTCTATAGGCTCACAGAAGAAGCTTTATGAATGATGGATGAAAGCTAACTCAAAGGAGACTAATCTATCTGCAGAAAGAAACTGAAAGCCAACAAAGCATGAAAACCCTAGTAAACCCTAATTTGACTAGGCTAGACCCTA
This sequence comes from Pinus tabuliformis, assembly GCA_031772625.1. NCBI lineage: Eukaryota > Viridiplantae > Streptophyta > Pinopsida > Pinales > Pinaceae > Pinus > Pinus tabuliformis. The sequence goes on along the minus strand of CM062817.1, from coordinate 875,803,561 downwards.
ACTATGCAAAACTGTGAATGAAACCACTACCAATAATTCCATTACTTGCAGTGAACTGAAATACATGCATCTAAGCGACTTGCATCTGAAAAGACATGTTTTTTTATTTTTCCTTAAGTGGTTGGATTTATTGTGATGATTCTTTTGATTAGGGTTTGGTTGTGCAGGAGCGGTTGGAATGGAAGGAAAGCATGGGCAAGGTCAGGATGGCTGGGGGAGGTCCCAGAGGGTCTCCAGCATCAGTCCACAGAAGCCTACCACGTTTGGATGCTCAGCAACCGAGTTTGCAGGCTTCTACAGGAAGTCTGCAGGGGATCCTACAGGAAACTCAGGGGTTTCTACAAGAAGTCTGTGCAATTCTACAGGATGTTTGGCCGTGGAAGTTTTGGGAGATGGTGAAGTGTTGGAGTGGTGTGGGAGGATAGGTGAGATGGAGATGGAGCTGGTGATGGCTCAGGAGCAGAGAAGTCAGATGGAGGAAGAGTGCATGCAGTGAGTTGATGGTTGGAAGGATGGGATCAACGAAAGTTTAAGTAGATGGAGCTATGTGAGAAATGGGAGAGCTGGAAGGTAAATGAGCTGGACAGAGGCCGAGTAGGGCTTGAGGAGAGGTCAAGAAGAAGAAGAAGGAAGTGGAATGAGATGGAGCAGCGTAAATGAAACAAATGACTTATGCACCAAAAACGAGAATTCATTAACCTATGATAACTGTGCCATGAAACCTATGAACAGCAATGGAAAACCAAGAAAAGAAACTCGTGCATGGAAGTGGAATGTAGAAGTATGGTTCAATATAAAAAGTGCATGGATGGATCTTCAACGAAAATGTCTATGTTGCAGCTTGCATGGAAGTGAGAAGAATTGCGTTTCTTTTTGGTGGTTGGTTATGGACTGCACCCCAATCCCTAAGAGAGATGGCAGTGAGCCTCAACAACCTTTTTCTCGAGCTCCAATAAATTATATCTATCCTCTTCTAACCTAAGCAACTGGAAACCAATTCACCATAAACTAATCCTATTCAATCTCATGAAAAAGACTAAATTAACAGACTGTAAATTCGAATTGCATGTTAAAGTAAAAACTCAAAGTGCTGGAACGAAATGCAAATAACATTACAACACCGAGGAGATCTATTGCTCTCAGGTTGGGCCCTAACCTGAGAGCTATAGCTCCCTTAGAAACTCAGAATGAGATCAAAATCTGCCTCTTTTATTCATAACCAAACATCTGATATCATGCCAAAACTGGCTTACAAAAGGAACAAAAACCGAGCTGTAGCTCGTACTTCCAAATTACAAGAGTAATGAAAAAGTTCAAAAAGCCCCTATCCAAGGCTACAGCCTCACTATTTATGAAAAATGGTCATCCAACAGGTGTCCTTGATTTGTGGAGCTCGGCTGTCCAACTGAAGGTTAAACTGCTGATCCTGTAGAACAGTTATGACTGTTGTTCCTGTAGAACAGTTATAATTGTTGTTCCTGTAGAATAGTTGGCTGCCTCTAAGCTTGGTGGGGAGGTTGATTGGAGCTCGGAGCTATGATGGGAATCACGAGGAAGGTCCCCAAGACTGTGGACATCCTCTCCTAAAAACCAGCAGTGCCACCTCATTGTCTCCTTGTCTCCTTTCTCATGGTCTTTTCTCCCTTTTAATGACAAAAACCTGAAAGCATCATGCATTAGTCACGTAGATAGAATGCCTACCCTTCTTCCTACAAACAACAGGAATAAACCAAGAAATGAATGCATAAGCAATAAAAAATGAATGGTTTGAGCAGAGCAAGTAGGCCAAATGAGCCCAAATTGTACCAAAAATTGGGGCTCATCAAGAACCTTTCCAAACTTGTGACCAAGATGGTTTTTGTGGTTGATGTGGCCAATTTTGCCATGGTAAAGGTTATTCCAATTACTTTTTGGTTGTGTGTAAGACTGATATTGCACATTGGGATCTTGTACCATGCCTATTTTCTGAGGTGACAAAGGTCTTCTGGGAACAATATAGCAAAGTGGTTCACTTTTACTTGTCCTAGCTTCTTCTTGAAAAACAACTTTAAGTCCAGGTATTGAAGGGAATTCCATTGTAGCATGATTTTCTACACATATAACACATATTTAAACACTATCAAGAGGACACCTTCGTAATGCATGATTTTTCCTACATCTATGATATAAAATAGATAATGCATCATTTTCATCCTCTCGCTTGTTTTATATCCTTATCGTATCTAGTTGTTCACTAAGATTTCCAATAATATCAGTTTTAAAGTTATCAAGAAATTTTCCTAATTTTGCTCTACTTATCGTTCCAAATGCATATTTTCTTACCCTTGACATGATTGGATGTTTGGTATCCTTTCCATATTTTGATTTTCATCTTGATATGTGTTTGCATAACTCACAAATTTCTTGAAATGACAATTGAGAAACATCTCCTTTACCCATTAGGTTGAGAATATCAATCCATTCATCCCTTATGGATTTTAGAAAGATAGTTTTCAATATGTCTTCTAAATTATGCAATTTAGTGTTTTGAAATTGTAGGAAAATATCTCCACCAAATCTTCAAGGTTTTCATCCCTTTTTAGGTCATCTTAAAAACTTCATCCTTAAGTTCATGGTGTATGCAATAATCTTTGTATTTTTCTAAGAATATTCTTTTCATATCATCCGATGTCCTAATAGTATGTGTTCCTAGACCCATGAACCATTTAAGAGCCCCATCTTTTAAAATAGTAGGAAATGATTTCCATTTTTGAGTGTCAAGTAAATATTCATATGATCTACACAATACCTCACACTCAAAAAGAAATGTTTATGAATCGTCAGTCCTTAGCCCATGGAAGTTGGGGAGGGTAGATGGAGAAATAATTTTCATGGTATCAGTGGTATCTGTGTCTAAAATAGGTGATTCAAAAGGATCCTCTTCATGAAAATCTACACCATCTCTCCATCCACCTCTACCACCTCAACCTCCTCTACCACCTCCTCTTATTCTGCCTCTTCCTCCACCAATTCTTGGTATGTATTCTCCATTATGTACTTCCCCTTCTCTTTATCCTACCATTATAGATTCTTAAGAGCTAATATAAGGTTCAATGATAGGGTTGTGTACTTCTTCTTCCTTCGATTCCTCTACTAATGGTAATTCAAAAGAAAATCATCTTATACTTCTTCCTTCTCACTAGGTTCTTCTAACTCTTATCTTATGAGTTGTTCACCTATTGAAGAAAGAAATATGACTCCTATTGGGGATGTGGGTTCTTCAACTACAATTTTTTTAGATGAGGTTAGTGAGTCCATAGGTTGAATCTCAAACGTATGCACTTTAGGAAGTCTTATTATACTTGCCAATGATGGAATGTGTGTCTCCAAAGGTGGTGTGGCATTACATGGTCTAGCTAGGGTGGTTGGCGATGTTGATATTGAACTACACCTTCTTCTTACAAATATACCTCTAGAATCTCATTTTCTATACATGCATCCTAAATGATATTATGAATTTAATTATGCATATAAAGAATGAGTGTGACTATTATGAGATGAAATTGCGACAACTTAATTTAGATAGAACCTAACAATCGTGATGTGCAAGTCGTTACCTTTCATCTTAGAACTCCCTCTAAATAAAGTTGTTTAAATGAAAATACATTCTAACGAAAAGTAGACACCTATGTACTCTTCCCTGACAATGGTGCCAAAAATTTTGTGTAAATTAATTGTTGGTTTAATTACTTCATTAAATTATCGACCAAGGTTTGTGAACTTATGAAGTTTGTGTGCACCATATATGCTAGGAAATATATTTTCATTTAAATAAGATTAAACTAATTACAAATGGAAATCAAAATCTAAAGTAGATCTCATATAGCATACACACATGTTCAGTCTAAAAAGGCCATTTCAAACTTTCATGTAAATAAACTTCAAAGTAAACTATGGTGTTGCTTAAGAAATTGAAATCTACTCTATTGAACAAAAATTAATATCTATTCTATCTCAACAAGGAATGAAAATATATCTATTGAACAAAGAAAGGAAATCTAATCTAATTGACTTGAAAAGGAAATTTATTCTAGAAAACATTTGAAATGATTTTGATCTGTGAAACTAAAATAATTCTATTATAATGGACTAGAAAAGAAAATATATTTTATCAACTTGATAGTAGAGTTATTCTACAAAACTTGAGAATGAAATTTATTCTAGAAAGCAGTGATTGTAAAGCAATGAACTGAGCGAAATTATTCAAAGATTACTACTATGTGCATTCATAACCAGAACTAATCATAACATTTAAAGTATAAATCTGAGACTAAGCATAATTTTTTATTTATTTTTTTTTACTGTCGAGTGCTTAACCTGTCACGGTCATGTTAAATTGTAGTAAGAAAAGGGTTCATTTGACATGTTCCTTGGTTAAATGAGGAAATTTGAATTTCCACTTCAATAGGATGAGTTGTCAGGAAATTAAACGGAGTGACATGGCCATGTCACTTAGTTAATTCAGTCAATTCGAGTTTGTGGGAAAGAAGTAGAGTTATGCATGAGTTGATTGCTAAGATCTAGCAATCTAGTGGAGTTATATTTAGCAAACTCATTTATCTGAGCTCTAGTCTATAATAGAGTTAGTATTGTAGGTTTTAACCCCATACAGAAATTACCTGCATATGAATTCTAAAACACAGAAAATAAACAATGCGAGAGCATAACACATAAAACACATATACACAAAGATTTTACCCTGAATCCCAAAACCAGGACTACCAGCTTGATTTTTCATTATGTTCCTTTCAATGTTACAATACATATTTATACATGCTTGTTTCAAGGAAAACTAATGTCGATTCGAACTGCTAGTCCCACTAAGATGGGTAGCTATCTTAGAAACAAACAATCAAAGAAATTCGAGATCTCCTTTAGGTGTAATAGATAAGAGGGAAGAAAAGAGGACCAACCTGGATCTTCCGCTTTGATCCTTGTTTGATTTCTCTTTCCCTTGATAGAATTTGCCACTCTTCTCCTACTTGTCCCCCATCAAAGAGTACCTATAGAGTCAAAGTAACAGAAAACCATCAAAGCATCTCTATCTAAAACATCATAAAGAATGCGGAATCAGAAACACATTGACCATACAATTGCATTCATAAACAATAAGATTCACAAATACACGATTATATGGAGGAAAACTCAAAGAACTTTATTAATATTAGAAGAGAGGATTACAACCCAACTGTCTGATCTAGCATCATCCTCCCAGAATAGAAGCCCTCTTCACCTCATGAAAATCAAGATCAACCAACAATACAATGTCTTCTCTCACAGATAAACCAACAGCACTTCCTTACAAATTACCAAATTCCAACCTTTAGATCTCTCAGATGAGGGATCCATTTGTAGATGTCTTGCAAGGGTGTGAGTTAGCTTTGGGTTTTTGATTAGTGTCATTCCACTAATAGTTCTTGGTTCCACTTGGAGATTTCATTGATCTCTTACTCATCCCTGGGTGAATTTAGAGAGGCAAGTGTCATAGGAGAAGTTTATGGAAGATTCTATGAGCTTCCACTTAGCAAACTGTCTCTGCCATTTGTCTATTCTCACTCATTTCACCCTACAGAAGGCCATTTCAGTATGCATCACACCTGGCTAGTGTGGCAGGCAGTATGCATCACACCTTGACCATGGAGCAGTCAGTATGGTCCAGTTTTGGCCAGTTTTGAGTGGTTTTTCAGGTGGAACTTCTGGGAAATGATGTAATCAATTGACCATGATCCTTTAGGGTATGAAACAACACTTTTAGGGACTAAAGAGCCCTTGGTTTATGTGTTATCACTCAGGTTGTTCCCTTTGACTCCCAAGGGAATACGGCCGAGGTAACCACAAACCAATCTTTGGACTGCAGGTCCTAGCCTACCTGCAGTCAGAGAGGGCTCTCTCTTTAGGATTTAGCTTTGTTTAAGGGATGATTTTAGGCTAGATATGATGCACATGGGTTTTGTTTGAGTTTTGGTGGGATGGTTGATCTATTCAAGCAGAGTTGGCATGCAAAGTGTAAGAAGTTCAAACCATTGGGCATGGAGTCTATGAATGTGAATTGAAGGGTGTGTTTTCCTTGGTAGAAGAGGGGAATATGGAGTAGGATAGCTACACATGGCACAATGATTAATGCTGGAACAAGGATGAAATGGAGGTCAGGGGATGAGAGGCAATTAAGGATCTCTCATCCAGCCAAAGAGGGAAAGTGGATGAAGACTATATAGGAGCAATGAAGGATTCCTAAACAGCATTCAGAAATGAGAAATAGCTTAAACATGATCAATTAAGTATGCATATTTATCACTAATTCAAAGGAAAACATAGAAAAGTTACAAGAATTGAGCACAGAGGGCATGAAAGCCAGCTCTGAACTATTCCTTCTTCCTGCAACTTAGATTATGATATACAGATGATACAGATACATATAAACTAATAAACAGAGGGAGGAAAGACTTATTGAACCATGAGCAAGCACATGAATTCCACATCAAAGCTCTTCAGCCATTGAAAGCACAACCAGCCAGTTCAGATGCAAATATTCCAGGAATCTTTGATTACAGAAGTTCTTAAGCTTATAGCGCAAGTCTGGAATGAGAAATACAACCAACCAACCCTTTACACTATACAGAGGGTGGTCTTTATAGAGAAAATATCTAAAAATATGTACAAACAGCAGATCTGAGGGCAGATCTAGAGAAATGAATGATTGTAACCTAAAATCTATTGGAATGAATGAAAAAATATCTATCTAATCAGCTGCGCAGGGACAGCAGCCTCAAGAATGAATTAATATGGTCCTTTGGAGCTCTGCACTGGCAATTTGCGATAACTGTGCCTTGGGAACTTGCAGCGCTGCTCTCAGGTGTCTTTATACACTGTTCTGGCAATAACTGGGCTTTAAACACTTGAATTGCCTCTTTAGGCGGTTCTGCTACTGCAAAGTGGCTTTAATGCTGGCTTTAATGCTCATAACTGTGATCTGGTGGGCTTTGATGGCTCTGAGCTGCTTTATTGACTTTGATGGGGGCCTCTTTAATGTTCTGCTGCTTTTAGGCTGATGATATTTTGAACTGATACTCTATAACTATCAAATCGCCCCATTCTGCTCTTTGAATGCAAAATAACTGCTACAAGTGCTTTCCGTGGCCCCTAGAATGCTATCGGCGCATGGCCGATCAAAAATGGTCCTTAAACTGATAAATTTTGCAACATTGGGTCGAATAAAGGAGCTCTGGCAGCATGTCGAGGAGGAATCCCTACATTTGGAAGTATTTGGGCCTGGAGCGATCTCAAAATGGCTAAGGAAACCATCATTTCCTTCATACCTGGGCGGGCACGGGCGCCGCACACAAAACATTAAAAATGGGCCTTTTATTATGAACAGGCAGAATGCCTTTAAAACATGAATTTCATCAAAATTTGGGGCTAGGAGGACACTGTGAAAAATACTAAATCCTGGTCGTCGGATCCAGCGCGGACTGATCCAACGACTGGCGCTAAATCGGCGATCGGCAGATCGGCGGATCCCAAACCATAATGCCTCCAATGAGCGATGAACCCAGCGGACCCGAAATGCATTATAGGCTCCCTTTTGATTTAGATCAGGTCCGGCCCATCGGCGAACCCAACTCAGCGGATTTTAATAAAAATGATAAGCGGACCCGAAACCCATTCAAACTGCTCTTTATAACTTTTCGGCTCTGGCCCGTCGGAGCCTTTCCATTTCGCTGTACAAGCGGCCATTTACGGACCCGAAAACTATATATGTCGTGCCTTATTATTATTTCGGCTCCGGCCAGTCGGAGCAATATATGGGGCAATGCGAGAAAAAACGGGCCGTTGATCTGAGGGCCCAAATTGACGGCGGAGATTAAGTCGGCATTTCGCTATCGGCGGGGTCATGGGGTTGCCACATAAAAACGCCGAAACCCATCGGACCCGAAATGCCTTTATGCCGCGCTATATTACTTTTCGGCTCCGCTGGTCGGAGCCATACGGGAGTGATGCGATTAAATATGGGTCGTTGATCTCTGGACCTGAATGGGCGACTGAGATTAAATCGGCGTTTCGCATCGGAGGAGAGCATGGGGCGTGACTTCATTTTTGTTGCGATCGCCAAAATGGGGGTTCCGACTTAATACGGGCCATCGGATCTGAGGCTTGACCGGACGGCCGCGATATGTATAATGCGATAAAGGGGAGATATGATAAGGGGGGCCTCCGATAGCGATATCGCATCGGAGGAGAGGGAAATGGTGTTATATATATATGCGGCCAACACTGTTAACACCTCCGACAGCGATATCGCGTCGGAGGGAGGGGATTCCGATCGAAGGAGGGTTTAGGCCTATAAAAAGGGGTTCATGCCTTGGGAAAGGTAAAACAAGACCCAAAGATGGATTTTTATACATATGAAGGGAAACTATGCAAAGGAATGAGTCCTTATGCATTTGGGAGATGGTTAGAGGGGGTATTGAGGGCTCTTGCTAAGTTTCAGATAAACTTAGCAATTCCCGAGGATGTATATGGTTATCTTTCAACCAGGGGGAGGGGATAAGTATATAGGGGAGTAATATACATAGTTTTAGTAGGGGAAGGGGAAATAGATAGGGAGCTACATAGTAAAGTTAGTAGTTAAAATGAAAAGTGATAAGAAAGCGCTAAGTATGTGAATCTTAGGCTATTAAGAGGGAAAATGACTCATAGAAGCAGTATGGACCTTCCTTGAGTGAAGCAGATCTTCACCAAGGCAAATGATATGGAGAATGATGAAACTAAGAGGTATCAAGCAGATCTTGACCTCTTTGGGGGAAGTTAGTAAGTGATTTGGGGAAAGAGGAAGAAGGGGAGTTAGACATGCCTCGCTTGAAGTCCTCCAACTGAAAAACTGCCTCAAACCAAAAATGAATTGCTTACCAAAAATTGGAACACAGCAGTGGCATTTAGACTAGCACACTTTCATGGACAGTTCTTTGGCCATCTGTAGCAAATATGGAGCATTGCAGCATGCATTGTACGACATATTTGGCATGTAAAAATGTCGATCATGAAAGATGATTAACCTGCTGCAGTAGGAGGCTAACAGTGGCTCCACTTGGGGATGGCTTTTCCTTGTGAAAAGCCAAGAAAAGCAGTTCAGACTGCCTTGTATTCAATTGTTGCTGTGCTCTGCAAAATTCCCTTGGCTGGCTACCTTATTGATCCTACCTACCTACCTACCCTAACCAGCACTTACTTTGTTGTTAGGTGAAGTGAAATAACCAATGCAGCCATTTAAGCAAAATAGACATCAGTGAGCTTTGCTGCTTGTGCTTGCCGGTGAGAAAAACTGAGATCTTGCAATCCGATGTGGCTTTGTTAATCTTTGAGAAGATCAGGAAGCTACTGACCTCCTTTGATGTGTTTAAACACTGTACAAAACTGTCCTACAACATATATATATAATTGCTAGGCTGAAATAAAGGACTGTACAAAGGTTCAGGATCGCTACCATGCCTTGGAGTCGGGAGATCATCAACATTTTGATATTGAGGCACACAACCCGCTAATGGAGAAGAGCGCTGATCTCTTTCATTATTCTGCCTGCCAGTAGATGGGTCATTCAAAACTTGCAAAGTTGCTTGCACTTTATTACATACAGGCTCATTTGGAACCTGACTGATCTGCGCAGGCTGCTCCTCTTCTTCTTCAAATACCTGAGATGGCTGAAAACAAAGCGGCAAGGAAGGGAGTCGATTTATTTGCTCAGGTGCTGCTGTCGAGTCTTCCTCAATCTGATATTCAATGGCTCTTCGGGGCTGCAAAACTAGAGGCGATGCATCTGGAACAATATTTTGATCATCCTCCAGGTAGTCAATAACAAGACTTGCTGACAAATCTTTATTAATTACATGATAGTTCTCCTTAATAAATTGAAAAGATTCAAAACAGAAAGGTAAAGTTCCTTCGCTGATATCAAAATTTTCTGCACTTTCCTCCTTTACTTCATAGCTGAACTGGGCAAGCTGATCATTACATTCAAGCTGTTGAGCCTGAACTTCGCTTCCTGCCAAAATAGGATCTGATTCCTCTGCAAGGCTGATTTGGTCGTTAGGCTCATAATCATCATCATACAGATCATATTTGGGCAGACAGTTGAAAGAAGAGAAGCTATTATATTCACACAGTATATCAGGAGACTCCTCCTTCACATATGGCTCTATGAATATGTCATCTGATTTGTGGTAGGTTTGTTCGTGAATGTCACTACTTTCCTCTTGCACAACAGATGTGTCCTGACGCTCTAAACTTTCTACTTTCATTGTGATCAACTGCATCATTTCTTCTGACTTTTGTAACACACTATGAAGTCTTTCTTCTTGCTCTGCCTTGCGCTGTTTTTCCCTCCTCTTTAGATTTGCCTCCACATCCACGGCTACATCCTACATCTGTTTCAAAGTGGACTGGCATCTTTCTCTCAAACGAAATTCCATTTCTGGATCAAAAGCTCTTGGATATTGCAATAGAGTCAGATCAGGGGGAGACCTAATATTCAATGGCATAGAGAGATAGACTTGATTGAATCGATCAGAAAATTGCTGAACCGACTCATTTGGAAGCCTTTTTAACTCATCATAGTCTTGAATGAGTGAGAGGAAACTAACTTTGATCATCCATCTATCAAGGAAGAGCTTGGAACACTGCTGAAGATTTGAGATGCTGGCCTCAGGCACTGCTTTAAACCAAGTCCTAACTTCGCCTTGCAAAGAAAGGGCAAATAGTCTAAGACTGACATCTTCATCTTCTACTTCAAATATATTAAGATAATCTTCAAAAGCCTAGATATGTTTCTGGGCAGTAATACCATTTTCTCCATCAAATCTAGGGAGATACTTAGGATGATTTGCAGGCAAAGGATTCAGCACAGGAGACAAAATGAGAGGCTTATATCTATCAGGAACTTTACGAGACACAGGAGTATATACAGGAACTGTAAGACTGGGCTCTATTTTTGGTTCCTCCTTGGCTGTATGATGATCTTCAACAGCATTTGAAGACTGCTACTCTAATGTGCAAGGAGGCTTTTCAACAACATTTTCCAAAGGAAAATCATAAAAATCTGATATAGAATTGTCTTTAAAATACAATATACACAACAAAACTTTATGGAGAAAAAACATGACCTCTTGGATAGTAATCCAGGTCAAAAGCCTGATCTGCTCATATATCTCTTTTGGGTTCATTTCTCCAGTGGAGTCTTTATTATGAGTGGAGTCGCCAGGTGGATGAATTGACCTTGAAGTGCCTGATCTCTGTCCACCATCACAGATCAGAGCTAAACATGAGAAGCTCTGAAGAAAAGGGACACTTTCTCCAGAAAACAAGGCAAACTGATCAAAATTGGTGGTATACAGTAATAAACAAATGATTTCAGGTCCCCAGTGGAGTCGCCATTATGTTATCACTCAGGTTTTTCCCTTTGACTCCCAAGGGAATACGGCCGAGGTAACCACAAACCAATCTTTGGATTGCAGGTCCTAGCCTACCTGCAATCAGAGAGGGCTCTCTCTTTAGGATCTCTTTTGGGTTCATTTCTCCAGTGGAGTCTTTATTATGAGTGGAGTCGCCGGGTGGATGAATTAACCTTGAAGTGCCTGATCTCTGTCCACCGTCACAGATCAGAGCTAAACATGAGAAGCTCTGAAGAAAAGGGACACTTTCTCCAGAAAACAAGGCAAACTGATCAAAATTGAGGGTATATAGTAATAAACAAATGATTTCAGGTCCCCAGTTGAGTCGCCATTATGTTATCACTCAGGTTGTTCCCTTTGACTCCCAAGGGAATACGGCCGAGGTAACCACAAACCAATCTTTGGACTGCAGGTCCTAGCCTACCTGCAGTCAGAGAGGGCTCTCTCTTTAGGATTTAGCTTTGTTTAAGGGATGATTTTAGGCTAGATATGATGCACATGGGTTTTGTTTGAGTTTTGGTGGGATGGTTGATCTATTCAAGCAGAGTTGGCATGCAAAGTGTAAGAAGTTCAAACCATTTGGCATGGAGTCTATGAATGTGAATTGAAGGGTGTGTTTTCCTTGGCAGAAGAGGGGAATATGGAGCAGGATAGCTACACATGGCACAATGATTAATGCTAGAGCAAGGATGAAATGGAGGTCAGGGGATGAGAGGCAATTAAGGATCTCTCATCCAGCCAAAGAGGGAAAGTGGATGAAGACTATATAGGAGCAATGAAGGATTCCTAAACAGCATTCAAAAATGAGAAATAGCTTAAACATGATCAATTAAGTATGCATATTTATCACTAATTCAGAGGAAAACATAGAAAAGTTACAAGAATTGAGCACAGAGGGCATGAAAGCCATCTCTTAACTATTCCTTCTTCCTGCAACTTAGATTATGATATACAGATGATACAGATACATATAAACTGATAAACGGAGGGAGGAAAGACTTATTGAACCATGAGCAAGCACATGAATTCCACATCAAAGCTCTTCAACCATTGAAAGCACAACCAGCCAGTTCAGATGCAAATATTCCAGCAATCTTTGATTACAGAAGTTCTTAAGCTTATAGCGCAAGTCTGGAACGAGAAATACAACCAACCAACCCTTTACACTATACAGAGGGTGGTCTTTATAGAGAAAATATCTAAAAATATGTGCAAACAACAGATCTGAGGGCAGATCTGGAGAAATGAATGATTGTAACCTAACATTTATTGGAATGAATGAAAAAATATCTATCTAATCAACTGCGCAGGGAAAACAGCCTCAAGAATGAATTAATATGGTCCTTTGGAGCTCTGCGCTGGCAATTTTCCATAACTGCGCCTTGGGAACTTGCAGCGCTGCTCTCAAGTGTCTTTATACACTGTTCTGGCAATAACTGGGCTTTAAACACTTGAATTGCCTCTTTAGGCAGTTCTGCTACTGCAAAGTGGCTTTAATGTTGGCTTTAATGCTCATAACTGTCATCTGGTGGGCTTTGATGGCTCTGAGCTGCTTTAATGACTTTGATGGAGGCCTCTTTAATGTTCTGTTGCTTTTAGGCTGTTGATATTTTGAACGGATACTCTATAACTGTCAAATCGCCCCATTCTACTCTTTGAATGCAAAATAACTGCTGCAAGTGCTTTCCGTGGCCCCTAGAATGCTATAGGCGCATGGCCGATCAAAAATGGTCCTTAAACTGATAAATTTTGCAACACTGGGTCGAATAAAGGAGCTTTGGCTGCATGCCGAGGAGAAATCCCTGCATTTGGAAGTATTTGGGCCTAGAGCGATCTCAAAATGGCTAAGGAAACCATCATTTCCTTTATACCTGGGCGGGCATGGGCGCCGCACACAAAACATTAAAAATGACCCTTTTATTATGAACAGGCGGAATGCCTTTAAAACATGAATTTCATCAAAATTTGGGGCTAGGCAGACACTGTGCAAAATACTAAATCCTGGCCGTCGGATCCGACGCGGGCCGATCCAACGACTGGCACTAAATCGACGTCGGCAGATCGGCGGATCCCAAACCATAATGCCTCCGGTGAGTGATGAACCCCGCAGACCCGAAATGCATTATAGGCTCCCTTTTGATTTAGATCGGGTCTGGCCCATCAGCGAACCCAACTCGGCGGATTTTAATAAAATGATAAGCGGACCTGAAACCCATTCAAACTACTCTTTATAACTTTTCGGCTCCGGCCCATTGGAGCCTTTCCATTTCGCTGTACAAGGGGCCATTTACGAACCCGAAAAATATATATGTCGTGCCTTATTATTATTTCGGCTCCGGCCAGTCGAAGCAATATATGGGGCAATGCGATCAAAAACGGGCCGTTGATCTGAGGGCCCAAATGGACGGCGGAGATTAAGTCGGCATTTCGCTATCGGCGGGGTCATGGGGTTGCCACATAGAAATGCCGAAACCCATCGGACCCGAAATGCCTTTATGCCGCGCTATATTACTTTTCGGCTCTGCTGGTCGGAGCCATACGGGAGTGATGCGATTAAATATGGGTCGTTGATCTCTGGGCCTGAATGGGCGGCTGAGATTAAATCGGCGTTTCGCGTCGGAGGAGAGCATGGGGCGTGACTTCATTTTTGTTGCGATCGCCGAAATGGGGGTTGCGACTTAATACGGGCCGTCGGATCTGAGGCTTGATCGGACGGCCGCGATATGTATAATGCGATAAAGGGGAGATATGATAAGGGGGGCCTCCGATAGCGATATCGCATCGGAGGAGAGGGAAATGGTGTTATATATATATGCGGCCAACACTGTTAGCACCTCCGACAGCGATATCGCGTCGGAGGGAGGGGATTCGGATCGGAGGAGGGTTTAGGCCTATAAAAAGGGGTTCATGCCTTGGGAAAGGTAAAACAAGGCCCAAAGATGGATTTTTATACATATGAAGGGAAACTATGCAAAGGAATGAGTCCTTATGCATTTGGGAGATGGTTAGAGGGGGTATTGAGGGCTCTTGCTAAGTTTCAGATAAAATTAGCAATTCCCGAGGATGTATATGGTTATCTTTCAACCAGGGGGAGGGGATAAGTATATAGGGGAGTAATATACATAGTTTTAGTAGGGGAAGGGGAAATAGATAGGGAGCTACATAGTAAAGTTAGTAGTTAACATGAAAAGTGATAAGAAAGCACTAAGTATGTGAATCTTAGGCTATTAAGAGGGAAAATGACTCATAGAAGCAGTATGGACCTTCCTTGAGTGAAGCAGATCTTCAACAAGGAAAATGATATGGAGAATGATGAAACTAAGAGGTATCAAGCAGATCTTGACCTCTTTGGGGGAAGTTAGTGAGTGATTTGGGGAAAGAGGAAGAAGGGGAGTTAGACATGCCTCGCTTGAAGTCCTCCAACTGAAAAACTGCCTCAAACCAAAAATGAATTGCTTACCAAAAATTGGAACACAGCAGTGGCATTTAGACTAGCACACTTTCATGGACAGTTCTTTGGCCATCTGTAGCAAATATGGAGCATTGTAGCATGCATTGTATGACATATTTGGCATGTAAAAATGTCGATCATGAAAGATGATTAACCTGCTGCAGCAGGAGGCTAACATTATGGACATATGAGTTTGGGGTTGCAGTGCCCAAATGTGTCTATAACAATTGCCCACTAAATCATGAGGTCGTAAATCTTCTGTTGTCGGGTGAAAAGCTTTATCATGAGGATCCGAGGTATTCGAACTGGAAGGTGACTTGTATAAGATACAATACAATACATCATCATCATATTATTTTCATGATTCAGCTTAGGCGGCCATTCCCATGCTCAGCTTCATAAATTCATTTTCATGTACATAGGACAGAGTGATTCTTCACATGAAGAGTCATCTTCTTTTGCTTAGATGACTATCTGTGTAGATTTTGTGCACATTAGATGTCTTTATGTTCTTGAATATATCGCAGCTCAGATGGATGAAACTATATCTGGGGTCTTCAAACTCGTTTAATCTTCGCCCGATTGTACAAGTCGATCCATGTGAAAAGATGTTCTGAAGTCGAACATGGAAATACATCGCCTGATTACCAGCCAATAATGTAAGTTGTTAACAGGCACGAGAGGAATCACCGATAATGATAATGACCCTCAAGGTATTACAATACAATTCACATGGTGTGAATATATGAGCCGATTTCGAACACCATGCAAAATCTTTCGGTCGAAGGTCATTGATGTAAACCTGTCGCCGGAAGTGAGAAACTTGCCATTAAGGCATGCAAGCTTCAAAGTACTGAAAGGGTTGTTTCTAAGTCAACTTCTTGGATAATGAGCTGATGTCGACAAGAAGTGACCTGTCATAGGAGGGCCTTGATATATCCCACATATACGATGTGAAACAAAGAAAATAATTTTCCTGGAGGTGAAAACAATCTAATGACATAAGGTTCAGGAATAGGTCATGAAAAATGAAGGGTGAAGGTGTTGCAGTGGATGAGGCATTTGCTGGATGGTGAATTCTCTGAATGACTTCTCTTGAACATGTCGGCGACACTGTAAT
Source organism: Pinus tabuliformis (assembly GCA_031772625.1). NCBI lineage: Eukaryota > Viridiplantae > Streptophyta > Pinopsida > Pinales > Pinaceae > Pinus > Pinus tabuliformis. The sequence goes on along the minus strand of CM062817.1, from coordinate 875,787,510 downwards.
GGATTGGTAGTGTTAACCCCATGGATGGTACGGAAGAGCAATGGTGATATGGTGAACGGAATAACCCAACCCGAATCAATCATGGTGATGGAGTGAAAGAGTCATGTTCAAGAGCAACCTGCTACCAATAAAATTCTTCAAGTTTTATTCCCTTTTTCCCCAGTCATTTTTGACCAGTACCTCTTTATTTTTGTCAAGCTTGAGAAGGATAGCATATTCTTGGTCTATAATTTGCCCTTCGAGCAAACTTGATGCTGTGTTTTTAGCGAGCCTAGCATCAGTGAGACTCATTCTTGTCTGGGTGGACAAGTTTGTCGCTATTGTTTTAACGAGTTTAACGACAAAGATAACTCGGTCCTTTTCTTGTTTAGAGAGTTTGAAAAGGGACGAAAAGGAAACTCCAACAGTTCTTTTTCGTAGCATAATCCCTTAAGTCCGAAAAAGTATAAAATAATACGAAAGGGATGAATTTTCGATCGCTTTAACGAGCTGAGAAAGACAAGCGCTCGATATTTTTGTTTGATAATCCCTCAGATCCAAAAATATTAAAATATATGGGAGGGATGGCTTTCCCTTTACTTTAATGAGTTGGAAAGGCCAATGGCTCGACAATCTTTTTATAATTAACGAGTCTAAAAAGAGTTTACAAGCGACTCGTTTTTTAGGAACGAGTGGTATTTTCAGGTAGCAACTAGTTCCAGGCAAGTTTGGAACTTCTCAAAACATGGTAGTGTGAAGAGGGTGGCAATCAGAATCACTCATCACAGCTATTCCTCAAAAGGGTAAACAATCAAGTGGAAGCATATGATTGGCCAAATGAATGGAGGTGACGGTAGGAACACAACCAAGGTTCAAAAAGGCTGATAGCAAGGCGATCACAAAGGTTATTTACCAAAGGTGGTTTCTTTTTTTAATGATCTTGAACCAAGAGAAACTATGCTCAGTGGCAGGTTTATTTTTTAACGAGATTGAACCTTGCGGAAACATTGCTCATTTTCCTTTTTATGTAAGCTAGGAATGACCAAACTATAAAGCTAAAAAGCTAAAAATGCTAAAAAGCTAAAAAATGAAATTGGTCGTTTTTTCTTGTATAAAAAGGTTTGCATGCCCCCGCATAAAAAAAGTCATCAATAACCATATGGAAGCTTGTTGTGGTTAAGCAGGATGATTTTCTGTCAATACTTAAACAAAACACTTCCTACACTTTGTCCACCAAATAGACAAAGGTGAAAGGTCACTCAGACCGATCACATAACTTACAGGGAAACTTATCTCTACAGCTGGGTTTTTCCGTAAAATAGACAAGGATGCACGCCCCCTAAGATTTGTTACATTCACCAGATTACTCGTGGTAATTAGGTGGATGGAATGAAGGTTCCTTTACGAGATCAAGTGAAAGACTCGACTTGGAACTTTGTTCAGCCTTGTTTCATTTTTTAACGAGCTTGACACAAGACAAGGAATTTTACTCAGATCCTTGGTTTCATTTTTTAACGAGGTTGACACCAGTCAATGAACTATCCTCTGGCAACCTTTGATCACAACTCATAAGGGGTCATGAAGGAAAGAAGTGGTTCCAATGCCCCCAGTACATAATGTACAACATCACTTAATTGAGTCATGTTAGTCAGACTATCAGAATGGCCAGTGTCCTTCTTAATCTTTGATGATGTAGAAGATATCATATGACAGGTTTCCACTGTGGCCACTTCCGCTAGATTACTTGGAGGTGGGAGGGTAAAAGTACCCATTAAGGATGAGTCTTTTAGGAGACCTACTCTGACCTATTGAAGTGATTGAGAACTTCCATGGATCAATGAAATGCTTCAAGTAGCTTGTGAACTATTGGGGAAAAAGGTTAGTTGGTCAACGATTGTAATTTTACCTTGGAAGGGAAATGCAATCTTTCTAAAATATGTTGACACAACGGTGGCCATAGCATAAATCCAGGGCCTTCCTAGCAAGATATTTTAGTCAAGGTTTCCATCAATGACCTCAAATTCAATTTCTATTTTCTTGCCCCCCAGTTTAACCTGCAAGTTACTTAATATCCCATACGACGTGTATGTTCTTCCATCGAACGCTTTTAATGTCGTTGATAATCGTGACAAGGGCGGTGAGCCTAAATTTTTACAGCAACTCATTGACATAATATAGGTAGATGCCCCCTCATCAATGATTGTTTGATGAACAGTTTTATTGAGGGATTTTACTTGTATAAGGAAAGCGAGTTGGGCCAGTAACTGAGGCTCATATCCTTTATGATTAAAGGCCACCATATTGGAATCTGTTGGATCAATCCCACCTATTGCTGATAACAAAGCCTGTTTTTGGGAGGGGAAATTCTGTAGTACTTCAAGTGTCAACATAGCGGATGATGATTGGGCCAGATCCTCCACTATATTATAATTCTGTGCTACTCGGGCACGAGGATTAAATGTCGATTTATGTACTACTCCCTTTGGCAATTTTATAGTTAATTCAGGAACGATGGGTGGAACAACTTCTGGCAAGGTTGTTGTTGAACTACTAGGTTGATCTGTGGCCTTGTTGTTCGACGATTGTGGATTTCCATAATCTTTATTCCTTTTCGATATCAAAGCATCATTTTGTTGTTTTGAGATGGATAGCATAAGCACTTGGGATGGGGAAGCACGATCACTAGCAACTAGATTAGTTTCTGGGTTTGGAAACGGATCATTCAATACCACTAAGGTACTTGAAGTCTTTAAAAACTTCGTGACCTCAGCTCAATGTGGAAAATCTCTCGTGTAATGGTCCTCATCACATATGAAACATGGCTGATTAGGTTTCTTTCGTCCAGTAGGGTTTCCAGAAGACTTCTCAGGAGTTGAATCTTCCTGTTTCTTCTTTTTGTTTGTCCCTTTCTTCTTGCCCCCTGGTTGCTTAGGATTTTTTCCCTTGTCGGTTGACACGGCATTAATCTTCGAGGCAAGAGGTTCTTCATCTGCTTTTTGACTAGAAACTGCACGGGCTTTTTTAGATGTAGCCTTTGCGGTTTTCGTGCTTGTGGTACTAATCATGCCATCGCCAGCATGAGAGTTCTTGTTGATTTAGGAGGGGGAGGAACGAAAAATTTTGGTCTAGGAGTGTCAGGAATTTTGTCGTACAACATGCCAGACTGAGTATAGATCAAGTCTAAATATTGTGCATGAGCAATGACTTGCTCTTCAGTGACAAATCCTCCCTTAGCCACATCCTCTGTAATAGAGGGCAATAATGAATTTATAAACCATTCAACTAAAAGTTGATCAAGAACATACGTCTTTACCATTCGACAACGATGCCACCACTCATGAATATGATCAAATATGTGAGTGGTTGTCGTCTGTTTAAAGTTGGTAAGGAGTTATATCCCCGTTTCGTACCTTATGGGTAATTGAAAATGGGTTAAAAAGGTAGTGGCAAGGGTGTTGAAGTTATCAAACGAAGCTCTAGGCAATTTAATATACCACTTTGCTGCGGGACCAGTTAGCATTCGTTGAAAAAGGCGAAGCCTAATCGAATAATCATTCAAGGTGTTAGATGAGCACCAAAAATGGAATGTCATCACATGATTCGATGGATATTCACCTGGATTTCCATTGAATTTAGGAATATCAGAGGGAAGTTTATGAGGAATCACTGGCCACTAAGGGGCGTAAGCAATTGGATCATTCGTCAGCCAGTTTATATCTGGTAATTCTAGAGTTGCTACAAAATGAAACTGTTGATTCAAGTTAGGCGAAGAATACCCAAGATAAGATGGAATCACCTGAGTAGTGGGTCATTGCATACCAGAATAATGTATCTGATTCTGGTAAATTTGATAAGGTTGACGGGCATAGCCATTATAGTATGGTTGTTGATATCCATTTTGGAAATGTGGTTGTCCGTTACTTACAAAGCCTTGTTGCTCAGGTCCTTGGTAAGATTGTTGGAATTAAGGTTGTTGATATTGTACCAGCCATGGTTTTTGGACCATTTGTTGTTGTCCAATACCGGATGATTGACCAAGATGCGAAGTGATAGTACATGTTTGAGCCTGAGTTGTTCCAGGTAAGGAGGCACTGACCTAAAGTTGTGATTGAATCACAGAGACGAGAGGCTGTTTTATTGCAACCTGAGAGACTTGAGGTTGACACACAACAGATAGCGCTTGTACTTGCAATACAGTCACAATAGTAGGTGTAGGGGGAATATTCGGCACAGGTTGGACTGGTTGCATTGAATATACAACCCTTGGTTGTTGAGGCAGTATTGGTACCCAACCGCTGGATGTAATTCCAGTTTGACCTGAATTTTGTTGTAAAGTCTCATATGGTCGTTCTCCAGGAGGGAACAGTGAAAAGGCATACTGCCCCTCATATGGTGGCAATCTAGTTCTTAAAGGGTAGATCGGCCTTTGAAGACATATTGGATCAACTTGTTGAGTTTCAACATAAGAAATACCAAATGAGACTCCGAATGAAGAAATAGGAATAGACCATGTCGTCGAAACAGTCCCTGAGTGGACTCCGACTTGTTGTTGATAACTAGCCGGGACAGATCGTATACCAGCAAACATTGTAGGAATGGCAGCAGGAAGTTTTGTCGTAGCCATGTCAGTTGACACAGTCCTAGATGTTGATGGTTGCTGAGACATATTTAGCAGGGAAAATTTTAAGAACCCCACCTAGATTTATAAATATAATAAATGGGTGAATCTCCATGGTATATAGGAAAAATGGAAGGCGATTTTATCAATAATATAATATGTATATATAATTGTTTGGCGAATCTCTCACCAGGCATGGCGAATATTTTACTCAATTATAAAATCTTGTAAGATCTTGGCGAGTCTTTCACTAAATAATAAAACTTTGTAAAGTCCTAGTGAATCTTAGCATAGGCTACATGTTGGTTTAATTCCCCCATTTAAATAGGCTACATTCCAGGTGAATACCATGGGTCAATACCATGTGCCCTTTTGGTGAATACCATGTGCCATTTTTATTTTTATTAATTCTAATATTAGCGTTAATAATGGTTTTTTGCATGGTATTAATAACAATCTAGTCCATGGTATTTGTCCCATAGTATTTTGGCCATAGGTTTCACCTAAATATAACCCATTTTTTGAGTGTTCGTAAATATAAGGTGACTTATGGAGTAAATATAAAAAAATGTTTTATTTGTTTACCATACCTCTCGTTTATTTATATTTTTATTAATTTACCATACCTCTTTTACAAATATGGTATTTGGCCAATAGGATTCAATTAAATAAAACCTCTTTCTTGAGCCTTCATAAATAGAACGAGTGTTATGGACTAAATATAAAAATAGGTTTTATTTATTTACGATACGTCTAGTTTATTTATATTTTTATTTATTTACCATACCTTTTGAGTAAGTATAAAAGACGTTTTATTTATTTACCATACCTCCACTTTACTTATATTTTTATTTGTTTACACCCTTACATGTATATAAGGTGACTTATGGAGTAAATATAAAAAATGTTTTATTTATTTACCATACCTCTCATTTATTTATATTTTTATTAATTTACCATACCTCTCATTTATTTATATTTTTATTAATTTACCATACCTCTTTTATAAATATGGTATTTGGCCCATAGGATTCAGTTAAATAAAACCTATTCTTGAAAATGGGCGAATGGATTCACTTAAATAAAACTTATTCTTGAAAATGGGCGAATGGAAGGTTGTAAGTCCTAATTTCAAGGGCTAAATTTACCTTTTTTACCCTCTCCCTTAAAATAAGGTGGGCTATTTGAGGTGATTTGTAAAAATGTACTATGATACAAAATATTCGCCCACTAAAAATTTAAAACCCCTTAATTTCGCCAAAGGGCGAACATTCGCCCCTAAAATTATCCTTGATATTTAGTCTATCCAAAAGTTTTCCTAGTGATTCGACAGGAACTTGCGATGAAGGATGATTAAAAGAACTAACTTCTGTAGTAGAAGGATATAAGTGGATCCCAGTTCCAAAATGCAATGGAGTACTGGATGGAAGATCCTCTACTATCTCTTCTATGGAAATCAATCCAGGTGGAAGAGGTAGACCGTCAGGTCCGTAAAATATTTCTGGAGCTGAAGAAAGTGTAGCTTCTGCAGTAACAGATACTAGAGGGGTGACACCTTCTGAATTCTAGAACTCAACTTCCAGATGTTTAGGTAAGTGAACTTCAGTTTCTGGATCAGCCCTAGATGGAGCTGTTTCAGGAATAGAAGTGTCTACCGTTACACTAGGATCAGTTCTAATGTCCTCTTGTAACTGCAGAACTTCTTCTGTAAAGGTAGATGTACCAGAAATAATCGAAGTAACTGTAGTCTCTGACAATGTTGAAACACAAATTTCAAATAAATCAGGTGAATTGGACTCAGTTAAACGAGACCGTTTTGCCTGGAATGGTTTCATCTCCAGAGTCAAAGATGGTTGACTCGCTAGTCTCCGTGAATGATGGGGTTTTGATTGACTTTCTTCCATGATTGTGGATTACTTGATCAACTCAAAATTAAAGGGGAAAAAGTTATTCCGATTCAAATAAATTTTAAGACACTTGACACAACTTTTCTTTTTCAATTTTTAAGAGTTGAGAAAAAGCTAAGGGTGACTCTAGTCACCTTTTATTTTTAATGAGCCTGAAGTGACAAGTGCTAAGATGGACCTTTTCTTTTAAGGAGTCGAAAAGGAACGAAAGTGACTACTCTAGAAATCTAGTCAGAGGGATTACCAAACCAATCGCAAAACTGCAAAATACACCATGGTGATAAATGATAGAGAAATTAACAAGGACTTATGTATGGCAATCAATATTCCCAAATGTTGTGTTCAGTGCATTGCGATCGATAGGGCGGCAGACACGACTTCCTAAGGATAAATGGGTATCAACCTATTGTGGTCTCCCAATATATACTCAACGGTACGGGGAGCACAAGTCCGTACTAGCACTTGTTGTATCAAAGAGGAGGAATCACCCAACCTTCGATGAAAACAATAGTTACCAGGTTTTACAACGCCGGAACACGTCTCTAGCCTAGACTTCTAGATGTGTTGTGTTAGGTTCCAAAGTGTTTTTATGTTCATTGAGATTTATTTTAGATTTTATCTTGCTTAGAAGTTTGTCTTTCAAGGTTCACCGCGTGATGTAGAGGTAAAATTCCTAAATATGCAATCTAAAATGATAAATAGTCGTTTATTTTGTTTTAGAAATGAAAATCCTAGCTACTAAAGGAAAGAAGAGAACGATTCTTTCAGCATAGAGCAAAGAGCACACACTAAATGCACTTTTTCCTAAATCATCTTTCGCACAAAATCTAAATGCAAATGCAAATGCATGTATTTGTTTTTCGTTTCCCTAATGTGAGAATGCCAAAAAGGAAAACTAAGTACAGATCTGAACTATTTTCTTCAAAGCAACATCTTTAACAATTTGTTTTCAAAATGAAAGGAAGACTAAAACAACACTTTTCGATTTCGAATTGAAACTTCTTTCGACACTTCAAATACTAATAATCCATATCAAATACAATGACAAAATTACAATCAACTATCTAGAGGAGGAATACTTTACAACACTCTTCTTTTTGACTCAACATGACAGTTATGACACTTTTTGCATCAAAAACGACAATTCGATTAAGCTACTTTCAACAAAGGAGGACAGTAAATGATGGAAAAATACATAAAAACAATTATGAATCCTAACCAATGGAGGCTTAATAATGTAATGAAAGGAGGCTTCAGCAATGAGATACTGATCATGAACAGTAAAACTACTGAATAGAACTGAAAGCAAGGAGGAAAAACCAAATTTCAAAGAGAGAAACAATATCACTCAATCATCACACCTATCGTTAAGGGAAATAGGGATGCATCTCACTTGCAACACACAAGAGGTGCGATGCATACAGGCTGCCAATTACAGAGTGTGCAATGGACCAGGAAGCAAAATTGAGCTTGGTTTTTGCTCAAAATTTGCAGCTAAGTTCAGTGATTTAGGCTGAGTTACAATGGACAGTAAAAACAAAGTATAGGGGTATGATCTTATGAGGTTATTAAGCTACCACAAGGGCACTTAGAATTCTTGTAATTCAGATGTTCAGTTCATAAACCAACCCAAAGATTGATTGAAGCGGCATTCATCTACTTCGCAATTGCATAGCGAAGGCGGTTCGAAGGCTATCTGCTAACTTCAGGCTCCATCTATAGTTTATAAAGCAAACAACAATAACAAACAAACAAACTATTCATTCCCCAGTGGAGTCGCCATTTTGTTTCAGGGAAAACTAGTGTCAATTTGAACTGCTAGTCCCACTAAGATGGGTAGCTATCTTAGAAACAAACAATCAAAGCAATTCGAGATTTCCTTTAGGTGTAATAGATAAGAGGGAAGAAAAGAGGACCAACCTGGATCTTCCGCTTTGATCCTTGTTTGATTTCTCTTTCCCTTGATAGAATTTGCCACTCTTCTCCTACTTGTCCTGCTTCAAAGAGTACCTGTAGAGTCAAAGTAACAGAAAACCATCAAATCATCTCTATCTAAAACATCATAAACAATGCAGAATCAGAAACACATTGACCATACAATTGCATTCATAAACAATAAGATTCACAAATACACGATTATATGGAGGAAAACTCAAAGAACTTTATTAATAGTAGAAGAGAGGATTACAACCCAACTGTCTGATCTAACATCATCCTCCCAGCATAGAAGCCCTCTTCACCTCATGAAAGGCAAGATCACCCAACAATACAATGTCTTTTCTCACAGATAAACCAACAACACTTCCTTACAAGTTACCAAATTCCAGCCTCTAGATCTCTCAGATGAGGGATCCATTTATAGATGTCTTGCAAGGGTGTGAGTTAGCTCTGGGTTTTTTATTAGTTTCATTCCACTGATAGTTATTGGTTCCACTTGGAGATTTCATTGATCTCTTACTCATCCCTGGGCGAATTCAAAGAGGCAAGTGTCATAGGAGAAGTTTCTGGAAGATTCTATGAGCTTCCACTTAGCAAACTGTCTCTGCCATTTGTCTATTCTCGCTCATTGCACCCTACAGAAGGCCATTTCAGTATGCATCGCACTTGGCTAGTGTGGCAGCCAGTATGAATCACACCTTGACCATGGAGCAGTCAGTATGGTCCAGTTTTGGCCATTTCTGAGTGGTTTTTCAGGTGGAACTTCTGGGAAATCATGTAATCAGTTGACCATGATCCTTTAGGGTATGAAACAACACTTTTAGGGACTAAAGAGATCTTGGTTTATGGACATATGAGTTTGTGGTTGTAGTGCCCAAATATGTCGATAAAAATGCCGAAGCATCAATACCATGGACCAAAAACCATCGCGTCCAAAACCATGTGTGAAAACCATGCACAAAACCATAGGTAGGTTCACCCCACCTAATATAGGGTCCAAAAAAATTTCCCTAGGGAGCTGCCCCAAACCCCATAGAGGGAGGCTACCCACACCCCTCAAACCCCTTGTGACCCCCCTGTTGCGCAATCGGCACAATGAGGAGGGGGGGGTGGGTGGGGGCGCTCTGCCCCCCCCTCTAATCCCTCAGTTAGCTAGGGGACCTAGTTATGGAAAGAATATAACACAACCCACCATTCTCCCACTTGTTGTTTTCTTTCCTCAAGGGGTCACAAGAGAGCTTAGTCATTTATCCAACCCTACAATGCCCATTGTTTCTCTACACAAAAAGAACTTCTCAGAGCTCATAGATTTTGTCAATGCATCTGCAGTATTCTTCAAAGTGTCCATCTTTACCAGCAACACCATTTTGTCTTCTATCATATCCCTCACAAAGTGATACTGCACATCAATGTGCTTTGTCTTTGAATGGTAAGCAGGGTTCTTTGCCAAGAAAATTGCAATTTAGCTATCACAGTCTATCCTTATAGATCCCTGTACTAACCATATACTTGAACACAATCCCTGCAACCAAATTGCTTCCTTGCTTGCATGAGTGGCTGCCATGTATTATGCCTTTTTAGTTGATAGTGCCACTAGATATTATTTCTTACTCATCCAACTGACTGCACCTCAAAATAGATTAAACACATACCCACTTGTAGATCTTCTCTAATCCAGATCTCCAGCCCAGTCTACATCAAAAAAGCCACGAATATCCAAAACTCTGTCCAATCCTGGTCTTCCTTGGTAGCACAAACCATAATCAGTAGTTCCACGCAAATACCTAAAAACCCGCTTCATTGTTGTACAATGATCCTTCCGTGGTTTTGACATAAACTTGCTCAATACTCCCACTACATGTGCAATGTCTAGTCTAGTACAAACCATTGTATATATCAAGCTATCGACTGCACTTTCATATGGAACATGGGACATGTCCATTTCCTCTTCTTGTGTCTTGGGACATTGTTCAGCAGATAAATTTACACCTACAAGGATAGCAACCTTCACCGGTTTACTGTCCTACATATTAAACCTCTACAATATTGTCTCAACATACTTCCTCTAGTTTAACCAAAGCTTCCTCTTTGCCTAATCTCTTTTAATTTCCATGCCCAAAATATAGTTTGTAGCACCAAGATATTTCATGTCGAATTTGGAGGACAATTGGGTCTTCAAATCCTGGATAATTTCTTTGTCATTTCCAACCAGCAACATATCATCCACATACAAGACCAGATAAATAACACGGTCACCAATTAATTTAAAATACACACAATGATCCTTTTTGGCTTCTGGTGAAGCCAATTCCCCGTATAAATGTATCAAATTTATGATACCACATCCTTGGTGATTGTTTTAACCCATATAGAGACTTCATTAACTTGCATACCAGTTCCTTTTTACCCCTCGCCGCAAAGCCTTCAGGTTGCTTCATGTAGATCTCCTCTTCTAGATCCCCGTGAAGAAATGTTGTCTTCACATCCATCTATTCTACCTTAAAATCAAAAGCAAAAGCAACAGATAAAAGTAATCTAATAGAAGCTACCTTGGCAACATCAATTCCCGGCACCTGGGAATAACCTTTTGCTATCAATCGAGCTTTGTATTTCTCCACCTTTCCTTCTGCATTTGTCTTCTTCTTGAACACCCATTTGTTGCAAATGGGTTTCCTTCCAGCCGACAACTCCACTAGATCCCAAGCCTCATTTTTGTGCAAAGATGTCATTTCATCAAGCATGGCCTCTTTCCAGAGTTTTCCATCCTCTGAATCTACTGCTTCCTTCACAGTTATGGGATCATCATCAATAGATAAAGCAAAATTTGAATAGAAAGCAGATGGACTATACCTTTCTGGCTGCCTTCTTTCTCAAACTAATCTTCGCACAACTAGAGTTTGTGGCTCTTCATCTTCTGATTCCTCTTCTTCTGTAGAGTTTGATTCTTCCTCCTTTAGCTCAAACTCTATATTCTCAGGTTCCTTTGATGGGACTTCATGTTTAATAACATTTTTCACCTCTCTGAATGCCACATCTCGACTGTACACAACCTTCCTTGTTACTGGATTCCAAATCTTATAACCCTTTAAACCATCCTTATACCCAATAAAGATGCACTTTTTAGATTTACTATCCAACTTTTTTCTTTTATCCTTTGGAACATGTACATATGCATCACATCCAAATACCCTCAGATGTGAAAGAGAAAGTTTCTTACCAGTCCATACCTCTTGTGGAGTCTTATCCTCCAATGATGATGAAAGTGATCTATTAACCAGGTAACATGCTATCTCCACCGCCTCTACCCAGAATTCCTGTCCTAACCTGGCACCACTGAGCATGCTTCTTGCCCTTTCCATCAACATCTTGTTCATTCTTTCTGTAACTCCATTTTTCTCAGGTGTGTATGGAGTAGTCTTCTGTCGTGCTATACCACACTTCTTACAGAATTCTTCAAATTCCTTGCTACAAAGCTCTCCACCGTTATCTGTCCTCAACACCTTTATCTTCTTCTTTGTCTGGTTTTCCACGAGAGCCTTAAATTCTTTAAACATGTCAAAGACTTAAGATTTCTTCTTGAGGAAATATATCCATGTATTCCTTGAGAAGTTATCTATAAACGATACATAGTACACAGACTTACCCAATGATGGAACCTTCACAGGTCCAAACACATCACTGTGCACAAGCTCTAATATCTCTTTCGCCCTCTTACCACCAGAGGGGAAACTCACCTGATTATGCTTCCCATATACACAATTTTCACAGAAATAAAAATCCAGAGAGCTATTAGTTATACCTCCTACCATACCTTTACCATGAAGTATTCGAAGGCCCTTCTCTCCAATATGTCCAAGCCTTTGATACCATAGCATGGTATTTTCTCCAAAGACCACTAGATTCTCTGCTCCACTTTCAGGAACTACAAAACTGTTGCACCCATCAATAACAGTGCTACCTTGCAGATTGTACAGAGTTCCAATCCGAACTCCCCGCATCAATACCAGTGCTCCCCAAACCATCTTGCAGGTATCTTTCTCGAACACTATTTTTACACCTACATCATCCAGCTTGCTTACAAAAATCATATTTTTGGCCAATGCAGGAATATGCAGAACACCTAGAAGTGTTCTAACCCTTCCACCTTGCAACTTCAACTTTACTTTTCCGCGACCAACGATTCTAGCCTTCTTGTTATCCCCCAAGAAGACATCACCACCATCATATTTATCATACTCACAGAACCACTCTCTATGGGGAGTGAAGTGAAAGGATGCACCTGAGTCAATCAACCATGCCTCATGATCTACATGTGTACTTGAAGAAGCCAAGTACACATCCCCACCTTCATCTGATGTGGTTTTTTCCTCTGTAGAAGGAGCATCATCAGATCCCTTTCCTTTGTCAAGAGCTTTAGATTTACAGTCCCTTTTGTAGTGCCCTTCCTTTTCACATTTCCAGCACACCACCTTTACAGATTTTCCTAGAGATTTAGATCTCCCTCTAGATTTAGATCTCCCACTCGATAACTTATTGTTGTTTTTGTTCTAGGACCGTCCTCGTACAGACAAGGCATCACCATTCTGGCTCTCCATATTTTTCCATCTCATCTCCTCCATCAGCAAGGATGAGACTATTTTATCAAACTACAAGGAAGTTGTGTTACTACCTATTGCAATAACCAGACTATCCCATGAATCTGGTAAAGAACACAACAAACTAATGCAATTGTCTTCATCTAAAATTTTAATATAAACAGGTAATAACTAACTTACCACGGTATTAAATGCGTTCAGATGCTCTATCACCGAGTCTCCATATTTCATCATCAGTGTATACAACTTTTTCTATAGGAACAATTTATTGACCAAAGACTTAGATTGGTACAAAGTCCCTAACTTGTCCCACAAAGCCTTCGTCGTAGCTTCCCCTGATACATTCAGTGATACTGAATCTGAGACACACAATCGTATTGTGCTCTTTGCATTTCGATCCAACTTCTTCCATTTTTCATCTGACACTCCTGTTGGTTTAGTACCCAAATTTACCATGATCCACTGATCTTTGTCCACCAACATATCTTCCATATTGAGTTTCCATAACTCAAAACTCTGACCATTAAATTTCTCGATCTTTATCTTTCCACTGCTCACCATCTTCTTTCACCACCAGAATCGATCCCACAGATCTCCCACTTAACAGGGTATACCACAGGCCTGAGCGAAACCCCTCAGCAACAAAGGCGTCCCCTTGAAGCCAAAACAACTCTGATACCAAATGTTGGTTTTAACCCCATACAGAAATTACCTGCATACGAATTCTAAAACACAGAAAATAAATAATGCGAGAGAATAACACATATACACAGAGATTTTCCCCTGGATCCCAAAACCGAGACTACCAACTTGATTTTTCATTATGTTCCTTTCAATGTTACAATACATATTTATACATGCCGAATCATCCAATACTATGGACCTAAAACCATCACGTCCAAAACCATGTGCGAAAACCTTGCACAAAACCATAGGTAGTTTCACCCCACCTAATATAGGGTCCAAAAAAGAATTTCCCGGGGTGCTGCCCTGGACCCCACAGAGGGGGGCTACCCGCCCCCCTCAAACCCCCTGTGATCCCCCCTGTTGTGCAATCGACGCAACAAAGGGGGCACTCTGCCCCCCTGTTAACTAGGGTAGCTAATCATGGAAAGAATATAACACAACCCAACAAGTATGATTTCAGTTGAGTAGTTGTACCTATTGATATCTCATTGATCTCTCAGTTAACTAGTCAATTTACTAAAAATATTCCTAGTCATGCATGCAATTTGAATTGCCTAGTTGAATGGAAGAAAATACATAATTGTAATCATTATTGTATAGTAGTGAGTGTACATTATTTGCATGTAGCAAGTGAGTTATTTGTCTTGGGAATTGCATAAGGAAATATGAGCTTCCCTATTCTTTAGAAGTAGGAATTGCACAAGGAAATATGAGGAAGAAGGAGGCCTATTTGGCTAAGCATTGGCCAGTGCAAGTACATGAGAAAGAGATCAGTATTGCAGTGCATGTTGAGCTTCAAGGATTGAAGCTATCATTGTAATAGATCATTTTTCTCATCTGATATAACACAAACAAAGGAGGGGTTTTTCCCAATTGGGTTCCCGAGTAAAAACTATATTCATTTTTATTGAATTAGTGCATTTGTTTCTATTGTATTATTTCCCTTCTGTAGATTGAGTAGAAGAAATTTTTGTCTATTGATTTCAGGTTTATTTCATTAGCAGCTATAAATTTCAAGTTAATTCTTCATGGTATCAGAGCTATTGAAAATACATAGAAACCAGGTTCTTGAACATCTCTTAATGAAATTTTGAATACAAGATTTTGTGGTGTAGGAATTCAAGTGCAGGAATTCAAATTCTATAAGTGCAGGAATTTGAGTGTAGAAATTTCTTCAATGCAAGAATAATGTCTTTCAATGGATTGAGGTTTGGGCATGCATTGGAGGGAACTTCAAATTTCATTGCTTGGAAATATAGAATGAAAGTTTTTCTGGATGGCAATGGAGTATTGGATTACACACAAACTAATATTCCAAAACCAATAGCATCAGATGCACAGCAATTGGCTCAGTGGAAGAAATATACAAAAAAATCCAAGATGATTATCCTAGAGGGATTTAGAGATCATATGGTTTATAATTTTCATGGAAAGAAGACTATTTATATTGTGTGGAAAACCCTCACAGAGCTATTCGAAAGCAGCAATGATGCCAGTAAGTTGGCATTGAAAGCTAAGCTTGAGAACGTTCAAATAAATAAAAATGAAATTATTGTGCAATACCTATCCAGATTCACTTAATTCATAGATGAACTTGGAGGAGTAGGAGAAATTGTGCCACCATCTGAACCTGTGAGCTTAGCACTCCTTGGTCTTTTGAAGTCTTGGCCCAAGTTAAGGTAGAATCTAGCTAGAACCATGGAAAGAAGAAAGATCTCAGTAAAATTAAATGCTTTCACTGCCATGAGTATGGACACTATGAAACCAAGTTTCCACACAAGAAATTTGCAATAGGAGCAGGAGGAGATGCTCTCACTTCACAATTCAATTTGGATTTCACCCTCATTGCTTGCAAGGAAATTATTGTATGAGGTACTGTATGGTACTTAGACTTTGGTGATTCATTTCATATGACAGGAAATAAGGAGCTCTTCAGCAGCTTAGAGGGGAAGGACCTACAATTACACATAGAGCTTAGAGGTGATGTAAGGTATAGTACCAAATGGATTGACATTGTCACCTTTAAGAGGGATTCAAGCTCCCATCTTCACCTAAAGAATGTAATGTATTTTCCTGATCTAAAGAAAATTTTAATTTATATAGTTGTACTTGAAGACATAGGATATGATGTGGTGTTCATTAAAGGGCAGGCATATATGAAGCATGTTGTTGCTGGAAAAGTAAAAAAAACTGGTGGTTGGGTTTAAAATATCTATAAGCTAGAGGTGGATGCATGCACTGCATTGAGTAGCAAGGCAGAACATGTTCAGGGCCAAGATGTTGGAGAGATTTGGCATAGGCACATGGGATACCTATGCCATGGAACTTTGAAAGTAATGCAGCATATCATCATTGGGCTTCCACAATGCACCCTTGACCAAAATGGTGTTTGCAAGGGATGCAATCTTGGAAAATATGTTAAATCCTCCTTCAAGGGTTGAGATAGCATAGCTGGAGCCATCTTTGAGCGAGTTCACTTATATGTGTGTGGATCATTTTCCATAGTATCAATTGCAAAGCACAGATGTTATGTGATCTTCATGGACGATTTTATCCACGAATGTTGGATGCATTTCATGAAGAAGAAAGATGGGTTTTATTCAAAGTTTTTTGAATTTAAAGCCTTAGTTGAAAATGAGACTGGAAAGGAAATTAAATTCTTGAGAAGTGATAATGGAGGAGAGTATGTGTCTAATGCATTCAAAGAATTATGTGCCAAAAGGGTATTAAAATGGAGTTGATTTCACCCCACAACCCACAGAAAAATTGGGTTACAGAGAGAAAAAATAGAAGCATTATAGGAGTTGTTAGAGCAATGTTGCATGACCAGGGATTATCTCTATCCCTATGGGAAGAAGTTTGCAATAAATTTGTTTACTTGTAGAACATTAGCCCTCACAAAATTCTTGGAATTATTACACTTAAAGAGGCTTTCTCCAGGAGGAAGCCAGATGTCTCCCACTTTCAAATTTTTTGAACCATAGTCTATTGTCATGTCTCCAAATATAGAAAGCAAAAGTTGGAGCCCGCTACAGAGAGGGGGATATTTTTAGGATACACATAGACAACTCAGATCTACTAGGTGTACATAACCTCACTCATGATGATTGTGATGAGGAGAGATGTGATATTTGATGAGGATCTCTCTAGAGTGAGAGTTGAGCATACAACTAGAGGAGGAGATTTTAGCTCCAAAGGAGGAGCCTTAGTCAAATCCATAGGACCATAGAGCCAAATCTTGCTCAATTCAAGGATACATTCCAAGAGGAGGATGTGGAGCAGCCACATGTGGATGAGAAGAGAGCAGACTGAGTGGTGGCAACGACTCACAGATAGCCTTCTAGAGAAAGGAGAAATAGGACCAAGATGGTAGAAAGGTTGGTGTGGGAAGCTTAGAGAAGGTTGGAGCTCCTAGATCCTTACACAGATATACGAGATCACCAGACATATATATTGGATATATGGCACTCATGATAGAATTTATAGATTATAAACCATCTTCCTTTAAAGAGGTTGTTTCCCAATAGGTGTGGGTAGATTCCATGGTGGAGGAGTATAACTCCATCATGAAGAACAATGTTTGGGAGGTGGTGCCCATATCTGAGAACAAGTCAGTTGTTGGTTCTAGATGGTTGTATAAGGTAAAACATGCATATGATGGCAGTGTTGAGAAGTGCAAGTACATATTTGTGGCCAAAGGCCTCTCGCAGGTGGAGGGGATTGATTAGGAGAAGACATTTTCCCCTATGGAAAGATAGTCTTCTATCAGGATCATACTAGCATTGACAGGATAGCTGGGGTGGAGGATCCACCAAATGGATGTTAAGACTGCCTTCCTCAATGGAGTGGTTAAGGAAGAGATCTACATTGAGTAGTCTAATGGGTTTGAGACACTTAGCAAGGATACACATGTGTGTAGGCTCAAGATATCCCTCTATGGTCTCAAGTAGGCACCTCGTGCTTGGTACACTTGCATAGATTCCTATCTCAATGGATTGGCCTTCACTAAGAGTGAAGAAGACGCCAATCTCTACTACATTATGGTAGATGGAAATGGAAATCTTCTCATCTTAATCATGTATGTATATGATTTGATACCCACATGAGATGATAGGTTGATCCATTCTTGTAAGGAGGATCTTTCAAGAGAGTTTGAGATGAAGGATATGGGTTTGATGCACTACTTCCTTGTCTTGGAGGCATGGCAGGGAGGCAGAGATCTTTGTTGAATATGGGAAGTACACCTATGAAATCCTTCAAAGTTTCTATATGCAGGATTGAAAACACATGGACACTCTTCTAGTTAGTAACTAGAGGAAAGAGGATGCTTATACAATAGAAGCAGTAGATGTCACTATATATAGATAGTTGGTGTGGTCCTTGATGTACTTGGTGAACACAAGGCATGATATTTGTTTTGCAGTTAATCATCTTATCCATTTTATGGTGGAGCCTACCAAGCTTCACTGGAAAGCAACAAAACATGTTCTTAGATACCTCAGAAGCATAACATACTTTGGTCTATGGTACAGGCAGACTGATGGAGTGAAGCTCCATGGCTTCACAAATGAAAATTGGGCAGGGGTTCCCTGAGATATAAAGAGCACATCAGGAGTTATCTTCAGTGTTGGGTTAGAAACAATGTCTTGGTACAATATGCAACATAGATCTATAGCACTTAGCTTAGAAGAGGCTGAGTATATGGCTGCTAGTCAAGCAACATGCGAGGCCATTTGGATGAAGAAAATCTAGTTGGTCTCTTTAGTCTTGGGATGGAGCCTACATTGATCCACTGTGACAATCAGAGTTGTATCAAACTCTCTGAAAAATCCAGTGTTTCATGATAGGCCCAAGCATATAGACATTAGGTACCATCATCTAAGAGATTGTGTGCATAGGAGGATCATCATGTTATAGTACATTCCTACAGAGGAGCAGGATGCAGACATTTTGACAAAGGCTTTTTCAAGAGGCAAGTTTGAGTTCCACAAGAGAGGGATTGGGGTTGTTCAGAACCCTTTTATTGCTAAGAGGGAGTTTCAAATCGTAGCAAGAAAAGGCTTCATTTAAATTGTGCCTTATTCAAATGAGGAAATTTGAATTTCCACTTCAGTAAGAAGAGTTTTCAAGCAGTTAGTAGGAGTGACATGGCCAATTCACTTAGTTATTCCAATCAATTCGATTTTGTGGGCAAGAAGTAGAGTTGTGCATGAGTTGATTGCTAAGATCTAGAAATATAGTGGAGTTATATTTAATGAAACTCAATTATCTAAGCTCTGGTATATAATAAAGTCAGTATGAGATCAGTTGAGTAGTTGTACCTATTGTTAACTCACTGATCTCTCAGTTAACTAGTAAATTTACTAAAAAATTTCCTTGTCATGCATGTAATTTGGATTGCCTACTGGATTGGACAAAAAAGGCATAATTGTAATCATTATTGTATACTAGTGAGTGTAAAATGTTTTCATGTAGCAGGTAAGCCATTTCTCTTGGGAATTGCGCAAGGAAATAGGAGCTTCCCTATCCTTTAGGAGCAACAATTGTGCAAGAAAATAAGAGGAAGAAATAGGCTTATTTTGGATAAGCATTGACCAATGTAGATATAGGACAAAGAGATCAGTATTGTAATGTAGGTTGAGCTTCAAGGATTGAAGTTGTCATTGTAACAAATCACTTTTCTCATTTGATATAATAAAAAAAGAGGGCAATTTTCCCAGTTGGGTTCTCCAGAAAAACTTGTGTTCATTGTGATTGAATGATTGCATGTGTTTCTATTGTATGTTTTCCCTTCTGCAAATTGAGTAGAAGAAATTTGTATCTATTGATTTCAGTCTAATTTCATTAGCAACTGCAAATTTCAAGTTATTTCTACAGAGCCAAAGGTAAATAATCAAATCTAGAAACGAAAATAGAGCATTTGAAACATTTAACTAATTAAAGAACTAAATTGAAGAAAATATTAATCTACTTGTAAAGTGTAAGAAATGGAATCAAAATTATGAAAATAATAGCCATATTATTTCTCATAACTCTATAGGGGGGCCTCCTGATGAGCACGAGAAGCTAGGAACTCAGATCACGAGACTTAGAATTATCACGCATTTATAATTATGCCATGGAATAAAGTATTTTCATCATTGAAAAACTAAGTCTTCTTCTCCAAAGAATAATAAGAATGATTCAAACTTAACACACTGACTGTCTTTTGCTTCTAGATCGAATCATTTTATAAGGTCTCATTGGATTAACAACTTAAGAATTTAATGTCGAGAGATCATTTCTAAATTCAACATCTATGTTTTGAAATCACAATAGGAGATTTTCTCTCATGATTCACAACTGAATGAGTGAATCATTAAAGGGCTCTTATTAACACTTTATCAGCTAAGATTCTAGATTCTGGATCTGGCTTGCTTGATGTCTTCTGTGCTTGCTTGATGATAAGGTCGATTCCTTGACATTTTGCATGAAAAAAACATTTTATATCCATGTTTGACTTTTAGTTTTACCAATAAGATTCACAAATCCTCTGAGCTTCCAAATGCACCTAGTAGGTGGATGTCCATGTGGCTAACACCTGGAAATTGTTCATGTGTCATGTTTATCTTCTAACACGTGTGAACCTACACAACTTAGGATTTGGCTGCATAAATGTATGTTAGCTACAAAATGTGCATCTTTCAGTAGATATAGCATAGTTTAAATCAATTTCACAAAGAAAACATTGACTATGAACTAAGAGTGGATGATTACCTTTTTATTGTAGCTTTGCATGACCTAATGCATATATAAAGTGGAAATGTGTAAAAAATGGATGAAATAAAGGACAAGGGTTTTTCAAAATGAGGACAATTTTGAGGCTTAGCACGCTTCTAATAATTTGTTGAAGGTATACAATTTCCAAAGGTCTAAATAGTAGACAAAGTGTTATCCAAGGAATGACGATACAAATCCTCTAGCAAGAAAATTGATTGTGATGAAACCTTGAATGTGATGAAGCTCACTTCTCTTCATGTTAATTTATATTGGATGTCGATCCAAATGGACGTAACTTTGGAGATACAAAGGAGCTAGATTCAAGGTTTGGGAGAGGACGTCCTCAATATATATTCCTAGTTGGCCTCAATTCAAACTACTCAAAAGGGAGAAGGACAAGGAGCCCAATTCATAGCCTTTATAACTAACTTAGCACAATCAATGGCACTTGCTACTCCAGACTTGAACTAGATAGCACTAGTAGAAGATATTATATTTTTAGATGATTAGTTTTAATTCCATTAATTTAAAGAATGATTTCCAAATGCTACAAAATTCTTAGAGCCTTCTATAGATACTATACCTATAGAATATTATGGATGTATGTTAGAGGAACTTGGTATAGAAGAGATGATAGTTTAAATGTCTTTATGAACAATTTAGAGAGGAAAACATCTTCCAATTTTTGGTGTAAATTGTTATGTTGTGAGCATAATGCTTCCTAATACACATTATTATAGTTATTGTAAAAAAAAAAAATTCATAGAAGTTTGAAATTCAATACATTATTGTACATATTTTAATATAAACAACACATGTGTTTGCGTGTGTGCATACACACATACATATTATGTTTTTCTTTATATGTTTACATACACAATATTTTTATATCTAAGTGTCATGGACTATATATCATTTATACATATGGATTCCCTTCACAATCATGATAGCTAAAGGAGGTCATCCAAGGTGGTGGTGTAACAACCCTTTTTCTACCCCTCTTGTAAATGACACTATGACTTGTAATTCATGTAAAATAATGTGGAAATGGAAAATATGGTTGAGTTGTAGGAGGGAACATGGATTCAAAGACTGAGGCGAAGGAGTTTCTTGTGTATAATTTAACCCAAAATCAAGCCACTTCATTTATTTATCTATGGTCATTGTTACACACCCTCCAAAATTTTGGCCTACATCTTAATTTCGTAGCCTAATTTTACTTTGCATGTTGTCATCGCAAATATTAAGAGTCATTACATGTGTTTTATCTGTGTTTTGGTCCCATTTATGAGAAGATCAAAGTTTCATCTTCTAGAATTTTAAGTGTCGCTCATTTTATAAGATCTAGTTTTGGTGTGTTTGGGGGGTAATATTTGTGTAAATTAGTTGTTCTTATCATGAAAACATCTATCGCACTCATTTCCAAAGTTTCAGTCATTATCGCACAAGTGTCGTCGCACAAGTGTCGTCACAAAGTGTATATTTGGTGTCTCACTTTGTGTAAGTTGTCACAAGGTTGTCACATTAAGGAAAAGTATGTTGTTCATGTATTATGAGTGTTCGAGGTTGTGTCGTCAAGTAATCTAAGTGTGTGATCATGCTCATGTCTTACTTTTGTTAAGACTCATCTCATTGATCCAACACTTAGTCAAAACTGGGAAAACTCCTTGATCGCGTCACTCAGCCTCATTTAGCCCTACTAGACTGTGCACTGTGCAGTCTCAGTCCTCAAGCAGCAACCTTGTCTCTTGGAAATACGCAATGTGCAGTGTCTGCCTCCCAGAACTGCACAATCATTCCCTCCATCCAAGCCTAAATTGTGCATTTCATAGCCTCAATCCTCAAGCCTCAGTCTTGATCTCCTGAACTATGCAATTACAAAATCACCTAGCCTCATGTTCTTCCAGAACTGCACAGTGGGAAAACTCAGTGTTCAAGCTCTCAGCCTCACTTCTTGAATCCCTCAACTATGCAGTTGTTAAGCCCAGTCCATCTTGAACTGCAAATTGCATAGTCTCAAGTCTTAGTCCTCACCCTTGAATGTTTGAGTTATGCAACTATGCAATCTTTGAGCCTCTCTCTCATCTTGCCACCCAGTTCCAGCTCAGTTAATGGATCATCATGCTTCATATTAGACTAGGGGTTTATTCGACATATTTCATATTGTCATGAGTGAATTAGAGTCATAGATATTCTATCATGCTATGACAAGACAATGATGAAGGAGATGGAGAAGAAGGCCATGCTAGAAGACACCTATGTAGTTGCAATTATAATTTTTTCAATCAAGAGGAAGGAAAGGGAAATCAAATTGTGACAATAGCTCAAGATATAAATAACACTAAAGTATCCTCATATCTAATCCATATGGAGGTGGAAGAACAGATCATGTTCTATCTTCAAGAAGACACAAAGCAAGCAGCAATAAAGAATGGCTTGACATTGCCATGTCATCATGTAGTCCATGTCATCAGTGCCATGTCATGTCATGTCATGAGTCATCATGTGCCACATCATTTGTGGATTATGTAAATTCTTATTCAAAACTGTATTGTAAATTGGAAGTCTAAAGGACATGTACAAAATGTGAAGAGTCATGTAATATTTGAAAAGTCATAGGGAAGTCAAAGAGTCATGATGGTAGTCTAAGAGTCACATGGGAGGTGAAGGATCACCCCATTTGTTATATATACACCCTCATTGTACAAGAAAATGAATTTTCACCTTTGCTTCTCCACAAGGCATGAGAGAGATAGAGTTAGTACTTTTGAGGAGCAATTAGTGGCTCCAACGCTCCATTGTTGGAGCTAGTGATGTTCATTATATTCATGTATCTTGGGAATTTTAATTAATATTTGAAGCCTGACGGCAAGCATGTTTTTCATGCATGGATTATGAATATTTGTAATATTATTTTGTAATTGTTTATGATTCGTGTTTTCTTTCACCTGTACTAATGTAGTTGACTGTTTCAATTATTTTAGTGCTTATCAAAATGAGAATTCGTTGTAGTTTTTGTAACAATCGTCACATCTATGTGGACTATTTAATTGGACATTAGAAGAATATTTCTTGCATTTGTGTGTCTCTGCTAGGGTGGTACTATTACCTCTCTCTTAGAGGCTTATTTTTCTCTCCCTCTGCAGTCGAAGAACCTTGACACAATTGCAACTGAACATTCACCAAGCACACTTGCTTGCTTTTTCAAAGGTACATATGTGATTCTCTCTCTTTCTAACAGCTAAAGCCAAGGAAAATATCTAAGTAAACAATAATCAAGTTGTATTCCCGATGGGGCTCCTACACCAAACAGTGTGAGGTCTAATTGGGACCTCATATCGGGGAGACCCCCTTGAATGTTAGCAGGTCCAACACTATCAACATTTCTAGATCTAGGAGGACAACCATTTTTTTATGGCTGATAACTCCACACACCCACATCATTATTCTTTCGAAAAAGGCAACAACATTCCCAACACCTCTTCGACTCATATTCCTAAAATAGGTGAATATTCCCAGCCTAGATCGGAACCAACCTGTGAAGTTACTTATGAATAGATCCAAGAAATTTGAACTATAACCCGTCAATTTGTGAAGGCTATCGAACTAATTCTTGGAGCACAGAATCATCAACATTTTCCAAAGAGACACCCAGAACATCTAGAGCAACTTCCACCTTTCAACGAAAGGTACAAGGATAACATTGTGATTTTGGAAGACATTTTCGATGGGATATTCGGTCAAGGAGGAGATTCCTTAGATTTCGAAGAGGAGGAGGAACACAGATACAGGG
This sequence comes from Pinus tabuliformis, assembly GCA_031772625.1. Classification (NCBI taxonomy): domain Eukaryota; kingdom Viridiplantae; phylum Streptophyta; class Pinopsida; order Pinales; family Pinaceae; genus Pinus; species Pinus tabuliformis. Next base: position 875,763,234 of record CM062817.1, on the reverse strand, counting down.
ACATCGTGGACCAAGATCTGGATTAGATGACTCAGGGCCCACTCACTCTCTGGGGTATTTACATAAGATTGCAAGACACCCAAAAACGTTGTTAACGAAATATGACACCGACAAGTAGATCAAAGTGGAAGACCACTTGGATAACTTCTACCTAAACCGTAGATGCTCGAGGTACGTTATGATGATGTTTCATGTAGACTCTTTCTTTGTACCTTAGATGGTAGAGTAGTTGTCTGGTATCATAGTCTTCTTGTAAATTCCATTCACAATTAGAGGGGGTTTAAAAGGTTTTCCTTGAAAAGGTGGTTAATGATAGAACCTCAGCCATGTTATTAAAGGAGTTAGGGAACTTGTTCAATTAGATATTGAACAAGTTTCCCCGAATATGAAGCCTCATGAATCAATCACTATTTGTTACTACACTTATGTCTTACCAACAGGCACTTCGCAATTCATGAAGAGAGCTGCAAAAGAAACTTTGGCTCAAAATTTTGAAGAAGCCATCATAGTAGAATAGGACTTGCATGCTATTGGAGTCTTGTTGATGATGAATCATCTAAACACCACAAGGAAGTTAGTAAAAGGTCCCGGACCTCTTCAAGCAAGGTCAAGGAGAAAGAAGCTACTAATATTGAAACCTTGACAAGGACCCTCAAGTCTTTGTCCAATGAGTTGGCAGAGTTCAAACAAAGGACAAGTGAGACATTGTCAGCAGCAAGCCCCCCAAGTTAAACTTCCTAAGAAGAAATAACAACAAAATCAGTAATCATCCAGCTAAGTATGTACAGAGCTTGAATGTTTTTTTGAATTTCAAAAGCATGGGAATGGACCAATATTTTTCTTTTCTTCAAGAATATCATTCATAAAATACATGCCCATAATGGAACCACAACATGAATGCTTTGGTTGCGCAGATTATTGACATAGTACTTTCATATGAGAAGACTGAGAAGATGGAAGAAAAGGAAAAACTTGTTGCAACTAAAGAAACTATGGGTATTAGACATGCAATGAATACTTTTAGTTGTGTATTCACTTCTGAAAATAAAAAATTTTGAAGGACCACCACTAAATGAGGCCCCATCTTAGATGAAAAATAATCAATACAAGTTTATAATTCAAGGGCCTATTTCTAAACACGAGCCGACGAGGCAAAAATTGAAGGAACAACTATTAAGAAAATCACACCACCTATCAACCCTACTTAGAACACTCAGATAAAGTGTGGAAATGCTGCTACAATGAAGAACACTTTCACAAATGGAAAAATCAAATCTACCATTCTAGAATTGTCAAACAAAGTCACTTCTTCAGACAATTCGGCAATGTGTGATGCATATGAAACACTGGATTACAATATAGTGGAAGACATGAAAAAATATCATGCAAATGTTTCAATCTTCGAGCTTACAAGGATAGCAGGCCAGTATGAACTACTTGTCTGATCCCTTTCACAACCTTCATAGGGTGATAATTATTTTTCCTCACAGAAGCTGTCTGGTAAGTCTCTAGTCGCCTGGAATCAGTTGTTAACACTATAACATTAGAATCCAGCACTCCTTTCCCTCGTTTTTTATTGAAGTTTGAAATTTTCAATTATAATGTCCATAATTTTTTAGTTGATTTTGGTGCATCTATGAACGTAATGCCATTATTTGTCACTAAGAAAACAAATGCCAAATGGGATAAAATTGATGCAGAGATTATTCATCTAGACAGGTCTCTTGTCTAATCTACTGACGAACTCAAGAATGTTCTTATTCGATTATCGTCTAATCACCGAGTTCATTAGTGTATAAACATAGTGATTATGGGCATCCCCGAAGCCTACGTTGTATTACTAAGAAGAGACAGGTCTAGAAAATTATAGGGATATTTTGCTACTAATTGGTTGCATTTATGGCTTCCATATAAGGGAAATAATAAGCAAATTCGTGTAGAATAAGAAACTTACATGAAACACAGGGTCACACCCTTCGAGGGGCATAACGAGAATGTTGCTTTCATAGACTTAATTTTCAGAAATTTATTTTTGGAAAATGACCTTGGGTGTCATCTTGTTCAACCTTCCCCAGTCTCACTAGATACAAATTTGGAACTCCTTCCTAGTCTAACTAGTGGAAATGACTTATGTATAGTAGATATTAGTAGTACTAGTGTAGGACATAGCTCTAGTATTTCTGATTCTTGGGTTTTATACTTTGATGGTTCAAAGACACGGGATGGCTCTAGAGCTATTTTTGTTTTATTAGACTCGCAACAAAGAAAACACCTGATCTCGTGTATCTTGGAATTCGAGTGCACCAATAACACCATAGAATATGAAGCACTCATCTTGGGCATCCAGAAATATATTAACCTCAAAGTTGGGGTTCTTAAAGCAATAGGTGACTTTGAGATCGTCATACGACAGGTATAGAATACCATACATTGTGTGTCACCTAATCTCAAAAGTTATCAACAGGAGGTATGGCATTTAATTTTTCAATTCCAAGCTTTCAATATTGTTTTTGTTCGTAAAATATGTAATGCAGTTGTGGATGCATTAGTAAATTCTATTGTTAGGTTGTCACCACTTAGGGATGGTTTTTCTATTAAAATTCTTTACAAGTCATTCATCCCTGATAATATTACTAATTTGCATGACTTTAATGATGACCAGCATATACTACATTTCATGTCGAACGTTGATGTGTTCAGGGATGCATCCATTGACAAAGACGAGCAAGAAAAAGTGTTGCAAGATAAGGCTCAAGTGAGCAAAGATAACCCCATACCTAATGGAATGGTGTCACTAGAAAATTTGTATGACTTACAGAATCACTTCTAAGGACTGGTAAACGTAAAAACCCAGAGTTCAACTATGTCACATGAACAGATCAATCTTGGCACATAAAAGGATCTGAAGTTTGTCAATCTTGGTACTTATTACACTCCTCAAGAGAGGTAAGCCTTTCTCTGCCTTTTCAAGTGATACTGATATGTTTCCATGTGGATGTATGATGATCTCAAAACTTATGACATGCAAATAATCCAACATGTCATTCCGATGAAAGAAGGGATCAAGCCTTTCCACTAGAAGTTATGGAAAGTTCATTTGATGCTTGAGCCTCTGATTCAGAAAGATTTAAGGAAGTTGTTGGACACTTGGATCATCTATAAAGTGTGTCATTTATTGTGGGACTCTAACTTGGCCCCAATGAGGAAAAAGTCCATGGAAATATGCTTGTATGTGGATTTATGAAACCTTAATCACACCTTGGAAAAATATAACTACCCAGTACCATTAATGGAATAGGTTTTATAGACACTTCAGGGTCAGAGATGTTTTCCTTGCTTAATCGATTTCCAGGATACAACCAGGTTTTAGTGTCAGAACTTAACAGAATAAAAACAACATTTTCAACAAAGTGGGGCATGTTTTATTTCAGAAGAATGCCATTTGGGCTTGTTAATGTCAGTGCAACCTTCCAAAATGCGATCAAAATCACATTTTATGGTTTGATCAGTGATATCATAGTGGTATATATTGATGATGTCATGATGTTTTCAAAAAAACGATCTGACTACTTTTGCCATTTGAAGCAAATTTTTGAGAGATGTCGAAAATAAAAGATATCTCTTACTCTTAAGAAGAACATTTTCACAGTGTCCAAGGGGAATATCTTGGGCCACATCATTGCAAAAAGTGGGATTAAAGTGGACCCTGAAAGGATCAAAGCTATCACACAGATTCCCTTCCCAGTGAATAAGAAATCCATACAGTCCTTCTTGGGGAAGATAATTTTTCTCCACAAATTCATCTCCGACTATGCCCAAATAGTAAAACCAATGCAGGAGATGGTGAAGAAGGATGCAATATACAAGTGGGATAAGAGGGAAGAGGATGAATTTTTCTATATAAATAAAGTAATTGTAGAAGCACCAACCCCGTGCAACCCAGACTTCAACAAGGATTTCCTTCTCCACACTTTCACTTTTGACACTTCTCTTGTCGTCGTGCTTTCGCAGAAGGATGATCAGAATAATGAGAGACATATATCCTTCATGAGTGCCAACTTGCAAGGACCTAAGCCTAACTATCCCACTATTGATAAATAGGCTTATGCAGTCTACGAGGTGATGAAACACTTTTGAACCTATCTTTTGAAGAATCATTATATTATCTTTGTCTCACACCCAGTAGTTAGAGCATTGTTTATTCAACAAATGTTTTGTAAAAGAAGAGCGAACTAGTTGACTGCTTTACAATAATATGATCTCGAATTCAAACCAGTTCACACTATCAAGGGTCATGGTCTATGCCAGCTAGCAGCAGAAGCATTGAATACACTAGAAGATGATTCATCTGGGTGGGAGCAGGAGATCGAGATGTACAACACAGAGCTAACTAACCCAACTAACACTCCAACCTCTTGGTATGCATATGTGTGACAATATCATGAGCATGGCACTCTCCCCTCTTATTTATCCGCATGATAGAAGAGGGAAGTAGGATTGAAAGTTTTATCTTACCAGTTGGTACACTGAGTGATTTTTAGAAAGCACCATAACGGAGTCCTGCTCAGATGCTTGGAAGCAATAGATTCAGAAAAGGTGTTGCATGACCTTCATGATGGACCAACCGAAGGGCACTTCATGGGTGACACTATGACGCACAAAGTCATTCGGGCCCGTTTTTATTGGCCCACACTTTTCAAATATGCTCACGCTTATGCCCGAAAGTGTCTGGTATGTCAGAAGTCTGTCAACCGAGATAAGAAGTCAGCCACCTCGTTGTAGCCTATCGTTGAGGAAGAACCATTTCAACAATCAGGCTTATATGTTATCAATGAGATATTTTCGCACTCAGCAAAGTATCACTGCTATATTCTTACTGCCACATATTACTTCATGTGGTGGACAGAAGCAGTTCCACTCAAGCAAGTGAATGATCAAGAAGTCATCAACTTCCTCAAACAGAATATCATTACCAAGTTGGTGTTTCGACTTCACTTGTTTTTGACAATGCAACGAATTTTTCATCATTGATATTATATGATTTTGCATTGGAAAATGGTATCATATTGAAACATTTAGATAATTATTATTCTTAGGGAGTCAACCAACAAGAACCTCATTCATATTATCAAAAAAAATGTTTTCTCTAAACAAAGGAACTGGCATGCTGCTTTAGTGAACACCCTATGGGTTGACCATGTCATGCCTAAACCTTCTCTGAATATGTCTCCTTACTTCCTGGTGTTTATAAAATAAGTTGTCCTGCTCCAAACATTTATTTACCTACCCTCCAACTTTTGAAAGAATCCCAAGGTAATCCATTCCTATTGGTTCATATTAGGATAAAAACCCTCCTCAAACATCTTGAAGAAAGAAACAAAGCTAAAGAAGAAATTTATCTCCATCATGTTCGTATCAAGAGATGGTTTGATAAGAAGTCTGTAGGGAACAATGAATTTAGTGTGGGTGACATGATCTTGAAGTGGATAAATCCCATGAAGACAAAAGAAAGCATACTAAGTTCCAATCTCTATGGCTTGAACCATATACTATGTACGAGAAGCTTGGCCATCACACATATCATCTCCAATATTTAGAAGGGAAGATTGAGTCTCTTCCTATTAAAGCCCAAGATTTAAAATAATACTTTCAAAGATGGTCTAGGGTTGTGTCCTACCCTATGTACGTAGTTTGTTCTTTCATCTTTTCTTTTTGTTCAGTCTTGTGTTTTTGTTTCCTTCCATCATGTAAATAAGTTTCGTGTGTAAACATGTTTTCTAGCTTCAACACATGTGGCCAAATTGAAAAGAGTCTTGTGACACCACAACATTTTGCTAACCTTCTATCCTTCTTCTTTGTTTTGGTTACATCTTCTGGTCAATGATGTTCTAACGAAAAATATTATCCTTGTGTAAGAAGATCATTATGTTGAGCCATGATATTTATGTCTATTCTGGAAACCTTACAACTTCACTTAGTTATTTATGTTTCAGTGTTTTCCATGCTAATCAAATCAGTAGAGAAGGAAAAGGGGAAAATCTAAACAAGCATATCAATATTAGAGGTTTTATATATACTTATCTAAAGGGAATACCTCATTTGCTCTCAATAAGTTGGAATTTATCTTTGGCCCATGAAATAAATAAGTGTTTATGCATAGTTCTTTAAAAATAATTAAATAAAGGGTGAAGAAGAGAAAGGCTTCCTGCACAGGGAGGTGAAGTAAGCAACTCCGTCGGGGTACCTTCTAGACTCGTTGGTAGTGGTGCAATGTTTGTTTCCCTGAAGTGACTCTATCACGATACTGTCTAGGCCTGCTAGTAGTAGAGTAATATCAAAGATGAAAAAACTATACTCTGAGTATCTATAGCTCGTGAACTTCATTACCCTTCTCCCGATTTGAAATATTGTGATATAGCTAGATCTATGTTTGTGTTCAACTGAGAAAGGACATAAGGGACTATGTTTTTTCATGGGGTACGTGGGGAAACCAAAGTGATCTTCATGATGAATAAATACTCCCTGAATAAGTAAACCCTACACAAAGAGTTTACCAAGGCAAAGAAGATGGATTTCAACCAGTGTGTCGCCAAGTGTTGTCGTTGCTACAACATCCTCCAAAATTTTGGCCTACATCCCAATTTCGGAGAATACTTTGACTTTTCATGTTCTCATTGCAAATATTAAGAGTCATTTCATGTGTATCCTCTAAGTGTTCTGGTCTCGTTTGTGAGAAGATCAAAGTGTTGTCTTCTAGCATGTTAAGTGTTGCTCGTTGTACAAGAGCTAGTTTTAGTGTGTTTGGGGATAGTCTTTGTGTAAATGAGTTGTTCTTATCATGAAAACATCTATCACACTCATTTCCAAATTTTCATGCACTGTTGCACACATATCATCATTATCGTCACAAATTGTATCTTTTGTGTCACACTTGATGTAGGTTCCACGAGTTTGTCACATTATGGAAAAGTTTGGTGTTTATGTCTTCTAAGTGTTTGAGGTTGTGGCATCAAGTAATCTTAGTGTATGATCATGATCATGTCTTTCTTTTGTTCAACCTCATCTCATTGATCCACCACTTAGTCAAAATTGGGAAAAATCCCTGACCCGACCACTCAACCTCATTCAGCCCTCCTGGACTGTGCATTGTGTAGTCTCAGCCCTCAAGCAACAACCTTGTCTCTTGGAACTATGAAATGTGCAGTCTCTGCCTCCCAGAACTACGTACTACACAATGTCAATGCTCAAGCCCAGCCCTTGAGCTCCAGAACTATGCAATCTTTCCCTCCAGCCAAGCCTGAACTGTGAATTACACAGTCTAAGTCCTCAAGCCTCAGTCTTGAGCTCATGAATTGCACAATCACTTAGCCTCATTTACTTCCAGAACTACACAGTGGGAAAACTCAATTCTCAAGCCCTTAGCCTAGCTTCTCGAATCCCTCAACTGTGCAATTTTCAATCTCAGCCAAGCCTGAACTGTGCATTGCATAGTCTCAAGGCTCAGTCCTCACCCTTGACTTCTTGAGTTTCACAATTGCGCAATCCTTGAGCCTCTCTCTTAGCCTACCACCCAGTTTCAACTCATTCAATGGATCATCATGTTGCATATTATACTAGGGGTTTATCCAACTAATTTCATCTTGTCATGAGTGAATTGTAGTTGCATGTATTCTATCATGCTATGGCAGGATGATGATGAAGGATATGGATAAGGAGGCCATGCTAGAAGACACCTTTTTAGCTGAAAGTACAATTTTATCAATCGAGAGGAATAAAAGGGACATCGATTGCGACAATAGATCAAGATCCAGATAACACTGAAGGCTCCTCATCTTTAAGCCATATTGAGGTGGAAGAAGAGATCATGTTCTATCTTCAAGAAGACATAAAGAAATCAACAACAAAGAATGTCTTTACATTTCCATGTCATCGTGTAGCCCATGTCATCAGTGTCATGGCATGTCATGTCATGATTCATCATGTGCCACATTATCTATGGATTATGTAAATTCTTATTTGAAAATGTATTGTAAAGTGGAAGTCTAAAGAAAATTTACAACATGTGAAGAGTCGTGTAAGAGTCAAAAAGTCATAGGGAAGTCAAACATTCATGAGGGTAGTCTAAGAGTCACAAGGGAGGTGAAGGATCACCCCATTTGTTATATATACATCCTCATTTTACAAGAAAAGGACTTTTCACCTTGGCTTCTCCCATAAGGAAAAGCAAGTACTTTTGAGGAGCAAGTAGTACTCTTGAGGCACAAGTAGTGGTGCCAACGCTCCACTATTGCAGCTAGTGATGTTTGTTGTATCATGTATCTTGGGACTTTTACTTAAAATTTGAAGCCTAATGGTCAGCATGTTTTTCATGCATGGATTATGAATATTTGTAAGATTGTCTATAAATGTTTATGATTCATGTTTGCTTTCACGTGTACTAAATTAGTTGAACTATTTCGGTTATTTTAGTGCTTATCACATTGAGAATGTGTTGTATTGGTTGTAACGATCGTCGCATCTATGTGGACTATTTCATTTAATGTTAGAAGAATATTTATTGTTTGTGTGTGTCTTTGCTAGGGTGGTACTATTACCTCTCTCTTAGAGGCTCACTTTTATCTCCCTGCATAATAGAAGAACCTTGATACACCTGCAACTGAACATTCACCAAACACAATTGCTTTCTTTTCCAAAGGCACATATGTGATTCTCTCTCTTACTGGAAGCTAAATCCAAGGAAAATATGTAAGTAAACAACAGCCAGGATGTATTCCGGAGAGGGCTCCTACACAAAATGATGTGAGGTCTAATTGGGACCTCATATCAGGAAGACCCCCTTGAATGTTGGCAGGCCCAACATTGTCAACATTATCTTTCCATATCCCTGGAAAATTACATGGTATGTTGTTGTAGATATTGAAGTGTGTATGGACAACCTGCTACAAGGACAAGCCAATGTTGTCCATGTTCTTATGGGACGTGTCGATAAAGTCAACATGTAAGAGAGGAACAAGTGAAATGGACATGAAGAGGAGGGAGTTGCCAGTATAGAAAAAATGGCATGCTAGATATTTTTTGGCAAGGAATGATTGGGTATAAAGAGATCCAATGATTGTTTACTTTTCCCCACAACGTAAAGGGAATTTGGGTCATGGCTTGAGAAGGAAAAGTAGAGAAAAGTGAAGCTTATAAACAGGAGTGGGAGCATTCAAGAGGAGCACATTGCAAAACAAAATTGTTGTGATATTGGGGCATCACTCTCTATATTCTCTAGAGTGAGATCAAGTTCCTATAATGAAAGAATATTCCCTAAATATTGGTTTGTTTTTGTGATTATTTTCCTTGGAGATAGAGTGAGTGTGGAGTAGGAAGACTCTCTCTGCAAATAGAGACAATCCCTCTAGCCTAGGGGAGAGGGTCTAGCCACAAACAAGACAATCTAATATAATTTTCCTTAGATTGAGAATGGATAAGATCCTACCTCTTGTATCACTAATCCTTATTTGATGAATTCCTTGTGCCTTTGCTCCAACGATTAGCTTCTTAGTGTCAATCAAGCACCTAAAACAATGAGACAAGAAACCAAAGCACACATGATATCATACAAAATATTTAATCTACTTAAGAGGCTATGGAGTCTTAAGCTACCAACTAACATATGCAATTGATATAGGAAACAAAATATCAGTTGTATTATTGATAAGACAAAAAGGAAAGTACAACCTTCGCCTTAGTGTTGCAGGTTTCCTTCGATGTGTCCGAGTTCCAAAACCACTGTTAGAATCTCATAATTCACCCTCAAAACAATGGAAGTTCAAGGATTCTTCCTCTTTTCTCCAAAAAAACCACTACAAACTTATTCTCCCTTCACGCACACAAACTAGAAGATTAAGGTTCTCAAGATGCCTATCAAGATTTGCAGATTATCCCAACCCTTTCATTAGCTAGTTGAGTTTGAAAATGAGGAGTTTATATAGCTTTGATAGAGGGGAAATGGATCCTCTTATGATGGGAGAGGCCTTATCCCTTTTGTTTTGTCCCATTTTAATAGGGGAAAGGAGCCTACATAGGCTCTTTTGGCTCTATCTTGCTTAACCATTTACTAGACTTCCGTTCACGAAGCTTCTAGACTTGGTATTTTGGGTGAAAGAACCCTAGGGATTTGGGTTAGAACCCTAATAGAGCAAAAGAAAACTACAAAAATAAATACTCAAACAGCTCAGGCAAGATGCTTATATTATCAAACTACATAAGAGTGACTGTAACTGAATTTCCTTCGTTCGAGTAGGTCCCGCAGGGTTCAGACCCTCTGCAACTCCTGATGTTATTCAAACCTAAAAATCATTCAATTCGAACATACATAGCAGTATAGAAGTAAAGCATATTCACGAAATTGACTTTATATCATATAAACAAATGATTGATCATACATCAAAATGACATTCATATATGAATTAAAACATAATTTGATGCATGGACATAGTTAATGTCAGAAACAAGACAACATTTCTTTTATTGTAGTAAGCTATAAATAACATGGAGAGAAATCAACTGAGTCTTTCTCTAGCTCCAAGCGGAACCGTCCTCTGGATTCATCCTATCCCAGCCTTCAATAATCTTCTTCCATCACCAACACTATGATATCTTAAGCAAAAGGAAGGATATATATAATCAAGGAAACAAGGGTTTCTTGAAGCTTGGGGAAGTGCATGAGGCACAAGGATTCATTAGACTCAATCAGGGATAATCTCAGTATAATGACTCTATCTCTTCTCCTCCCTAAGTCCTTCCCATAAAGGTCTATTTATACCTCTCCCAATTAGTTTTTTAGTTGGGAAACAATTGGGAAACAGTTGGGCCATGGGCAATAGGAGGTAATAAACAGGTAAAACCCGTGAACTCCACCCAAAATTAAGGAAATTTAATTTTTTAAGTGTTTTAATACATATACACGGGTTGGTATTGAGTGACCCGCGTATACACGCTTTTAGCTTAGGAAAATGTAGCGTACATGGAATAAAACATTGTTATTTTATATATTTGGACCAAGTCTGGAAGGAGGGGTTGCCCTAGGCCATAAGCAAAGTATCATATATACCAAGAGTGGTAAATGGTGCTATAACAAATGCCCTGTTAGGCCCCTATACTACTAGTGTAACCCCTTATTGTTATTAGTACAACCCACTTATTATATTGATGTACCCATGTAGTATTATGCCACATAGAAGCCCACTATTGTTATTATTGTGCCCTTACATTATTATTGTTATGTCGGCTCTGATTATGTTATGACCCCTTAAACTCCTATATATAGAAAGGAGGTCTTTTCATTTGTACCATCCAAGAATTGTTCATTTATGTAATGTAAAGGAGGTTGCCCCCTCAAAGAGGCTGAATTATAAGGCGTTGATCTCTCTTTTCTATCTTTTCTTGTTTCATAACATTTGGTATTAGAGCTTTGGATTCTAGGATTTCACTGCTCCAAATAGGTCATCATGGAATTTCTACTATAACTTTTTTTCTACGACGTTTCATAAGCGAAAACAAAAACCCATTTGAGACAAAATCTCATTGAACCTCGGGTCCGAATTTCAGATATTTTCATGCTATATTTACAGAGATATGATCTGAGGAAGTTGGTCTTTTTGCAGACTCCTGAATTACATTCCAAACAGGTGACCTGGGGAAAATCGTCATAACTTTCTCTCTGAGCATCAGATTGAAATTTCGTAAGCAGAAAAAGGACGTACTATAGTTTCTTGTATATATTTTTTAGAGCCAAAGGTCAAAACAGTGACTCGTGGCATGTCGTACAAGTTTTCTCTACTGAACTAGTCTATAATTAGGTCACTGTGGGAGATTTGGCATAACTCGTCCTTGGAGAATCCAATTTGGATCAGACTAGTGGCATTGGAAAGAGGACGCAGAGGGCTACTACAGGTCACAATTTTAGAACTTAAAGATCCGAAAGTACAGGGTTACAGTCGTTTCAAAATCAAGCTCTTAAAATCAAGAAAAAGCAAGATGAGGAAGTTTGATGGCAAGGATTCGGTAAATTGGATACTTCAGATGGAGCAATATTTTGATCTACATGGTGTACCACTGTTACAAAAGGTATGTATTGCATCTTCATATTTAGAACTGGATCAATTTTTATGGTATGAAGGGCTTTGTTCTCGTAAACAACTTGTTACGTGGTCAATTTTTATGGAGGAAATGATAGCACATTATGAGGATACAAAGAGCAACACCTTCTTTAGAGAAACACCACAACAATTGGAAAGAGTAAAAGGGCTTTGTGACATAGTGGAAAGCAAAATTATGGAAACTAGGAAGCATACCCCTCACAACTATAAAGATGGAAGTATTTTTTCTCCCAGCCTTCCACAACCTATAAGGGTTACACCGCAACAATTGGAAGAAAAAAGAGAAAAAGGGCTTTGTTACAATTGTGATAGCAAATGCACTAAAGGTCATAAGTGTGTTGAGAAGAAATTATTTTACATAGAATATGAAGAGGAGGAAGAAAAGGATCAAGAAACATCAAAAGAAGAGGATATATGCCAGGACCCCACCCCAGAGAAAGAAGAAATGAATCAGATCATATCTTGTAAAGCATTGGCAAGAATTACCACTCCTCAAACTCTCAAGATAGAAGGACATATCAAGAAGAAAAAGGTGCAAGAAGTGAAAGATCACATCGAGAAATAAGAAATGAATCCAACCATATGTTTTAATTCATTGGTCGAAATTACCACTCCTCAAAATATCAAGATAGAAGGACATATCAAGAAGAAAAATGTTCAAGAAGTGAAAGATCACATCGAGCATCAAGAAATGAATCCGACCATATCTTGTAAAGGATTGATAGAAATTACCACTCCTCAAACTCTAGAGATAGAAGGACATATCAAGAAGAAAAAGGTTCAAGCAGAGAAAGATCACATCGAGCATCAACAACAAGTTCTCCAACTTTTAAAGGATAATGCCACTTCGGCGCAAAATCAAACGAAACAACAGGTAGATCAACATTGTAGTGAAAAAAGTTTTGATGTAGGTGATTGGGTATTTTTACTGCTACATCTCAAGTAAGCTATTTATGAGAAGGAAATGTTGGCAATACTACATGCACTTAAAAGATGGAGACCTTACCGAATGGGAAGACTCTTCAAGGATGAGGATGTGGAAGCATTATCCAGCTAGATTGGATAAACGAAGCAAAGGATGAATGGAAGAAGGACGAAGAAGTATGGCCACTTATTCAAAAGTTTCAAAAGATCCAAATTCAAACAATATTGTCAAAAATTGAAGAGGAAGGAAAAATTATATTGGAACCTGGAGCAGTCACAGAAACAACCTGACAGCTACGAAATCGATCAATTTCAGAGTATCTCATCAAGTGGAAGAACTTACCCGCTGAAGATTCCACATGGGAGGACAATAATTTTATACCGAAGCATCAAGAACTACTCAAGCATTGAGGACAACGCTTTTTGAAGGAGAGGGGCATGTTAGGCCCCTATACTACTAGTGTAACCCCTTATTGTTATTAGTACAACCCACTTATTATATTGATGTACCCATGTAGTATTGTGCCACATAGAAGCCCACCCCTTACATTATTATTGTTATGTCGGCTCTGATTATGTTATGACCCCTTAAACTCCTATATATAGAAAGGAGGTCTTTTCATTTGTATCATCCAAGAATTTTTCATTTATGTAATGTAAAGGAGGTTTCCCCCTCGAAGAGACTGAATTCTAAGGTGTTGATCTCTCTTTTCTATCTTTTCTTGAGCTGGTTTCATGACATACCCCATAATATATGAGGTCAGAAGGGGTACATGATGGCCAAAATGTATTAAGTGTATGGAAAGAATCATGCCGAGACTGAGAAGGACTTCACCAGAATTCAGCATGCCAAGCCATCAAAAGATATCAGAAAGAAACTGTTGTCTGAGGTGGGCATACCCATGCTCCGAGAAAGTAAATCATGTCTGCATATCAAGTACAAGTGGATCCAATATGTCTACTAGTATAAAGGAACTAAAAGTACATAATGGATCATCTGATCGTGATTGAAAAAGTACATGTTTGAATATCACATATAAGAAGACAATCAATGATGATGAAGGATGAAGTTGATCACTGATGTCAAAAACTGATCCCAATAGTACCAAATGAACATGATGGAATAAAATGATACTACATCGCAACTCAGATGCTAGCATATGAGATGTCGCTATGAAGAACTACAAAATGTAAGGTGGATGGTGTCAACTAGCAGCAACAGGAGCAATTGACAAGTGAACCAAAACATGCTGATGCAACCCAAGGTCTTCACCAACCGCCACGATACATTTCTACACAATGGGAATGAATGATCTGAGGTTGACCACGTGAGAAATCATTTAATTTATATCGTTAACAAACGCAAGACTACTCACCGATAATGATAATGAGAGTCAAGGTACCCAGTGCAATCTAACAAGTGCGAATGAATGAGATGAAGTCGAACACTTGAAAGAATCTATCAATCAAGAGACAATGATGGTTTCCCACTGTCGATAGCGAAGGAATCTACGACTGATAACTGCAAATCCCACGATACTAAAAATGGACTCTAGATCTTTTTCCCAAACCAAATGAGTTGTAGCTGATAGGAAAAGATCCACTAGAAGGAAGGCATTAAGGCATCCTTCATCAATCTAGCACGAGTGTAACCTGTAGGCCAATAATGTGGAAGGAATCGGACGAATAAGATGTAGTAACCCAACCGAAGCATGTTTTCGGCGTACACAAGATGTAGCTAGCACACAATAGAAACCCTCTGAGCCAACCAATAATGAAAGCTGACATAGAGGTGAGGAATCCACCAATAGGGTCAAATGGAAACCAAGGCACTACACGAATCCCAATGTGTGATAATGAAAGCTGATGTCGAACATAAGGGAAACCACCTAGTCAAAGACCCATGATATTGATCAATGTTGAGCACAAGGCGACCTATCAATAATGAAAATAGGGCCAAGGTGCGGCTCTAGATACGCGGCTCTAGTCAATGGAGACCTTCTCAAACCAGCACAAGAAAAGGACCAATATAACTGATGTGATGACAAACATGACACTGACAACTAGGGATGGCCGACTGAAAAATAGGTCAAGAGACACCGCAGAGAGGCCGACTCAGGTTTACTCCCCTTGAACAAAAGCATGACTCAATGATGACTATATGGCAGCATACAATAACTCTGTATAAGTTTGTCATGCAAGAGGCATAAGCAAACTCTCCATATGATTGGAAGAGGTAACCAATCGGAATATTGACTCAATAACAAGGTTAAGGCACTCCCAAGTCAAACTAAATCCCACCCCAATGGATGAGAGACTTTCTTTTGAGTGCTTTGTTCAAGGGCGACACGACTGACTCTAGCTCCCAAAAAAATATGGAAATTTAGTCCCATTTCTGCTCTTTTTGGAATATATAATTTTTTTGTCTTTTTCTTTAAGCTGGAAAAAGAATAAAAAAATGTTATAGTACAGTGGAAAGAACGAGTGTTAAAGAAACAAATTATCTAGTTCCGGGGAGGGGAACATTCCTATGCTCAATGCAGGGAGGCAAAATTGGTCAAGGACACTCAAAGGGATTCTCTTTCCACAGGTAAAAGGATACGTCAAGTTATAGAAGATAAGTGATTGCATGGTTGACTTTGCAGAAGACATGGTCAAATAAGTGGCTTAAACACGAGTCCAAGTGAAGCCGACTCAAGGCCAAAAGGTGCAAATAGAAAAATGCAATGCAGCAGTACAACTCAACAGAGAGCAGCCTCTAGGGTATAAGGCCAGAAATTGGCATGGAAGAAAGGAGAATGTGTCTTCAATGCATCAGTCATGGCGGGACTAATGAGGACTCTCGAGCCTACCTAGTATAACAGCATGGGCAACCAATGTCAGCGAGGATCTAACTAAGATGCCCATGTAAAGGATGGCTCTACCATCACATCATGATTTTAAAAAAATGGTGAGTGAAAATGGTTATTGAACCAATCTGTTCGTTCCGTTTCATCAATGTGAAGAGATTCTACATCTCGTATCATATTTTGCCATAGGTTAAACCAGATGCTAACCAAGATATGATGGGGTCGACCCTACGGCTAATGTATTGCTGAATGGAGGCTAGTATGCAAGATGCAGTGTAAAATGGTTTTCCCTAACCTAAATTCTAGTGAGAGAACGATATCTGCCATGACAGGTTAGCGGTCATGGGACCGAAACAACATCTCGAAGAAGTCTCCAAAATTTCCTGTAAAAACAACCCACTCTCGACAATCCAAGCCCACAGGTCAAAAAATCCATGAGACAAAAATCAATTTTTGAAAAAATATTTTGCAATTTCAAAGTTATATAATGACTTTTGGAATTACAATTTTTTCATTTCTGTTTGGAGCAAAGAGTTGTGGAGCAAAACTAAGAAAGCTATCCTCTGAACAATTGGACTATTTGAATCACCCCAAAGTCTCCAAGTAATCCTCAAATCCTACTTGTAATGCTTTATGATAGTTTTTAAAAGTCTTTTCAAATTTTTGACCGTGGGAAACTGTGCCCAAAAATTCAACTCTGCGTACACGTGGGTTGGATGTGAGTAACCCACGTATATGACGGCCCTACACGCAATTGTGTGTAAAGGGAACCTGCGTGTACGCGAGTTAAAGTTTTAACATATAAGTTAATGGTTGAAACTTCAATTTTTTGCAGGATGACTATTACTTGGAGGGAAAGAGAGCATACCGCCATAGATAGTGAGGTAATGAATGATCAAAAATGCATTGGGTGCTCTGAGAGGCTGTGGCTTACTCAAATTCTTTAAAATGCCAAATATGAAAGCCAATACGTGCTTGCTATAACTTTTGATCCACTACTGGAGTGTAGAAGATGATGCTTTCATGATCAACCAGATGCCTCTACTGATTGAGGTCGAAGATATCTATTTCATTACTGGTCTCTCCAAAAGAGGGGAGGTCATGCACTCGATAGGCAGGATGAGAGGTAGTCTTTCAGTGGAAGACTATGTCCATATATATTGTCCTGGACATCCAGAGAAGATTGGGATTCAAATTCCAATCAAACATGTGGAAAGTCTATCCTTGAGGATTTTGCTATTTACCATTGCATGGGTAAATGGGTCAACTTCCCTGCATCAAGCGTCACGAGTATCTATGAGCCAGGTTGTGGAATGTCTTACCACAGTATTTGACTAGTGCACGCCTCTTCTGACTAACATGAAGAGTCAATTGACCTCTATACAGAAGGGTCAAATGAAGAATTTTGGATATGGAACCATCTTGTGTTCATTCTTCTTCGAGAAGGTACCTAGGCTACGTCCCAAAGTATCAGTGTCCATCAGCAACCCTAGAGATCCACGAATGGGTAGATGAGTGGACCTAATGAAGTGCCTTGAGGGCAGTGACATGCCCAGAATGACTTTTGATGATGAGTTTTTCACCTGGTGGGATCAATAGATCATCGCGGTCGATGACTACCCATATGCCGACATGGATTTCCAAGGAGATCCAGACTTAGTGTTACCACCAAATGCAACATGGGGAGACATATGTAACAATTTTTAAGCTTTTGTGACTTTTTTAAAAAAAATTGGATTTTTTAATATGAAATGAACTTAACTATATATATATATATACATATATATATATATATATACATACATATATATATATATATATATATATATAGATAGATAGATAGATAGATAGATAGATAGATAGATATATATATATATATATATATATATATATATATATATATATATATATATATATATATATATATATATATATTTGCTGAGACAAAATACTGACAAAATATAATGACCATGTTCCAGATGTGGGTCCAGTGAGACCTGATGGATTTTCGAGGCACAGGCGTTGCGGAAGAGGGGCTGAAGAGGCGGCAGCCGAGACAGAGAGAGTCCTTTATGATGTTCAGAGAAACTTGGTGAGACTAACTCACTAAGTACCTATGATAGCTGTAGAGGATCTACCTGAGGAGATGTAGCACTGTGTGGTAGGGGCACCACGGGACTGGGTCCGGATACTTCGGCATGTAGCTAATGCTGTGGTTAACTTTTTAACCACTCATCCTGAGCCAGCTCGATAGATAGATCTATGTATGACTAGACATGATTATGGGCATAAGCCCAAATTTTGAGGGCATCCTATCCCAATTTTGTATATTATTTTTGAACACTCCATCTATATACAGGCGACAGATTTGATTTTTTTATGTTATTTAATTTGATGAATGATTAATGTGCCAATCTAATGTTTGATTAGCAATAGAGTCTGTTAATGAATTTTCAGATCGTAGAATGTGAACGTATGTGATATAAATAAATGATCATTGCAACACTCTCACTCTCAAATATTGGCGATATAAATAAGGATCGTGAACTCGATAAGTGTTATTTAACTGCGACACCACCAATTGTGAGTCTAGATAAACTACCAACGAATCAATCCCATAAGATATTGCTCCGAATAGTAAATTAAGAACAGAAGTATATTCGGAAATGTTGTTTGAAGCAGGGCCAATACATACTCCCCTCGACACCATCAGTTGGCCAGATGGATAATAAATCACCCAAGGCGCGGAAGCAAGATTCCAAGTGTGCATACTTGCACCATCAGTGAATCTCAAATATATCAATCGTCCATCAATACCTGCCAAAGAAGATCAAAAAATATCAATATCACTTTGGTATCCCTTCAAAGTCAATTAATTCATAAGCCCCTTTTTTCAAAACACACTTGACTATAAAGGGACCATACCACATAGATTTGAACTTGCCTGCCCCCAGGGCATATTTGTCTTGGTCATAAACTAAGACAAGGTCCCCTTCAAAAAAAAAACCCAGGATGGATAGCTTTATCATATTGAGTTCTAATCCTCTTCTTATGGGCTTCGTTTATTATGGCTTCATCTCAATGTTTCTCATCAAGATGTTCCAAATGAACAAGGCATTCTTCGAGACTAGATGTCTCCGGAAGAAGTTATACAGCTAGCTTAAGGGACGAAATTTCACATTTGATAGGGAAGATAGATTCCAACCTGTAAACTAGCTGAAAAGGAGTAAAACTAGTGGCAGTCTTAACTAAGGTTCAGTATGCCCAAAGTGCCGAATACAACATGATGTGCCAATTGGATCAAGTTTTATCAATTGTCCTTTGCAGGATGGTCTTAATGGACTTATTCATGGCTTCAACCTGCCCATTGGCCTGAGGATAATATGGACATGAATGCTCCTGCTGGAATCCCAACTTGAGAGCCAATTCGGTCATCAGCTGATTTTGGAAGTGACTTCCATGGTCCATGACAATCTCTCTTGGGATACCAAATCGTGAAATAACCTGGTTGAAGAGAAATAAGGTTGTTGTCTCACTATCATTTTTTAAAGTAGGCATGGCCTCAGCCCATTTCGTAAAGTAGTATACGGCCACAATGATGTACTTGTGATTCCCTGCCAAAGGCGGATTACAAGTAGTAAAATCAATGCCCCACTTCGTAAATGGATCAAAAGTGATAATAGGAAAAAGTGGAGCTGGATGCGAACGCATTTTCCGAGTATAAACTTGACAAGGATGGCAATGTTTGACCGCTTCAATACCGTCTTTGAAAATTGAAGGCCAAAAGTAGCATGCTCGGAAAATTTTCTGGATTGTTGCAAGCCCTGATAGATGACCGCTACAAGCTCCACTGTGGCAATCATTAAGCACTGACTCGGCTTCTTCCAAAGTTAAGCAACACCTAAGGATTGAGTCAACCCATTTGCGATATAATGTATTTTCAATAATAACATAGTTTTTGTCAAGGTGACGTAACTTTCGACACTCATCTTTGGAGAAATCAGGTGGAAACTTCGAAGTCTAGAGATATATAATGATATCTTCGTACTAGGGATCCTGTGAAGAAATGAGGAATAAATGTTTGTCAGGAAAATTTTCCTCATAAACAATAGCTTCCTCACAAGGCAACTCCAAAATAAATTCCGCAAAAACTAATGACTTCTTAGATTTAGCTGACAAGAATTCAATATCAAACTCTTGCAAAATAACAATCCATCGATTATACTTGCCCCCAATCACTCGCCTACTGAGGACAAACTGAAAATGATTGACAGCTGCTAAGACAAACATTTTGCAAAGCAAAATGTAATGACGAAGTCGCTAAACAGCATGGACAGCCGCCAAGGCCAATTTCTCGATGGGAGAATAGCATAGCTCAGGTCCTACTAAGCCTCGACTCAAGTAGTAGATTACATGCTCACTAAGAGCATCATCCTCCTGAACCAGAACCATACCGATGGTTGATTCTGCCACAACAAGATACAAAAGGAAATCTCTGCCATAATCTGGTGGACTCAATAATGGAGCAGAGGTTAATTCTTTTTTCAAATCATCAAAAGATCGTTGCGCGAAATCGTCCCATAAAAATGGAACTCCTTTCTTAAGCAAACACATAAATCCTTTGGTAATCTCAGCGTAATTTGTTATAAATCTCCTCAAGAAATTTTCCTTTCCTTGGAGACTTTGAAGTTGACGAATGGAAGACGGGGGAGGCAACTGAATTATTGCCTCAACCTTGAAAGGATCAACTCGAATCCCTTCAGTCGATACAATGAATCCTAACAGCCGACCGGATGTGACCGCAAAAACACACTTATTCAGATTCAATCAGATTTTATAAAAACGACATCTCTTAAAGACTAACCGAAGGTGCCTGGGATGATCAATTCTCTTGCGAGAATGAGAAGCTAAGTCATCCAAGTATGCATCGATAACATGTTTGATGTCAGGGAAAGCATAAGACATGGCCCACTGAAAAGTAGCTCCAACATTTTTAAGGCCAAAATGCATCTTCTTGTATGAAAACGTGCCCCAAGGACAAATAAAGGTTGTCTTGTGCTGATCCTCTGGACGGATAGTAATTTGATTGTACTAGAGAATCTGAAATAATTTCATTAGTCGCACATTCATCAACAATTTGATCAATAAAAGGCATGGGGTAATTGTCTTTTGGACAAGCTTTATTTAAATCCCTAAAGTCGATACATACTCAGATCGTTCTTTGCTTCTTATCTACCGAGACTGGGTTCGAAACCCACTTAGTTAGAGGAATGGGGTCTTTTGGACAAGCTTTATTTAAATCCCTAAAGTCGATACATACTCAGATCGTTCTTTGCTTCTTATCTACCGGGACTGGGTTGGAAACCCACTTAGTTAGAGGAATGGGGTATATGAAACCCACCTTAAGCAGCTTTTCAACTTCAGATTTAATAGCTACCGCTTTCCGAGGATTGACCAGTCGAATTTTTGACAAATAGGTTTGGCGTTTTCGTATGTCTTGATCTCATGATGGACTATAGGTGGATCAATTCCAGGCATTTCCTCATAAGACCAAGCGAACACATCTCGAAATTCTTTGAAGAGATCGGTGTAGATTTGAATTTCTTTAGGGGAACGGTCAACTCTGATGAAGACATTTTCAATTACGTTAGGTTTCCTAGATATGTTCACAGGTACAGTTCGTGAGATAACCGACATGTTACCTATTAGCGCTTGAAATTTCACCTCAGGCTGAGAAAGGTAAACCTCAAGGCAACATCAAACCATTTAGCCTCGTAGCTAGCCCTACGGGGCAGGAGAAGGCTCTCTCCGGTCTATCTCGTAAAATCTCCAATAGATGAGATGACCAATAAGGTAACACTGATATTAGGCTAGTAAACTGATCAAAGAGTTTGATTTGGGGTTTTTTGGGTTTTTGGTGGCAATTTGAGGAGATGGAAATTTTGGGTGCGGGGATTTGGACACAGTTTCTGCAGGGGGTTCCTTGGGGCGAGGTAGGAGACAGTATTGATGCTTTTGATTGAGGTGGATGGTTAGGAATGAAAGGTGAGGAGCTAAAGAGAGCAAACAATAACTTTGAATTCTCTTTAGACAGTAGAAAACATTGAAATTAAACAAACTTAAAAACAGAGCATGGCATGCATGAATTCTTACTTTAACACTTCATTTGTTTAATGTGCAGAAGTAAAATAAAGGAAATGAGTCACATAACAAGCTTACAAGTACATTTGAGAAACACACCATCAACACATGAGTCCACAAGAATCCCAAAGAGGACTGCAAAACCCTAGTCTTCCTTAGCCAAAAATTGCAGAGATACAGTGAATAATACAATGATAGCTTCTCCCTCAAGAGTCCAACCATGAAAATGAGAAAGAAAGTACATAATATAGATGATCTAACCTCTTTCCCTGCCTCCATGGGTCGAGCTCACTATCCTAGGAGTTGTTTCAACCACTTCTAAACTAAGCACTACAAACTAGGCAGTCAAAACAACTTGCCTCTATAAACTTGGAAACCAATTCATTCATTTAATATTTACCCTTTTCATGAATGAATGTTCTAGAAGTGTTACATAAGAGTAAAAGTGTCTAAAATGTACAATAATTACATCAAGGAGGATCACATTTCATCCCAAAAAGTCAAACTGAGTCAAATCTGCGTTTTCTGGGTTGTACAGTGCATTTTTGAAAAAATCTGCCTGACGGGTCGCGCGCCTTTGGAGCCATCTTTGGGGCACTTGCAGGTGGCAAAATTGAGCAAAAGTAGGCTTGTTGGAAAGGTATGTGAGTCTACTTTCCAACCCAACTGGAATTTTTGAATTTGGAGTTCATTTTCCCTGTCAAAAATCAAATCTCCCAAGACTGCTTTCTGCAATTCAAAAAAGTGGCAGAAAGTCATTTTTTGCTAGTTTTTTAACTTTCTGGAGGCCCAAAACTTCACCAAATCTCAAGTCCATCCATGAGCATATGTAACTTTGCATGAAAAATCTGGAAATGCTGAGTTTTGGTCAAAAGGAGTTGCCCTGATGAAGGGTCGCGTGGGGGGTGAGACCCGTTAATGGGAAAAACCTGCAAATTGCCAAAAAATGCCAAAATTCACCCAAAATTCTCAAAATTTCTTGGGATTTGTGCTATGGCTAGGCTATTTAGTGCCTTGATCCTTGAGTGAAGCCTCAGCCAAGATACGGAGGGGATTTGGCCTCTTTCTCCGTTTTAGAGCCTCGGTCAACCGCCTTTGAAACATCTTCATCTTTGCCTTGCACACATGCATCCTTGCCCAGTAATGGTTCTTCATGTTCCTCAGCAATTTCTTCTCTTGGTTGGCCTTAGCCAACAGCCTCTCCAAGTGTGCATTTACCCGGATGAGCATGGACTCTCGGTCAGCGGGCAATGGGTCACCGGGTCTTCTTCGGTTCAAAATTCGGTCACTACGAATCCTCCACAACTCATCAAGTGCTTTCTCCTCCTCCAACTGTTTGTTGCGCTGCTCCAGGTATGTGAGGGTCCATTGTGCACCCTCTAATTTCCTCTGCAAGGCATCATTTTCAGCTCTGAGATGTTGAATGACCTCCTTCGCCTCTTGGCTCGGAGAAATGGCCTCAAGATCAACAATCTCAATATCTGGAACTCCTGATGGCCCCTCATCAATCATGGGTTGTTTGCCCCTCTCTGGTACCTGTGCTGGTGAATAAAGTGAGACCCCTTCCACGTGCTGTGGAGATAGTACTCATCGAGCTGCTGCAAACAAGGCCCTCGGGCCTTTCTGATAGGTAACCCAAGGTGAGGAGCTGACATGTCTAGTGACAGGGATGTCATGCTGCTGTGATGGTCCTCCCTCCTCGAGAATAACCTCAGGATGTGGCGAGGGTGGTGCTGTGAAAAACTCACGAGAGATGAACTCCTCCCATGAGATGCCCTGCTGAGCCAACTGATGCAATACTACAAGCTGAATCAAACCATAATGGTACAAGCTCCTATACTGCTGTGCCGGGCTCTTCCTCTGTAACATGGGCACCATCCTTTGAATGTTCTGATAGAAGAAAACAGGGATGTTCATCATCCTCACTCGGGTGAAGTGCATCAAGAGGCAAATATGAAATGAATATACCTGTGAAAATCTACCCTCACAGGTAAAATAGTGCATGATGAGCCTCATCATGGGAGCATACTCGCTCCTGAGAAACCTGAATGGAAACACACCTGCCAAATGTCTCATGAATGGTGGCCGGACAAAAGGCTCAAAGTGAACATTATCCAGCACCTTGCGCTTATTCCACACCTCCCCAACATTAGGTATTCCTGTGGCATGTGATATCACCTCGGGTGTCAATGTAAAGTCCACCCCTGCAAGGTTGACATGTCCATCATGCAAGTGTAAAACAAATAAGCGAGCCAACTCTCTGTGGTGCTGAATCCGAGAGATCCTCTCACAAAACTCATAGCAAGACATATACTGGAAACATGTGACTGCCATAGGACAGGCCTGTAACTCTGCTAAAGAGGTGGGCTCCTCTCGCTTATGATGTCCACCCTTTCCACCCTTATGAGGCCTCCTCTGCACCTCAATCTCTGATGCTGATGACTGGTCATCACTTTGCTCATAAGTTTCAGTTTCTGACATTGTTTAAGGAGCAAAGTGGACAAACTG
Organism: Pinus tabuliformis; assembly: GCA_031772625.1. Taxonomy (NCBI): domain Eukaryota; kingdom Viridiplantae; phylum Streptophyta; class Pinopsida; order Pinales; family Pinaceae; genus Pinus; species Pinus tabuliformis. Next base: position 875,738,666 of record CM062817.1, on the reverse strand, counting down.
TGCTGTTGTTTCTGTCTGTAAAAAGTTGATTTATTTTCTGTTTCAAGGGGACAAGGAACATGAGGGAACTGTTAGGGGAGGGACATTTTTAGAAGGAAAATGGGAATACATGTATACAACAGGGAATTTAGGGAAATACACTGCAAACATCATTGCATATACATCATCAAATTCATATGTTTACATGGGCATAAGGAAAGATAGGGTTAGGATGTGATTTTTTATTTTTAAAGGGAAAAGGGGTAGGGTTTATCTTCTTTACAAATTTAAAAGGGAAATTGCCATGGAAATATAGGGAAAATGAAATGGGAATGAAGAGAATAATTACAAGGAGAAAAACAATGAAACAGCAATAAACCCTAGCACCTTTTTACAAATTTACATACAGCCATATGGAGTGTTTTTTCTTGCACAATTTGATCATTAAAAACACACTCATGATGTCTTTCAACTTAACCAGCAACCATTTCCAAGCTTAGAGAACCTACCTCAAGCAATTTGGTGATTTAGAGGGTGCTTGAGCAAATTTGAAATGAGTTGGGAGGGAGGTTGCTTGACGGGTCGCGCACCTCGCCCAACGGGTCGCGCAGGCCTGACAGGTTGCGCCCGTTATGAAAATGCACTGCAGGAACCCCTCTGACGGGTCGCGCGCGCCTGACGGGTCGCGCGCCTGGCCTGACGGGTCGCGCGCCTGTCCTGCTCCTAAATTCGACCAGTCTTCTCTCAAATCGCTTGGATGTTCGCCCAATCTCTCTTGCAAGTGTCTTGGATGCACAATGAGAGTAAAAGGAGGGAGATTGGGTCTTTATAAGTTTCATTTGAAAAACTTTGATGCTCAAACCCACTTTCTAATGTTTCTCTTTGACACTTTATAAAACTGACTTTTTTGGTTTCCTTTGTCCTGAAATTGACTCATTTAGTGCTTTTGCTTGATTCTTTTTGCAGGTAGATCATCTAAGAGATCTTGGCAAGGGGACCAGGGTTACATGTTTTCCGCTGAAGTCTTTTGAAATTTCATCACTTTTTACAAACATTTGAAAAATGACCTTGGCTTTAAAAACAGAGTTTTTAAATCCAAGGTGAAAATTAACTGTACAAGATAAAAACTTTCGAAGAAACATCTTTACAAACATCCCTCTGGCTTGCTGAACATTTATTGACCTTCAGAAACATGACCTTGTAAACATTTTTGACCAAAACCCTAGACCTAGGAAATTGACCTCAAGACAAGACAAGACACGCGTGAAAGAGCTTAATGACTGAAATGACCTGAGCCAACAATGCCAAGAGGGGAAAAATATACCAGCTCCTCCATCAGGGTTATGGCATGCCTAAGGGGATGCAAAAATTGACACTGATGAGACACCTACATTTGCAAATGCAAAGAGTTTTGATCGCTAATGGAGGGCTCAAGACCGACTCTAACATTACCTTCGGCAGAAAATTGTGTTGGAGCCAAAGGGTTTGAAACTGTATAAACATCACTAGTAGACTGATTGGACAAACTAGATTCGACTTCATGCAATGGAGGAAGAAAATATGAATGATGATATAAATCATCCCATGGTCAATCCACATCCATCATTGCTTCCAAAATTGCTACTTCAGATGGTAATACTGTGTCCAAGCAATCCAGAGCTGAAGTAGAATCGAGGGTCCAAGCCAGATCCACATCGCCATTTAACTCCTTTAGTGAAAAAGGAGTGGGACAGTTGTCTACAGAGTTAACGATAGATTGATAAGCGAGTTTCGTTATAGACATAGGAAATGCCATTCCACCTACCTACCCTCCATCTAATGTGGTAGTAGATGAAGGTAAGGGCCAAGGGTCTGAAAAATAATGAGTTCGAAAGAACTATTTCCGAGAAGGTCCCTTAGAGGATGAAATTGCATTAATTCTAGATGTAGGAGCCGGGAGGTCAAATATACCCATTAACAAAGAGTACATCCCAAATCCTAAATTCTTAATAGGTTGACAGGGATTGTCCACCACTGGAACGGTAGAATCCGAAGTTGCATGAGAGTCACCTAGAGAATAATCTAACTGATCAACTCTAACAATCCTCTCCTCATGAGGAAAACAGAGGATGCGGAATAATGATGAAACTATGGCATCCATCTCGTAAATCCAATTCCTACCTAAGAGGAGGTTATAATCCAAGTTTTCATCAATGATTTCTACCTCAATATTCACTACCTTTCCCCCAACACATATAGGAAAGGTTGGGATAATCCTATGTGGCCTATGAGAATGTCCATCAAATGCCGTCAAAAGAATCGGTGAAAGAACAACTGAAGGCGATCCAATGGCCTTCCAACATGACATAGACATCATGCATGTGGAATCTCCCTCATCTATAACAGTCTGAAAAATATTGGTCTTTCGGTATGTGGACTTTATCTGGAAATCCATATGGTGAGGAAGTCTCTTTTTGACATTCAACATATCAAAAGTGAGCACTAAAGAATTCTTTAGGTCTACTGCGCCGATTGCCAAAAGCAAAGCGCTTCTCTAAGCAGGGCACGATTGGAGTACCTCCAATGCTGACATAGCACAAGGAGTTTGAGCCAGATCTTCTATAATTGAGTAGTTCTGGGCTGCCCTAGAATTAGGGTTAATAGTCGAGCACTTTGCGGAGCCTTTCAGTATCCGAGGTATAGACTTAACAGAGGGTTGCTCAATATGAAGTGGTTATGTGGCTTCAGGAACAGATTTAGCCTTAGATGTTTCTGATTCACCATAATCGCGTGCTCACGTAGCGACGTCAATATGAGAGCTCGCCGTATAAACATTTGACGAATTTTCCCCTTCCTGGTTGCCCCCGGTGGAGGTACCAGCATTAGAATTTGCGCCAGCAAGTAATTGCTGCCCTTGGGGAAATGTGTTAGCCAAAACAACTTGGCAGCTAGAGGACTCTTGTTGTACTAATAAGCATTAAGCATCTTGCATCTTAGGGAAGAGGTGAGTCAGATGATCTCCATTGCATAACTTGCATGGAAATTTTACCTTTTTCTTGGACTCTTTCCTACCCTCTCCGGCATCATTGCTGGGTTTGTTTGCATTGCCTTTTCCTTCCTGGTTCTTCTTCTTACCTTGTCCCTTCCTCTTCCCATCGGATTGTTGATTTACTTTGGGGTTAGTGGTCTGAACGGCGTTTATAGAGGTAGGTTGGGAAGGTGCAGGTACAGACGGTTCTGCCTGGGAACAAGAAGCAGTTTGTAGAGACAACTGTTGTAATTGGTTTAATAGGTTGACAGGGATTTTCCACCAATGGAACGATAGAATCCAAAGTTTATTTAGACGGCATTTATAGAGGTAGTTTGGGAAGGTTTAGGTACAGACGGTGCTGCCTGGGTAGAAGAAGCAATTTGTAGAGACAACTATTGTAATTGATTCAATCGACCCGACTATACCATCATCATGGGGACCTGGTTTTGGTTTGGCTAAATCGACCTTAGATCTAGGAGCATCATGTAAAATTTTCTGAATAACCCCAGACTGAGAATATATCAGTTCCAATTGCTGGGCTCTAAAAATAGCCTGCTCTTCCGTATAAACACCAGAGAGAGACACATCCTTTGAGATCTCGGTTTGTAATGATTTGAGAAACCATTCAAGAAGGAACTCTAGTGGGATTTCAGCTTTGATAAGCCTTTTCCTCCTCCTCCATTCCTGGATGTGATCTGAAATGTGAGTTGCGGTGTCTTGCTGAAAGTTAGCCAGAAGTTCAATTCCGGCTTCATATCGAACAAGCAACTGAAAATGGTTCAAAAAGACATTAGCCAAATCACAAAAAGAAGTATAGGTGCCCCCTAGCAACTCTATATACCATTTGGCCACATTTTCGGTTAGGGTGCACTAAAATAACCTCAACTTGATCGAATCATCTATCAGGGAGTTGGATGAGCACCATAAGTGAAATGTGGTTATGTGGTCTCCTGGATCTTCACCACTCTTCCCTTCAAATTTTGGGATATCCGAGGGAAGTTTAGTTGAGACTGGAGGCCAAGCCAAATTGTACCAAATAGGATCATTTGTCAATTTAGTTAAGTTTGGCAAGTTCAGCGTTGCCAGAAAAGGGAGTCGTGGCGGACCTTGGGAATTCCATCCAGTGCGGGCGGGGTTCCCAAAGGTCTGAAAAGAATGACCTGGATTTTGAAAAACACCAGGTTGCCCAAAGTAACTCGTAGATCCTACCGAACCAAAAGGTGCTTCTTGTGGTCCAGCAAAATTCAGAGTTTGACCAACTCCTGTCGAAAATCCTCCATAACTAGTGAAGTTACCCCCTAATGAAGTGTTAAAAGGAGCTGATAGCCCCTGATAAGGATTCCATGCGTTAGCAAAGGGTGGAAAATTCTTAAACGAATTAACTGAAGAATACGGCACATTCCCTTGTTGGCCGGAAGAAAATTGATTTCCAGCTCCTATCCCACTAACCGAAGGGTTTGTCCAACTCTGGAATGGGTTATTACCTTGACCTGTAAAGGAAAAAGGCATTGACCACTACAAGAAAAAAGGACATTGGTGAGGGGAAAAAAATGTCACCATAAACTTATTGGTGGCGATCAAAAGAGCCTTCGTCACCAAAAATTGAACGTCACCAAAGGTGGCGTCGCCAAAAGTATAGCTGTTGTGGTGACATTCAAAGTCCATCACCAATAATGATTTATAATGACAGATAGCAACTGTCACCATTTCATATGAGCAATGGTGACGAACCACAGCCTCCGTCACCAAAAACTGAACATCATCAAAGGTGGCATCACCAAAACTATAGATGTTGTAGTGAAATTCAAATTCTGTCATCAATAATGATTTATAATGACTGATAGCGACCGTCACCATTTCATATGAGAAATGGTGACAAACTATAGCCTCGGTCACCAAAAAATGAACGTCACCAAAAGTATAGGCCTTATGGTGACATTCAAGGTCTGTCACGAATATTGATTATAATAACGGATAGTGACCGTCACCATTTCATATGAACAACAACGATTTATTGTGATAGATCTTTCATGGTCGTCACTATTGGTGCATATATATGGTGATGTTCGTTGACCGTTACCAAAAGCCGCATTTCCAGAAGTATAGGTGTTGTGCTGACATTCAAGGTTCGTCGCGAATAATGACTATGATGACGGACATCGACCATCACCATTTCATATCGACAACAATGATTTATGGTTACGGACATTTGAGGGTTGTCACTATTGATCCATAAATATGGTGGCATTCATTGGCCATCACCATTTCATATTTTGCTGAAGGTCGAAAAATGTCACCAAAGCTCATTGGTGATGGTCAAAGAGTCTCCGTCACCAAAAATTGATCGTCGTCATTCCATATGGATGTCAGGGAATTGTTATCGGGAAATCTAGTGTCCACTTGGAGCTACTAGTCCCACTAAGACTGGTAGCTATCTTAGAAACAAACAAACTAAAACTACTTTTGCTTTCCTTTATGAGAAGTAGATAAGAGGGGAACGAAGGACACCAACCTCAGTCTTGCGCTTGGCTCCGTGCTTGGTTCCTCTCCCTTCTGACATATCCTTGCCACTTTTCCTTCGTCTACCCAGCTTCAAAGAGCACCTGTGGAATCAAAGCAGCATAATACTATCTAAGAACAAAGATCTATAATCATAAACAATATAGGACCAGATATATATTGACCACACAAATGCATATATCATCAAACATACAAGAATGTGGAGGAAAACTTTAATAGCTTTATTAATATCAAGAATAGCAAAGAGGATTACAGCCAATTTTTCTGACCCAGCGTCATCGTCCCAGCATGAAAGCCCTTCTTCACCTCATGAAAAAGCTTAGATCACCCAACACTATGATGTTGCACCAAGAAACCAACAACACCTCCTTACAAGATACAACATTCCAACCTCTGGATCTCTGGGATGAGGGATCCATATATAGATGATTGTAGGGGGGTGAGTCAACTTCTGGGATTTTGATTAGTGTCCTCTCTCTGATAGTTCTTGATTCCGCTTAGAGATTGATGATCTCTTACTCATCCTTGGGCGAATTCAGAGAGGCAAGTGTCATAGGAGAAGTTTCTGGAAGATTCCATGACGATCCACCTTGCAAACTGTCTCTGCCATTTGTCTACTCTCACCCATCACACCCTACAGAAGGGCTTTCCAGTATGCATCGCACCCTTTTCATTGAGCAGGTGAGATGCATCGCACCCTCTGCATTGGGTAGTCTGTATGGTCCAGCTTTGACCAGTTCTGAGCAGTTTTCTGTGGAGAACTTCTGGGAGATGATGTAATCAGCTGACCTTGTTCCTTTAGGGTGTGAAGCAACACTTTTAGGGACTTAGGAGCCCTTGGTTTATGGACATGTATGATTGGGGTTGCAGTGCCCAAAAATGTCTATAACAGTTTCCCCCTAAAGCATGAGGTCGTTAATCTTTTGATGTCAGGTGAAATGCTTTATCATGAGGATCCGAAGTTTTTTTGAGCTAGAAGGCGACCTGTAATAAGATACAATACAATACATTATTTCCATAATATTTTCATGATCTAGCTGAGGCGGCCATTCCCATGCTCAGCTTTATAAATTCATTTTCATGTACATGAGACAAACAACCGTCTGTGTGGCAGACTGATGATTCTGATAGAGCCATCATCCTTTGATTCGGATGATCATCTGTACAGCAATGATCTACATTTGACGTCTTTATTTTCCTGAATATATCGCAGCCCGGATGGATGAAACTAGATCTGGGGTCTTCAAACTCGTTCAATCTTCACTCATAGTACAAGTTGATCCATGTGAAATATGTTCGGGAGTCGAACATGGAAAGACATCACCTGATTACCAGCCAATGATGTAAGCTGTTAACAGACGCGAGAGGAATCACTGATAATGATGATGACCCTCAAGGTACTACAGTACAATTCACATGGTGCGAAAAAGGGACTTGGCGTCGAACACCATGCAAAAATCTTTCGGTCGAAGGCCATTGATGTAAACCCGTCGCCGGAAGTGAGAAACTTGCCATTGAGGCATGCAAGCTTCAAAGTACTGAAAGGGTTGTTCCTAAGTTGACTTCTTGGATAATGAGCTGATGTCGACAAGAAGCGACCCATCATAGGAGAGCCTTAATGAATCCCACATCTACGACACGGAACGGAGTAAATGATTTTGGAGGTGAAAACGATCTGATGATACAGGGTTCAGGGTGGCGGTCATGAAAGAGTGGAGCGTGAATGTATTGTAGTGGCTGAGACACAGGTGAATTCTCTGAGTGACTTCTCTTGAACATACCAGCGACACTGATATGGATTGGTAGCATTAACCCCAAATATGGATGGTGCGATGGACCAATGGTGACATGACCGGTGAATGGAATAACCCAACCCGACTCGGACATGGAGTGAAAGTGTCATGTTCAAGAGCAACTTTGCTACCAATAAAGTTTCTTCAAGTTTTCTTCCCAATTTTTCCCCAGTCATTGTTGACCAGTACCTCTTTATTTTTATCAAGCTTGAGGAGGATAACATATGCTTGTTCTATAATTTTCCCTTCGGGCAAACCCGTCGCTATGTTTTAACGAGCCTAGCAACAGTGAAACTCGTTCTTGTCTCTAGGGACAAGTTTGTCACTATTGGTTTTAACGAGTTTAACGACAAAGATAACTCGGTCCTTTTCAATGAAAGGGACGTAAAGGAAACTCCAATAATCATTTTTCATCATATAATCCCTTAAGTCCGAAAAAGTATAAAATAATACGTAAGGGATGAATTTTCGATAATTTTAACGAGCCGAACAAAACAAGCGCTTGATCTTTTTGTGTAATAATCCCTCGGGTCCAAAAAGATTAAAATTTAGAGGAGGGATAGCACTCCCGGTAACTTTAACGAGTTGGGGAGGCCAATTGCTTGGCAATCTTTTCATATTTTACGAGTCAGATGAAAAGAGCTTAAAGGAGACTCGTTTTTTGAGGAACGAGTGATAATCTCGGGTAGTAGCTGATTCCAGGTAAGGTTTGGAATTTTCCAATCACGGCAGTGTCACAAGGATGGCTAACAGGATCACTCTTTGCGGCTATTCCTCAAAATGGGTAAACAGTCAAATGGAGGTGAATGATCGACTAAAACAGAGTGGAGGTGATGATGAGAACACGACCAAGGCTCAAAAGCTAATGATAATGCATTCACAATGGTTATTTACCTAAAATTGGTTCATTTTTTAATGAGCTTAAACTCTGGGGGAAACATTTTCTCATTGCTTAGGTTTAATTTTTAACGAGCTTGAACTTCACATAAAAACTGCTCGTGCCAGTCGTATAATAAGGATGTCTCACCGATAGGTTCAATTTTTAAGGAGCTTGCACCATTCGAAACTTTGCTCCGGATCTTTTCATTATGCAAGCTAGGAACGACCAATCCTATGAGTTTCAAGGGTTGAGAAACTACAAACTAAGAAAATAAATGGTCGCTCTTTACTTTTAGGCAAAAAGGTTTGCATGCCCCCAGGCATAGCGAAGTAGAGTTTCCAGGTTACCATATGAAAGCTCTTGCATTTGCAAGATTGCTCCATCTGTGTTGTAGACAAAACACTTCCTTGGCGATGTCTACCGAAATAAACAAAGGTGAGTGGCACAGTCGCCTCCACTCACATAACTTTGACGAGGGAATCTTATTCCAGTCTAATCCCATTTTCCTAAACGGACGGGTGTGTCAGACTATTCATATATCCTTCGCGGAAACCTACCCTATACCTAAGGTTTTCCTATCCAAACAGACCAGGGTGCATGCCCCCTGGGTTTCAGTCGTGGCCACTGAATTACTCGCGCTCTTCAGGTGGACGGAATGGAGATTGATGAGACATTCCTTGCGTGAAAAGGCCATTTAGGGATGGTATTTGACTATTAGCTATGTGTGAGCCGGGGAAGGAAAGCTGGTCTATGAGCTGGACCACTCGGCCTTCATGCGGAAAACACATTACTCTAAAGAGTGAGGAGACAATGGCTCCCATGTTATAAATATAATCACGCCCAAGGAGTATATTATAATATAGAGGTCTTTGGACTACCATTATGTTCATATAAACGGTTTCCCTTCTCAACGTTATGGGCACATTGGGAAGGATCCCTAACGGTTGACTAGTTCCTTTGTCAAAGCCTGTCAAATTTCTCATCTCAGGCAAAAGCGATGGCGAACCAAGCGCTTTCCAAGAAGTTGAGGAAAGGATACTCACCGAAGCCCCTTCATCTATGATGGTACCGACCATGACCATTTTGTAAGCTTGTACAATGATTCGGAATGGTACACTAGCCGGTAAACGAGGTCTGCCTAGTAGATTCCAATCGAAGGAAACGACTAGGTTGCTTGGAGGTGGAACCGAATAGACGGTCGAATATGATTCTAACGAACTTCCTTCCTGCGGTAAAGGAACGGGTAGATTTCCCCCATGTTCATCAGAGTATGTGTTTACGAAAAGAATTTGAATAGTGTCGTTCTCATTCTCTTCGATGATTGTATCATCTGAAGATGGAACTTCTGAAGACAAGACCGGTTCGACTGCCGCCTCAACTTTTTGACTTTCGTCTGGTATGGATTCACCAGGTTTATCTTCAATGATAGATGCTTCAACCGACCATAATGGTGTGTCAGTCGTATTTTCAACTAGTGATGGACTCAGCAAGAGTTTCTTGTATCCAGGAGGAAGCCGTAGCGGTGAAGCAAGACGATTATCCAAGACTCTTTTAGCTTCATCTAGGAAGGGACAATGGTGGACAATGTGATTTCCTTCACACAATTTACAAGTAAATTTACATTTCCTTTTCTATCTAAATGCTTCGCTTTCACTAGTTGATGGTGTACTTTCAACATGATCTTCAGAGGTTGATGACACCGGATTGTGCAAACGAGGAGACCAGTCCCTTAAGATCCAAGGGATGCAAGGACAATCTCGATGATAGTGGTCTCCTTTGCAAATGACACATGGAGATTTAGGCTTGGACGGTGCAGTGTGTGGATTTTTACTAGACAATGCTCTATTACCCCTTTTCATCTTTGGCTCCTTCTTCTTCTTCTCTTTCTTCTCCTTTCCGTCCTTCTCCTTCTTAGTTACTTGATTTTTGGCTTTACCAGCTTCATCAAGCGAAGAGGAAGGAGTAGAGGGAGAATCAGATGAAGTAGAAGGTTGGGGGGTGACTTTAGTATCATCTAGTTGCTGACTCGATTGTTCAGGAATCACGGTGTTCTAAACGACGGAGGTCGAGAAGAGCCATATTGGCAAGCCAATCATCAATCCTGGAAGTGACAATGTGGCTATATCAGGTGCACCAACATCTCCCCAAGAGGAGAAAGGACTAGGATTTTCTCCAAGGGGAAATCCTCAGTTGGTGGACTCCATTTTCCTCAACCTAAGACCAACGCGGGAATGGTGATATTATTCCGATTATAATAAATTTTAGACGCTTTGACACAACTTGTTTTTTCAATTTTTAAGAGTCGAGAAAAAACAAAAGATGACTCTAGTTGCCTTTGATTTTTAATGAGCTTGAAGTGACAAGTGCTCAAATGGACCTCTTCCTTTAAGGAGTCTAAAAAGGAACGAAAGAGACTACTCTGGAAATCTAGACAGAGGGATTACCAAACCAATCACAAAACTGCAGAATACTTTTTACGGTACGGCAGTCAATATTCCCGAATGCTGTGTTCAGTGCATTGCGATCGATAGGGTGACAGACAGAGCTTCCTACGGATAAAGGATATAGCCTATTGTGGTCTCCCAATATACACTCAATGGTACGTAGGAGCACAAGTCCGTACTGGCACTTGTCGTCTCAAAGAGGAGGAATCACCCAACCAACAATGAAAGCGACAGTTGCCAGGCTTTACGACGTCGGAATACGTCTCTAGCCTAGACTTCTAGATGTTGTGTGTTAGGTTCCAAAGCATTTTTATGTTCATTAAATTTATTTTACAGTTGATCTTTCTTAAGAAATTTGCCTTTCAGGTTCACCGCGTGATGTAGATATAAAATACCTAAAATGCAATCTAAGATGATAAACAATCGTTTAATCTTCTTTTTGCAATGAAAATCCTAGCTACTAAAGAAAGAGAGATGATATTCTTTCAACATAGAGCTGAGAGTGCACACTAGATGCACTGTCCTAAATCAAACCAACAAGCAGTCTAAATGCACATGCATGTATTTGTTTTCAGCTTTCTTAATGTGTGAATGACAAGAAGAATGCTAAGTGCAAATCTGAATTATCTTTTCAAAGCGACAGTACTAACAAATTTCTCTTCAAAAATGAAAGGAAGATAATGATGACACTTTGCTATTTTGAACTGAAAACTACTTTCGACACTTGAAAAACTACTAATTCAAATAAAATACAAGAGTAACTGTATAATCAACCATCAAGAACAATAGAATTATTTTCCTTGACTGAAAACGACACTTGCGACACTTTCAAATCAAAAGACGACAATTTGATTATGCTACTTCTTTGTAAAAGAGAACTAAAAATGGCGCACAATACATAAAACATTCACAGTTCTTTGCACAATGGAGGCGGAATGATGGAAAGGAAGGCGGTTTCCATAGTGGTATACTAATCACAGACAGCAAAACTCCTGAATAGAGCTGAAGAGAGTGAAGAAAAACCAAAGTCTGAAGGCAAAATTAGCCTTTTCTGACCATCGCACCTGTTACACAGGGAAACCAGTATGCATCCCACCTACTGCACACAGGAGGTGCGATGCATACAGACTTCCTTGAAGAGAGGGTGTGATGGTACCAGTGCGAGACTTTTACTTGGTCTTTGGTCACAGTTTGCAGCTCAGTTCAGGGATTTAGGCCAAGCAAGTGATGTTCAATAAATATAAATCATAGGGGTCGATATAATGAGGTTACCAGAGCCACCACTAGGGAAATTAGAAGGTTTGCAAATCGATTGTTCAGTTTATTAACAAAACCCGAAGATAGACTGAAGCAGCATTGATCTACTTTGCACTTGCACAACAAATGCAATTCGAAGGCTAGTTGGCTTAACTTCAGGCTCCGTTTGTAAGTTTGTAAAGAAAACAAATATAGACAAGAAAAAAATCTATTCGTTCCCCAATGGAGTCACCATTTTGTTATCGGGAAATCTAGTGTCCATTCGGAGCTGCTAGTCCCACTAAGACTGGTAGTTATCTTAGAAACAAACAAACTAAAACTACTTTTGCTTTCCTTTATGAGAAGTAGATAAAAGGGGAACGAAGGACACCAACCTTAGTATTGCGCTTGGTTCCTTGCTTGGTTCCTCTCCCTTCTGACAGATCCTTGCCGCTTTTCCTTGATCTACCCAGCTTCAAAGAGCACCTGTGGAATCAAAGCAGCATAATAGTATTGAAGAACAGAGATCTACAATCATAAACAATATAGGACCAAATATATATTGACCACACAAATGCATATATCATCAAACATACAAGAATGTGGAGGAAAACTTGAATAGCTTTATTAATATCAAGAATAGCAAAGAGGATTACAACCAGTTGATTTGACCTAGCGTCATCCTCCCAGCATGAAAGCCCTTCTTCACCTCATGAAAAAGCTTAGGAACCCAACACTATGATGTTGCACCAAGAAACCAACAACACCTCCTTACAAGATACAAAATTCCAGCCTCTGGATATCTGGGATGAGGGATCCATATATAGATGATTGTAGGGGGGTGATTCAGCTTTTGGGATTTTGATTAGTGTCCTCTCTCTGATAGTTCTTGATTCCACTTGGAGATTGATTATCTCTTACTCATCCCTAGGCAAATTCAGAGAGGCAAGTGTCACAGGAGAAGTTTCTGGAAGATTCCATGACGATCCACATTGCAAACTGTCTCTGCCATTTGTCTACTCTCACCCATCACACCCTACAGAAGGGCTTTCCAGTATGCATCGCACCCTTTTCATTGAGCAGATGAGATGCATCGCACCCTTTCCACTGGGCAGTCTGTATGGTCCAGCTTTGACCAGTTCTGAGCAGTTTTCTATGGAGAACTTCTAGGAGATGATGTAATCAGCTGACCTTGTTCCTTTAGGGTGTGAAGCAACACTTTTAGGGACTTAGGAGCCCTTGGTTTATGGACATGTATGATTGGGGTTGCAGTGCCCAAAAATGTCTATAACAGGCATGATGGAATCGAACCACCAACCTCCTACTTACAAAGCAAGTGTTCTTCCCTTGAGATAGCACCCTTTAAAGAATTAGACTTTTAAAAATTAGACCTTGAAACTTCATAAATTGTAAATTCTACAACTTTCAATAAATTAAAGTCTCGCCAATATTTTACTAAACAAGCAAAGCAGCATCAAAGTTGTAGGTCCTTACCTAATAGTTATGAAATTTATGAAAAGTGGGTGGAGGGAAAAATAGTTATGTATAAGAGAATCAATATGTTCAGTTGAATACTCAATTAGAAGTGAAAATATGAAGACATTTGTAACCTATAAATGACCTATAACTAGAAAATGCACCAAATATTGCAAAAGAAATGTCATAAGTGGATAGTGTATGGAAGAAGAGAATTGATGAAGACATATGCAATATGTTATAGGTTGAGTGAAAGAAAAATCTCAATGTTGTTGATGTTTGGTGTTTAGATATCTAAACTTTTGTGCAAATGTAACACAGATCTCCAAAAACCATGAATGATATATATATATATATATATCCCCTTCACATAAACCAACATGCAATTTTGGAATTTCACAAGTCCACACTCAAAACATGACAACAACCAACAAATAAAAAAATTTGACTTGGACAAAAGGCAATAGCTTCACCTTCATTCTTAATTTGCTTCTGTTTATTTGAATTTGACTTGTGACATTCTTTATCTGACAAGGAATCAAAATCATGACTAGTATTAAATTCATCCAACACAAACTTTGGATATCCCATTGACGTCTGCATTTTTATTTCCATGCCTGAAAACCATGGAGTTTCCTGTTGATAGTAGAATAAGATGTGTGCCTGCTACTCAAGAACACATTCCTTATTAGCCATTGTTACCTAACAAAAACCAAAGATATAACACAAAATCCCCTACCGAAATATAATCATAACTTAGCTAAGAAGTCTAAAAGATGTTCTTAATTAATAAAATTTATATTTGGAAATTTTGTTTCTTTAGATTTAAAAAAGAATATGTTGTACAATGCTTCTATCTATTTATCTAGACAATTATATCATAGCATATGTCACACAGTAGAAATCTACAATACCTAAAGTAAAAAGACAAATTTGCTCAAGAAAATAGATTTAGAAAAGAGCTTGAAAACTATAAGTTTGTCATCAAATCTTTAATTAGTTTAACAACAAACTAGTTGGAGTTTGAAAATCAAAATCATTCATAGGAAACGACAGGACAATGGCCAAAGTCACTATTCATACAAATAAATCTAGAGTCACTATTGCCATTGCAGATAACTGAAATTTGGGCAGTGGTCTAACAGTTAGAGCTTATTTGCTAGGAAAACTCGTCAATACCATCATTTTTTTCCACGGTCTATTGTGTCTCTAGATCCAGATCAGATAGCTTTTTATTCTCAAGTTCTACCTTTCAAGTACTAATTTCTAGCTCACCCTTTAAAACACAATTCTACCACTCCATTAAAAAGGTAAACAAAATTTTTGTTTCAAGGTTTTTGTTTCAAGTTTTCAAGTTGGGAGTAATTAATGAAGTGAAGTGAGTGTTTAATTAAGTCATGTCCTTTTATGGTTACATAAAGGTGGTTGTGTAGCTTATGTCTCTCTTTTGAGGCATAAAATTTATCAAATATTGATTTCATCTACTTTGTCTCTGCTACTGTTCTGAAAAGGTTATTGACAAAAGCATATTGTTGAAACTAGAGTTGTTTGTATTTTATAACTAATGATTTTATCCCTTGGATTTTACAGATTAATTTCGGTGGTGTTTTATAAATAAATCATATTTTACACCTTACCTCATGGGCCTAGCAATATAGTAATGTCAAACTTACAAAAGAAAAGGTTTTAAAAATCAAAAAACAAAAAGAATGGTTGTTTCAACGTATCTAATATGGTATACCATTACAAAATTAATGTATTCAATAGGCTCCCGATTTAATGACCAATTTAAAGATAACAGGAAAAACAAATCAACATTAACCTATTCAACATTATTCTTACTAGAAATTAAATCACAACCATGTAATTGTTATAAACACTCTCGAAGTCAGCATAAAGAAAAACATTTCAAATTAGAGGAGAACATGCAAAAGTGGAGAGTGGTACCATCAAAGGTTGTGTCTAGTACACGACATACAACTTCCTTGAAATAATTTGCAATAAACATACGTTGATTATCTTGGCCTCCTACCTCTGAACAGAAAGTTCCCCATGGCCTGCCTAGATGCAGTTTTCCTTTTCCCGCAATTTAAAAAGATGAAGCTTGAGTCTTCCGACGCATACATACTCTTTTGAGACATAAATGCACCATGAAGTTTAGGAATGGCATGTAGTTGGCATTTTTGTCGCCAAAATAAAAATGCATTATTATTAATGAGCACCAAGCGATATTGAAACCGAAAAGAAAAGCAATTGAAAGAAAAAATTTCCATTGCTTGATAGAGAGATTTTCCATTGCCTGATAGAGAGATTTTCCATTGCCACATACTAAGTCGACAACACCCTCAATGTAATAGTTTTGGAAATAATTCCTCCCACTGTTGTCTAACAAGGTGTTCTGATATCCTAGAAATATGCAATTGTAAAACACAGTGCAACTATCTCCCGAAACCCTCAACACCACACAGCTTGATCGACCGCACTCTCATCACCCAGACCATATGAATTCTATACAACTCTATTTTTTTAACGTAAAGTCATCTCATGATTTATTATGATTATAACTAACTACTCTGTGGTATCAACTTATACTAGGGATCCCAATGTTTTTCTAAACAACTTATACCAAGAAGCATCGTCGCCTCATAGTAAGTGGATGGACAGATCAACTAGCCATCCTTTCTCACTCAGATACTAGGGATCCCAATGCTTTTCTAATTCTTGCATTAAATTTTAATTTTGTATGTTCAGATATTAATAGTTTGAATTTTGGATCAAAAAACCACATTGTTATATATGGAAATCCAACTAAATATTGAAATGATCATGATTGTGTTTAGATTAGCGCTCTTTCATAAATTAATATGAGAAAAAAATAAAACACTTCTTAAATTATTCCTTTTGTTTTGCAATATTTATGCTGATATGCATTCTTTTTTAATTAGTTCACTTTCTAGTTTCTTCTACCCATTTCATCTCCCTATAACATCTACCATATGCTCTTTTACTGGATTAAATGACATCTATTTGATTTAATTTAACAGTGGCGCCATTCTCCGCATGTAGTAGCACAGCCAGAGCATCAGGCATAGGATGTTGTGAAAGAGTTCCTGACATAGAAAGGGTCTTTTTGAAATCAATTGTCTTGTCAAACCATATCTTTGATTGATTGAAACGACCCAAATTGTGTAGGCAATGTCCAGTCAATTCAAGAATTCTTCATACAAGGTTCTCACAACATCAATTAAAACACCCCTACACTTAATAAAATAAAACTTCATAATAAATATGTAAATCAATATGATTCAAACGATCCATGGAAAGTGTGGTAATTGCAATTTGAACCTTTATTAGGATTGAAGTGATTACAAAATAATATTCAATCCATTTCAAGCAATAAAATAAAAATATTTTCAAAAAGTAAATTAATTTTTTTTATAATGTGTAAATTGAAAAATATATTTTAATTTTTGGTCAAACACCAAATTAATTCACTCTCAACCCATTATTGATTGGTGAATATTCAAAGCCAAGTGGACATTTAGGGATTAATAAGTGATTACAAAACCACCCATTAGGCACAACAAATAAACCACGCAGATAAAATATTATCAATAGTAGGTACCCTCCCAAGTGCCAACTAGAACATGGACGCCTAATAAACTTGGAGTTACTTTTGAGCCATGAAAATCAAAACGACTTCAAACTATGAGGGTGCAGTTATCTTACTAGACATATTGAATGGCTATAGATGTTGTATGCCAGAGTTCAAACATTTGTGGCAGTGCAATTTCTTGAATGCATTATATACTTTCCCAATTACAACCAAGCATTAAAACAATTCAAACATTATGCAAATGTTTGGTGTTGGGCCAATTAGCATCACATTGATTTGCATGTATATTGAGCTCATTTGGATTAGGAAGTGAGTATATCATCGATATCTAGACATATCCGTGAGATTTGAATGCACCTCAACCCATATGATTGCACAGTGAAGTAATGAATAGAGATATAGATCCAGTCATTGAGAATTTGGTTTAGAAAGTGTAATTAGATTTATTTCAATGCAAGAATGTGGAGCCTTAAAAATGCTCTGATGAGTTCATTCAATGAAAACCATTACACATTAGTAATAGTTTCAATAAATTCTAGAAGTCACGTCAGATTTTGTCTTCTATGAAGACTGAGTTCAGGTTCCAAAACCACACTAGATTGGTCTTAAGGTAATTGATTGCACTCTACTTCTCAAACCCATCTACATTGTAAGGATCAATCATTGATTCGTTATTTCTGGATAAAGGATAGAAGGCCAATTCCAAATTTGATAGGTTTGTATTCTTTATAACATATGGCAAGAGGGTTTTATATCTCATTCCATGAGGAATAAAATTTCAAGCCCATGACCACAAGAATTGAGAGCCAACTCGTCTTTGTGATAGAGAGATTTGGTGTTTGGCCTGCAATTTTTTTATAACCTTCGAACCAGCAATCATTTGTCTCTGCAACCAATTTCTATAGCTCTAAAATCATAGTCTATGAAGATTTGATGCACACATGCTACAACCATGGTTTTGTGTCTATAACCTACTAAGCTGATTTTACCATCAATTCCAATCAACACAAATTCCTATATAGACTTCATCCTCAATTACAATTGTATATACTCATTGGATACTAATTTCTACTTTTGTTTCAATGAATCAAGTCGATATGCATCAACATTGAACTCAATTTTAAATGAGTGATGTGTTGGACAGAGGCTTCACCATTGGTTCCATATAAACGATGAACTAGGTAGAATTTACATCATCAATTTAGATGAATCGCTCACTGTACAGAGAAAAGTTCCCCCAAACTTGACCTCGAACATAATTCCTTTTCCCTATTCCATAAAACACAATACTTTAATGCTGCACTTCCATTT
The DNA here is from genome assembly GCA_031772625.1 of Pinus tabuliformis. NCBI lineage: Eukaryota > Viridiplantae > Streptophyta > Pinopsida > Pinales > Pinaceae > Pinus > Pinus tabuliformis. The sequence goes on along the minus strand of CM062817.1, from coordinate 875,720,401 downwards.
GGATGCAATTCGACCCAATTTTGCTTACAATTGACAGGTTGAATGGATAATATGTATTATGCAATTAACACCATACGTTGGCACATTAATGCAGAGACATTGAACTCATAAAACTGGGAATAAAATATACCAAATTCATTAATCCAAAATTTGTACAAACTCTGTACAGGAATTTTGTAAATTAATAATTAATATATGACTGAATTACATGTAAATTTTTGGGCATCCTTATGCTTATTACAGATTCCGAGAATATCCTTAAATCTAAAGAATAAGAGAGGGGTCAATTATTTGATCTCTTGACAGTCAAATTTCAAGATATTTCTGGAATCTGGAATCAACATAAATTCAGCACAATTATTTTGATGTTACTCTGCTCAGGCCACCTCTACCTCACCTTCAAAAGCACTTGTCACCTGCAACAAAGTCATAAGCAATGAGCATACCTAATGCAGCAAAACATGTTCATAGCGAAACAAGGATCTAAAAACTGATCGTAGTTTGAAAGAACAAATTCTAGGATATCCAAGGTGAATTTTATCTACAGATTACTAACACACAATCATGTAGCAGATCCAACTGTTTCAAGAGCTGTTAGGCTTCAAATAGAAAAATGTCAAACTTTCGATGTGTGTCCAAGTCCAGTGTTGCATCTCAAATTCACAACCAAATTTGACGACCTCAATTCTAATGATAGTAATGACATGACCAAAGTGTTGGAGCAACCGTGCGGTTGTACTAGAAGAAATCAGTCACAGATTTGCTAGATCAAATAAACTGTCCGAGAACTAAGAACCATTAACCAATCATCAATATGCAGTGAGAATCAAAAATTTGATCTCCTCGATCTGAATCCTCACCCTTAAATTATGTTTAAAATGATAGATCTAGGCCACAAGATGCATAATGTAGAGATATTCGTGCAAAAATCAGGTTTTGGAAATTTGATTTGGTCATAGAAGGAACATACTGTCGTATAAGGTATGGATCATTAGATTCAACAAGGGTGTTGATTGATTTCCAGATGTCAAGAATTACTCAACACCTTTATTAACAGAGTACATGTCTATAATATTTTGCCTTTCAAAGGAAAGTTTTGTCTTGGATTCCTTTTGTGGTCACTCGATCCCTTGGTTAGAATTAATGACTTTGAATACAAATGATTCTTTAAATACTCACAAGTCTATTTCAAAATACTTGGATCAAACCCAACCCTTTTTTAATAATAAATGAGAACTTTGGCATCAATATATAGACCCACCCAAGTACCATTTGCTTGGACACTAGACTCTTCTATTTTCTTTTTTAACAATTGCCATAGAGCATTTCCATGATGTAATTCAAGGTTCTGGAAAAATATCATGTTGTATGCTAAATGCCATCTATTTTGTCATTTTAATTGTTGTGATAGCATGGGATATAGAGGCAAGAGTTTGGGACAACATATTATTTCTGTAGCATTTTTATTTTTTGAAATAGGATTTCCAAAGCAGCTAATTTTTTATGGATCATAAGCAGCTAATTTTTGATGGATTTTCCAAAGTAGTGAATTTACAGCAAAATGTCTTTCAAATTCAAATCTCAACTGATTAAGGTAATTATTGTGTTTAGGACTTCAATTTCAAAGTTTCACTTAATGTAATTGTGTTTAGAAATTATGGAAAATGTCTTGCACTTCAACCATGGATATATGGTTGAAGTGTCTAATGAAATAACTGGAATGTATTCATTCATGGAGATGATTAATGTGTGTAGATTAAGTTAGAAACGGAGCCCATGAAATTGCTCATGGATAATGAGATTGAAGAACTGCAAAGAAGCCCTTAGCTAAAATTGAGAGTGAGAAGGTTAATAAAGACGATATAGATGTACGCCTGAAGTGGTTGGATCTCTTTCACTAAAGAAAGCATCAATGTAGGTGCCCTAATTCAATTCCTCTAGGCTATGCCTTCCCCTGAAGTTTTGAGTTTTTTTGTTATTTGATCATTGTGAGCCAAACAATTTTTGGTTCTTTGTTGGTTTTTGAAGATGGGAGATTCATGATGACACTTAAGATTCTGAATGGAGTGACTACCAGTGTCCAAACTCGATTTTTGGCAAGCATGATTGAAAAATATGGAGCAAAGGGATGCACAGATATAACAACTCGGCATAAGTGGCAGATTTGTGGAGTAGTACCTACCGTATTGAAAGGGTTGAAGGAGGTTGGACTGTCAAGCTTGCAGAGTGGAATGGACAACGTTAGAAACCCTGTGGGCAATTATGTAGCAGGAATTGATGTGGATGAAATCATTGACACAAGGCCATATACAAAGGTTCTGACTGACTACATTGTCAACAATGGCAAGGGGAATCCATCAATAACCAACCTGTGAGTGCTAAAGTAGATTCTACTGGTACCATTCATTTTGGATGTTGAATTGAATTGTGTAATGGTCAACTTCTTATCATTTTGTTTTGGGAAATAAACAGATCTTTTCTAGAGAAATAGGTATATTTTCTTTGAGTTCAAGACAATGTTACATAGGGATCTCTTTTTTTTTTTAACTTCCGTTGGTGAGTCTCCAAATTTGCAGATGCCCGTGAAGGAAAAGGAATAAGATCAGGGCAGGCGGCGCTAGATTTGCGAAGCTCTGTTTCCACATCCATAGCTTTGTTGTACATTATAGTCCATTACGCTCTATTCCAAACAAAATAACACTCCATTAAACCTTGCGTCGCATTCTATTCAAATTTGTTCTCTTCCAACTACATTTACCAACTAACTTGTGAATACATCAAGACAATATTCAAGAATCACTCTAGGACCCGCAAGAAAAAGAGGTTAGTCTATTCAAGACCTCGTCAACTCTTCTCCATGTACCTCAACCATCAAACATGAAATAGGGAGACACACTTTTAATATACATAAAGCCCACACAAATAACTTCAGAGGCTTTCTGTTCTGAAAGTGTCTATTCTAAATGACTTTCAATTAGAAAAATGAGTTTTCCTTTTAAATACATATATATTAAATTATCATCTATATAACATATATATATTGTGGAGCTTAATAGAAAAACTAAACAAGTTAGACTATTTTAACCAACATTGTTCTGTGAGTTATTATGAATTCTTGCAACAAGAGAGTCACTGTACTTTTGAAACTCATGCAAGTGTACTTTAACACTAGGATCGCCTTTCCAAGGGTTTTATGCGTAGCCCCATGCTTTTGGTTGTCTATTAAATAGCTAAAAATGCATAATTTCTATGGCGTATAAAAAAGATATTGACCTTTGTTTTCTTGCCATATCGTTCTGTTTTTTTAGTTGGTTAGGGATTTTCTATTTGCTGAAAGCTATAAGTTTATGGTTGGGTTAATCATTTAGGGTAAGGATTGCTGATTCTTACCCGTTATCTTCAACCGTTGTAAGTTTTTCATTCAATAATCTGACGGGCAGGATCCCCGAGAACATTGGCAATTTAGTTAAATTGAATTTTTTTGTTGTTACAATAATTATTTCACGGGAAACATACCTCCTTCCTTCGAAATGTGTAGTGAGTTAGAAGCCTTAGATCTGTCAAATAATCGCCTCCAATGCTTCATACCTCCGGAGCTAGGGCGCCTCCAAAGTCTACAATACTTGCATTTATTCAATAATGCCTTGACGGGCACCATTCCTTCCACTCTCAGCTCCTGCAAAAGCCTTCTTGAGATTGCTGTGTATAAAAACAGCATCACAGGTTCCATTCCGGAGGAATTTGGCGCACTTTCTCAGCTACAAGTGTTGTTGCTCTACAAAAACAATTTATCTGGGAGCACATTCCACACAGTCTTTCTCGATGCAACTTTCTGGTTAGATTGGAACTCTCAAACAACCTGCTAACTGGAAGCATACCATCTGGGCTCGGATCCATTCCATCCTTAGAAAATCTGTCCCTCTTCATTAACAATTGACAGGACAGATTCCTGCCAGTTTGGGGAACTGCTCTAATCTTACGATTCTCGCACTATATAGTAATCATCTGTCAGAACCCATCCCTGAAAGCCTCGGGTTTCTCTCTAGATTACAAATGCTTACCATCCATGCCAATCAACTTTCGGGTTCCATTCCTCCGACACTGTTCAATTGTTCGAACTTGGTTAATATCTCAGCCTCCAACAATCAGTTGACAGGGAGAATAACCCCAGAAATTAGCAAATTAAGCATGCTCAATTTTCTGTCAGTTGGGGCTAATCACTTGTGGGGAGAGGTTCCACCGCCTTGCATAACTGTTCACTCCTCCGGAAGCTTGACATTTCCAGAAACAACTTCAGAGGCTCCCTGCTAGGATCTCGTAACATACGATGTCCATCTCACCTGTAGCAGCAGAAATTGATGAGAGCGCCAAAGAACTTGATGGTACGCTCGCGATTGGGCCTGAAAATGTCCTTCAAACAGAAATCGTGGGCTCCCATATCCTACATCATCTTCTGAATTTTTGAAATAGAATTAACATTGCCCACAGTTTCTCTATGTGGCTCCTCGTTTTGCAGCACGTCCAGATCACAGAAGATTAGTAATTTCGTCTTGTTCCTGCATGTAGATAAGAAAAAATAAACCCTAACCTCTAAAGCACGCCCTCATTCTCGTGAATTCAAATCCAAAAAGGTAGATGCATACATCCATAGAAGCCCTGTGCCTGGGTCATGTATTGAGTGAAGCAATGGTAGATATGGAGATGGTATCAGGGTTTGATTTCAGAAGCTGGTTGTGGAGATGGTATCAGGGTTTGATTTCAGAAGTTGGTTGTGGGTAACGAGCCGAACCAAAACTCTATTAAACTACTGACAACGTCTTTTACAATCAGGATAAGAAATGAGAGAAGCCAAGCCTCTCTGTATTTCCTCTTCGTCGACTCTGTTTCCCTCCCTTAACTGAGGTAATGCGTGGTGGTTTTCAAATGTTTTGTTTCCCACCCTTATCGATTATGCGTGGAGGTGGTCTCATAGAAAAGTAGTGTTCTAAATTTGAAACCACTTTGTTTCCATCCATTAGCTAATTGTGCATGGAGGGAATGCGCGGTGGTTTGCAAATGTTTTGTTTGTCACCCTGATCGATTATACATGGAGGTGGTCTGATCGAAAAGTCTTGTTTTAAATTTGAAACCACTTTGTTTTCATCTCTTAGCTGATTGTGCACGGAGGTAATGAGTGGTCAGGTAATGGTTTTCCAATGTTTTGTTTTCCACCTTTATCAATTATGTGAGGTAACACATGGTTAGATAATGGTTGTGAAATGTTGTAAATAGAGCTGGAGTTAAGTTATAAATTATTTTGATTTTTAAATTTTATTTTTATTTTTGGAAGGATAAAATTCTAATTTTTAAATTTTTTAGGGATAAATAATTTTCATGGGCCTAGTCATATATGATAATTTTTCTCATTTTAAAATGTGTCTATAAATTTAAGGATTTAATGAAAATCAAATTAGAATAATAATATATTTATATTGAAATTAATAATTATTTATTTATTTTGTTTACAAAGGGTGTGTATTACATTAAGGACTTTTTAAAGTTATTTGGTTATGTTTATGTCATGCCTACACTATTGCATGCATCTCTTGTCTCAATAATAAGTCATTGATCTCTCATACAAATGAGACCTCTAACATTGCATCCTAATGCCAAATACTCCCATAAGCATTAATTGTCCTTCATGTGAACAAAATATGACCCTTCAATGACAAGGAGCTTTGTTTCTTCTCCACCAAGTTGTTATGCTTTTCCTTCAACAATAGTCTTCCAACAAAGTAGGTTGAGCCTTGTGTGACATAAATGCTTGTGTCAATGGGGTGAAACCACAAGGAGAGCACCCATCTTATGTGTGATATATATATATATATATATATATATATATATATATATATATATATATATATATATATATATATATATATATATATATATATATATATATATATATATATATATATATATATATATATATATATATATATATATATCTATATATATATATATATATATATATATATATATATATCTATATATATATATATATATATATATATATATATATATGGGAAAATTCCATAGACTTCACCACCATTGATGGATGTTAACTTAGGTAGACCACCACTACCCAAGTTCCAAGCATCTTCCCCCTAGAAGACCAAGGGAATTGAACCTCTGACCTCACCAAAATGGGGAGAGAGATCTCACATCCTACTCATGGCTATTGAAACTAACCCTCAAGGCTACAAGACGCTTAGCCCATCTTTGGAGAATAATCAATGGAATAGTAAACTAGTGATATTGTGTTGATCCACACTCACACCTAATGTGGATTGTGTCTAACCCTCGGCATTAGAGCCACCCAAGGGTGTTAATTAGTTTCCCTCCCTCGCGACACTTAGAATGCAACCCTCATCCATGCATTTGATGAGCTTTGTAAACATAATCATTGTCAATGAAAGGGAAGCTCCTCACTCCAAGGCGTTCTTCTCAATGCCTATGTGCTTCATTTGTTGTTCAACCCTACTCCAATCCTCTCTCCTTTACTTTGTGTTATATCCCTCACAACACAATTTTATTACATAAACATTGAAGATAAATGAAACATCTGCCCACTTGCGTTCCATTTGGCATTTCAAGCCTCCATGCATTCAGCATGGCTCTCCAACCCAAACTTATTTTATATCATAAACACTATGTTTTACCATTGTTCTATTAGATTGATGTTGGCGGAAATAGAAATAAATGGGATTCAAGGATGTTCTTTTGACCTAGAGAATGTGGCTTATTGCCCAAGATGTTACCCAAAGGCCACACTTTCTCACTATTATATTTCAAGAATTTGGAATTCATCTTAGGCTAGTTGATTTCTACTCAAGATACCTCCTTCATCACACCACTCATTTAGTGTTCAAAGGAAACAATTAGAAATAGTTGCAGTTGTCATTTTGAGATCTTGGGTTTCATTATCACGGGTTACCATTCATTGGGCCTTAGTTTCCTTTCTTCACCTGTTCTTATATCTAGGACTTAGGGAATGAGGCTTTCATCAGTTTTGAATGACTCATAGATATAACATTTACATGAATTTGTGCTTCAACCTTAGAGTTTAAACTTAGATACATCGCACTAGTGTATCTTTAATGATTTTGGCTTTCAATTTCTTCTTTTCTTTCATCACAAATGAGAAAAGGGGAAATAATTTGCCACAAATATATGAATGCTTAATCATAAAGGTGTCACTTGAGGAAAATGAATGAATATCCTATAGAATGACACGGGATAAAATTTGACTAAGGGAAATAAGGGTACAATAATATTGATGTGTAGCACCTATTCAAATCACCAAGTATATTCCCAAACCATCAAGATGACACACTTCTTTGAGTAAAATTATGAAACACCATGGGACAATCCAACTTAGAACTTATAGCCAAAGCATCGAGAGTTAGAATAGATTGCTTAAGTGATCACAACAAAAATAATACACGTTGAATATATCATATACACATGGATCATACATATCAAGCTAAATGTGGTAGCTAAAGCGACCTCTTCCTACACCTAGGGTCCTAGATAGCCAAGGAAAGGCATCATCAAACCAATGATAAATCCATGAGTTACATATAGATGTATATACCTCAGTTGGAAAATGATCAATGTGAAAATAATCCCAGAGGCTAAGATGACAATGAAAATTTATAAATTTCCTCTAAAAACCCATATATAAAGTGGGGTAACATGTCCTATGACATCCAACCTACAATTTTCAATGGGAAATCCTCAAAAGTCTCTTTGAAGAGATATGTACCATTGAGGGCCAAGATGAGGTATGAGACCTCACCAATTTGATAGTTGAATAAGTTTTAATCTTGATTTGTCAATTTTGGCCCTAAGTAGGCAAGGCAACATGGAAGGAGGTGACCCCCTTAAAAGAGTTCAAATGGGGAATGGCACATAAGGCCTTATATATATAAAGATCTAAATCCAAGGACCCCCCTCATAAAAAGAGCTAGACATGTATTGAAATGATGTACATAATGAACCATCCAAATCTTGATAGAGACAATATAATTTCCCTTTAATCTCATAATAAATGGGGCTTCTACATATGAGGTGACCCTCTAACTCTATCTCATGTATGTGGAAAATCTAGCAGAGGTTATTGAGAAGACAAAGATCATGATGATTAGTTTCAACTTGATGCTAATTTGAACCTACTTCAAACGAAACAAGGGGAATCTAAGAGAAACATCCAATCCTTTGGTGTGTATGTGGGTTAAACAATAACACCCCCTCTCATTTGCATGAAGTGTACCTAGTACAAATTCATCTTAGAGTCGAGGCCATGAAAAGATGAAGTCCAAGTAAACTGAATGTATTGTCTATAAATAACCTCTCTAACAACGTGACAAAAGCATATGATAATGACATTTACATTGGAGGTGTATATCACTTGAATTGTGTTACAACTTTAATCTCTCCCCCACAAAGATGTGTCATGCTCCCTTGTGATGATGCATCAACCTTACTGGAGAACAACCTCATGATGTAAAAGGAAATTAAACATGATTTAACTTTAATAGTGTTGCACATTCAACCCCCGTCTCACACTCATGGCTAATGTGAGGTTATTTAAAGCATTTATGTGGATACTATCATTTTATCTGATCTTATGTACACAATGTTCTACATTGACACAATTGGGTTTTTTAAGCAAACAAAATATTTGTATCAAGGGTTCACTGCTTATGCATTAGGGCTAGAGAGGCCTTTTCTTTATGAGTGATCTATTGATTATCTACTACTATATGGGAGAGCACTACAAGCTCGATCTCAACATGAAGTGTAGATATTGTGAGAAATTCAGACCAAGGCTTTGCAAATTATCCAAATAGGGGACATTACAAGGGTCATCTTGAATGAGGATAACCAAAAGTTGTTGGTTTCAATCTTCAAGGTAGAACCATGGGAAGCATCAAAGAGCATGGAACAATATAAGGGTTGAAGCTCGAATGGTTTCATGGGACACTTCTATAGATAGCATCAACCAATGGTGAGTAGATATCTTCCTCATTTCCATCCCCTAAACACATCCTTTCTTGCACTAAACCAAAAATAAATGAATCTTGTTGGTTTTGATAAGTGTCATTCAGTGTCATTGTGAAATATTTCATATAAGGTCTCGACAAAAATCATTAGCAACCACTTAAAATTCCACTCAAGAAAAATTATCCCATAAGAGAAAATGGGATTTTCTAAAGGGAAGTATAATCCTATAAAACATTGTAATGGTCCAAGAATATATTCAAAGTAGCCAAATAGATGGAAATAGTGGAATGGCCATAAAGTTAAAAATGAAAATTATTTTTGTAAGTTTGGACACTCTTTCTTATTAATTTTTCTCCACCCATGCAACTCTTCTCTCAATTATGTAATAAATAAATCTAAATACCTCCCTCATAAAAAGAGCTAGATATGTATTGAAATAATGTAGACAATGACCCATCCAAATCTTGATAAAGACAATAGAACATCCCTTGAATATCATAATAAATGGGGCATCTGTAGATGAGGTGATAAACATATCCTTTCTTGCACTATTACCAAAATAAATGGATCTCGTTGGTTTTGATACGCGTCATTTAGTGTCATTGTGCAATATTTCATATAAGGTCTTGACAAAAATTATTAGCAACCATTTGAAAGTTCACTCAAGAAAAATTATCCCATAAGAGAAAAGGGGGTTTCGTAAAGGGAAGTATAATACTATAAAACATTGTAATGGTCCAATAATATATTCACAATAGCCTAAGATGAGTTGTAGTCAGTTCTTAGGTGAACATGGCATAGTCTAGTTGTAGTAGTCGTAACTTGGTCAAGTTGTTGTAGTCGAGGCAAGACTTGGTTGGGTTCCCAAGTCCCAAAACAAGTAAGGGTAGTTGTGAGGGCATGATAGCTAAGGAGTGCCAAGGCATGCCAAGGAATGAAAAGGCTTGCTAACACATGCTAGACAATGTCAATGCATGTTGAGGAGTGTTAGGGAGTGCCAAAACATCACAAGGGAGAACTAGGTCAAAATGCATGGAAATTAATGAATAAGAGTGTGTGCCAAGGAGTGTCAATGAATTCCAGGTGTCTCAAGGATAAAGTATGTTAGGATAAGGTCAGAATAAGACTTGTAGGAGGCAAGCCTATGGTTACAATAAGGGCCCGGACAATGTAGTTTCAGAGAAAGGGACACTTTGGGTTGGGCACAACATTGTTTTTCCAATGACTTGGTTGGGTTCCTAAGTCTCAAAAAAAGTAAGTCTGTCTATGAGGGCATGACAACTAGGGAGTGCTAAGGTTTTCCAGGGAATGCCATGAAGTACTAACACATGCTAGATAGTTCCAAGGCATGTTTGGTATGCCAATACATTCCAAGTGCTAAGGCATTCCAAGATGTTTCAGGCACCAAGGTGTGGCACCAACACATTCTAGTGTGTGTTAGGGCCAAGTTCCAGGGAAACATGAGGGAGCACTAGTTTCAAATGCATGGAAATGAATGAATAAGAGTGTGAAGGGGAGTGTCAGCAAGTTTTAGGTGTGAAAGGCGTCAGGGAGTGCTAGGATGTGCTAGGGAGTTCCAAAGCATGCCAAGGAATGCAGGGGATTTTAACATGTGCCACATAGTGCCAATGTTAGATGTGCCAAGTGTTATGGCATGTCAAGATGTAAACTATGTTGCTTAGTTGTTTTATGACCATGGTTGGATGTGAGCCTTGTCTTCGTAACTTGTTAAGTTGTATGATTTGAGATTCAATATGAGTAGCCTAAGATGAGTTATAGGAAGTTATTAGGTGAACATGGAATAGTCTATTCATAGTAACTGTAACTTGGTCAAGTTGTTTTAGTCAAGGCAAGATTTGGTTGGGTTCGCAAGTTGCAAAAAAAGGTAAGGGTAGTTGTGAGGGCATGAGGGCATGCCAAGGAAAGAAAAGGTGTGTTAAAAAATTCCAGACAGTGTCAATGCATGTTGAGGAGTGTTGGGGAGTGTCAGGGAATCACAAGGGAGAACTAGGTCAAAATGCATGGAAATGAACGAATAAGACTGTGTGTCATGGAGTGTCAGTGAATTCTAGGTGTCCTAATGACAAAGTGGGTTAGGAAAATTTTCTAATTCTAATGTACACCTTCAAGTGAGAGTACTAAGTTTACCAAAACAATTTCATTGATTTACCTCGTCTCTTGCTAAGTGAAAGTAGTCTTTAGTAACATGCATGTCCAGGGCTCACTAAAGATCAAAATTGTGATTTTAAAATTTATGTGTGGTTCTTAGAACATTATTAATATTTTTACATCGTTAGAGTTTCACTTCCAATCCAAGAAGCCACTACTGTGTGCAAAAATATTGTGAAACAACCAAATTCCACAACATGACAAATCAGGCGCCTTCAGAATTTTATATGCCAGAACATAGAGAACATATGGTGAAATATAGAGGTTGATAGCTAGAGTATCTTATGATCTACAACCCTACATAATCAAATTCCCAAGAAAAATCTCTAAGCGTTAGTTATTAAGCATCAACCATAGCAATTTGTTTGGTTTGGCACTTTTCTCCAACTCTAGAAACACACACAGACTTAAAATAAATTGCATACCATGTTCTCATTATAAATCCAAATTCTAATCCTTGAAGTCTATGGTATGCTAAAGCAACCAAACATAAATAATAGAGGAAGCTTTACATGGAATCAAAGGTCTGAGAGTTAATTATCTTGTTTGCAATCATGGCATTACCTCAACAACAAAGCGAGCCCAGATTGTGTCACTGTGAGCTTCCATGACTCCCTTTAAAATCATAAGCCCCAAGCCTCAAATGATGATGGCTATTTCAAGGAAGAGCCCCCAATCCTCACAAAGCATCTACAATATTGGTGAAAATCAACATAATATAACATGATAACGTTAAACCATGTCTCAAAATAACAAGAATGAGTTATTGAGTGCAATATAAAAACCCTGATAATACAAGAAATTAACTGACCTCTATAAGCAATTCTCGTGGCTGACTCATATTCTCCACTATGATAGGGCACCTCATAGTTTGAAGACCCAATTCCATTGCCCAGCTTGCACCACTTTCCAGGTTACCTTTTGAAAGAAATCCACCATCCTTATCAAGCACCTACATAGTTTCCAAGGTAATAAACAATTATACTTGACTGACAAGTTTATAGTGATATTTTTATTTTTTTAACTACTGGAAGAAGAAATTTATCAATTGGAGCAAAACAATCACTCCATGGATGCACAATAAATAAAGAAGCACAAGAAGATCAAAATTGTAAATGTAAATCCCAAATATATCATAATGGCAATGTAATATTTTAAAGCGCCTGTAAACACCAAGAATGGAGATGAAATACCCTTCAGTTTTATCTCAAGGACTAGCAGGAAAATGCAGAATTATTAGATTATGCAGTCTCTTAAAGATATAACCTTTAGGAAATAAAACAAGAAATACTAAGATTGAAGGCAGATATTATCCTACAACATTGTTGGCATAGAAACTGAGAAATGAGAATGACACTTAGTTTTTGTAAATGTTCATCCTTGTTTTTGCCGACCTGCATGGAGGAAAATGCAGAATGATTCAATGTGCACATTTTACTTAGCTGAGCTGCCCGAGACTAGTTCCCATTATGATTTTTCACTTTAAGGGAAATTTATATTAGGCTCTTACCTTGATTGACCATCATAGGCTACCCAAGAGTTACTTTCAAGTACATGTAAGAAACTATTGTAATTCAATTTGTTATTGCAGAGTAACCTTTACTACATGAAATTTGTCATCAAGCATATAGCTTCTCAGAGAATTTATTTGATCATTTCAACTTGTGTATCATATTTTTTCCATTGGTTCAAACATGTGACAACTATCAAATTTGAAAAATCCTTGTAGTGGAACTGTCTAAAATTTAGCTGCCGACATATTTGTCTTTATGAAAACAAAGTTATGGATCAATGCAGCACGTAGATCCATGTGCATGCAATACTTTGTGTTATCATGAAATAGATATGAAGACACATGCTTGACCTCCAGCATTGTTCATTATACCTTGTAGATTTTACATGGAAAATAAAATCAATATTCTCTATGCCAATACAATATGTAGGAAGAAAAATCTTAATGAAGCTAGTAAACAAACCTTCTTATAGAATTATCTACAATAGGCATGTTTCACATTCTAGATACTCTCTCAATGACTATTACCTTATATTCTCTTATAGTTGATTATAGACTAGTACAATGGCTTAACTTTTATGTATTCTAAGGAAGCCATGTTGCATGTTTATCAAAATTTGAATCATGGGATTCATCCTATAACTAAATTAACATAAACTTTATCCAAAATTGAAATCAAGAAAATGATTTATAGAAGTAGTAGCTATATTGTAGTTGTATGTTACAACTCGCGCTAATTAGGTAAATAAAATAAAATTAATTGTGGAGGCATAAGTAGCTAATATGGTGTTTAAAATAATTAATGAAAGTTTTGATAATGGAAAAGAGACCATATTAGTCTTAGAAGGCACCCCACACATGGATCATCGACCTCCAAGTCATTCCAATGCAATTGAAGGTCATTAGTATTATGACAAGGAAAGTTGTAAGGACTCATTCCCTTGCTTTTGAGTAAAGGATTTTCCAGAATGGTAATAAAATCACATATTTGGAAAGATGATTTTTAGCTACTTTAACAGCCTCTATTTTAGCCTAAAGGCTTGTTGCAAATTAATTCATACTTGGGTTGTGGCTAGTCTGGAAAACACTAGAAACATGTTCACTGAAGACATGCTGGTATGGTGCTACCATGATACTTCCTTTTACACTAGCTACTAGAAAAGAGACATGCCCAGAACATGTCATGAATGGTTAGCATTCTGAGATCCTAACTCATAAGTCCTGGTTATGCATGTTTCTTCTTTTTGAAGCTTAAGGAGCCAGGAGTAAACAGTCCCATTGATTCCAAGTTATAAAGCAATGATCCAAGTTCCTTGACAAGCAAATTCGTGCATATCCATGTGAGATGGTAACAACCACCATTTTTCCCTTTTAAAGGATCCTTATTTATGTTTCATATCACTGTAGCAGTGACAAGGACATTGCCTTGTTTGCAACAAGAAGAATTTCTCACTGATGATACATTGACAAATATTTTTTACCTCAGAGATGTCCTCTTTCAGGCATGGTATGTTATAGAAATAGTCTTCTAGCAGGAAAGGATCACAAGGATCCTTGATGAGAAGGTTCTTCAATATATGGAAGAATCTTGGAAAGAGTATATTCCACTAGAAGTTTATGGATGCGGTCTGGAATATTATGGAAGCAAGCATCAAAGAAATTTACTAGTTTAGTTGCAACATGAAGGCATAATTGAAGTATTTTATCATCTTGAGAAAGGAGCCTCATCATAGACATTTTCTTCAAAGAAAGAGGCAGTTCATGAAAGAAGTTGACTAGATGACAAAATGAAGGAAAGAGGTATTCACATCTTTAGATAAGAGCTCTTCTTTAGAAAGTAGAATTCATGTATTCAGAGGTATGGTAGGATATATTTGGAATCATGTGCATTGTATGTCTTGGTTAAATACTAGATGAAATAAGGACTCTTCCATATGGGTACTCAATGTATAGAAGCATGACAGTTGTGCATAAAACCTGATGATATTGATCAACATCCGATATGGTCTCTTGAAAAATGAAAATGAGCCATGATAACTTGAGAGGGAGATGCAAAGACCTTGATGGATACGATGTTGAAGCTTGTTGATTGATACATTTTAGGAACATATTGATTGATGTTTGCAAGTTGAAGAGCATGGAAAAGGGAACTCTGAGTATTATGTGAAAATAAACCAAGTAAAGGGATGTTGATCTTAGAGGAAGCAAGTAGTATTATTTGATATCATGACTACAGGTTTTTATGACTTGGTAACTCTAATATTGATGGTTTTTTTGAGATGTGATTTGGCTACATGTTGTAGGAGTACATGCTAGAAAGATAACAATTGAGATAATATATCTGTATTTGTTTGGATTAACTCTTAAGAAAGGAAAACTCAAGTCTTGGAAAATTAGAAACCTTGGATGCTTGAGCTAATTCATAACCATATTCGTGAGAAAAAAATGACTGAAATTATGCTATGATTGGATGGGTTTGTGGAGAAGTGTAAATTGGAGAAAAATTCTCTTACTCCTACCCATACAAATTCATGCTATGCATCATAGTCCACGGCATATCTTCAATCTGTTATGTTCAAAGCCATGTATGATGTAACTATCCATCACAACAAAACTATCATTTCCAAGGACCCAAACAAGAAAACTTGTTGATTTCTTAATTGAAATACCTTGCACAACTTAAATAACCAATTGTTTTTGTTAATGAAATGATGTTTTCTTTATTTACAAGTGAAGTAATAACACATGCTAGACAATTCCAAGGCATGATAGGCATGCCAGGATGTGCCAGTGCCAAGGTGTGGCTTGAATGCATGTTAGGGAGTGTGAGGGCCAAGTGCCAAAGAAACACAAGGGAACACTCATTTCAAATGCATGGAAATGAATTGTTAGCGAGTTCCAGGTGTGCTAAGGAGGGAGTGAAAAGGTATGCTAGCTAGTGACAAGGAATCACAAGGGAGAAATAGGTCAAAATGCTTGGAAATGAATAAATAATAGTGCAATGTGCTAAGGAGTGTCAACGAATTCCATATGTCCCAAGGACGAAGTGTGTTAGAAGAATTTTAGAATAGGACTTGTAGGAGGCAAGCCTATGGTTGTGATAAGGTGTGTACAAATTAGTTTCAGACAAAGGGAGAATTTGTGTTGGGCACAACATTTTTTTGTCAATGACTTGATTGGGTTCCCAAGTCACAAAAAAAGTAAGGATATCTATGAGGACATGACAGCTAGGGAGTGACAAGGTGTTCCAGGGAATGCGAGGAAGTACTAACACATGTTAGAAAGTTCCAAGGAATTTTAGGCATGCCAAGACATGTGAAGTGCTAAGGCATGCCAAGACGTTCCAGGCACCAGGGTGTGGCACCAACACATGCTAGGGAGTGTTAGAGTCAAGTTCCAGGAAAACATGAGGGAGAAGTAGTTTGAAATGCATGGAAATGAATGAATAAGAGTGTGACAAATATTGTTAGCTAGCGAGTACGAGGTGTGTTAAGTGTCAAGGAGTGTTAGGATGTGCTAAGGAGTGCCAAAGCATGCTAAGAAATGCAGGGGATGCTAACACGTGCTACATAGTGCGAAGATATTATTAGGCATTCCAAGTATTATGGCATGTCAAGATGTAAAAAAAAATTCTTAGTTGTTTAATTTTACGACCACGGTTGGATGTGAGCCTTGTCTTCGTAACTTTTTAAGTCGGATAAGTTGAAATTATACATGAGTAGCCTAAGAAGAGTTATAGGAAGTTCTTAGCTGGAAAAGGCATATTTTAGTTGTAGAAATTGTAACTTGGTCAATTTGTTGTTATAGTCAAGTTGTTGTTATAGTTAAGGAAGGATTTTTTGGGTTCCCATGTTGTAGAAAATGTAAGGGTAGTTGTGAGGGTATGATAGCTAAGGAGTCCCAGGGCGTGTTAAGGAATGAAAAGGCATGTTAACACATGCCAAACAGTGTGAACGCATGCCAAGAAGGGTTGGGAAGTGTCAGGAATAGGCACAACATTATTTTTTCAATGACTTGGTTGGTTTCCCAAGTCACAAAAAAGATAAGGCTATCTATAAGGGAATGAAAACTAAGGAGTGCCAACATGTGCTAGGAAATGCCCAAGAAGTGCTAACACATGCTATATAGTTCCAAGGCATGTTAGGCATGTTGTTGGGGCCTTCGTTTTGAGTTTATGTGGAAAGACAAGAGAGGAATAGGTGGCGGGGATGACCGCCCAAGTTGGGGAGCTGACAACCGAGGGGGGGAACAGGAACCAAGAGTATTTCGACAATTGCGGAAAGGTGGTGGGGGAGAGCAAGAGAAACCGAGCAAGTAGAGAGAAAATTCAAACAAAGGTAGAGTCAACCGAGCTAGAAATAAGTGGAACTAATAGTCTAGGTGCAGAGCATAGGGTAAAAAGAAAAAGAAAGGATGGGAAAGGGTTGGTGATTACTAGATATTGATGAACCAAGTGAGCTAGGAATCAATGCAGCCTTCCTGGGTTGCGAAAGGTGGGTACACCCTTGCTCTATTGGTCTCTGATCTATGGGTTGGGTCATTCTTGTTATTGATGATCAGGCTTCGAGCCTTCTGTACTTATTTATGTATTTATTTCTATGAAGCGAACTGAAAGGGACAATTTTTTCCTATGATGTATTGCTGAGTTCTATATTGGTTCTTTAAAATGTTTAAATATCCGTATATATGCTATATGATTTCCTAAGGTAATGTGACTAGAATATTGTGGTCAATAGGTGCTTGATTGTTATTATTTAAGATTGGTTGCAAGTTGTTGTTCCCTTGGTGCCTCATCCTACCCCCTCACTGAGAGAAAGGAGGCCCTCTACTATGCAACAGATGCAGAACATGGCAGTAGATGTAGAGGTTAATCTGAAAGTTAGGGAGGAGAAGTTGAAAGCAGAAAAAGAGGATGAACTTGAAATCTTTTTAGAGAAAGCAGAGGAATTAAAGCAGATGTGCACAATGGAAGTTGAAGGCTTAGAGCGCCAGAACATATCTGTTTTGCAAAAGGAAGGTAATAATATTCATAAACAAACCAGCTACAAAGCAGATGACATATTCATACCGCCATACATGATGGAGCAGTCTCCTGATATAATGTATGAATATAATAGCTTCTCTTCTTTCAACTGTCTGCCCAACTATGATCAGTATGATGATGACTGTGAGCCTAACGACCAAATCAATCTTGCAGAAGAGTTACATCTTATTTTTGCAGAGAGCACAGTTCAGGATCAGCTGCCTGAAAACAATGATCAGCATGCCCATTTCAGCTATGAAGAAAAGGAGGAAAAGGCAGAAAATTTTAAATTTAGTGAAGGAGCTTTACCATTTTATTTCAATTCTTTTCAGTTTATTAGGGATAATTATCATGTCGTTAACAATCAAGTGTCACCATATTCTGTTACTGATCAGCTAGAGGAAAATCCAGGCCCTGCTCCTAAAGCATCACCACTAGATTTGCAGCCCCAAAGTGCCAGTGAATGTCAGATTGAGGAAGACTCAGAAGTGGCAGCATGTGACCAGATAATCCAACTGAATTCCCTGCCATTGGGTTTGCAGCCATCTCAGATATTTGAAGAAGAAAAAGAACAGTCAGCGCAAATCTGTCAAGTGTCATCTGAACCAGCTTTCAAAGAATTACAGGTACCATCCCATGTTTTGCAGAATTCATCTGATAATAAGCTGCGTGATGAGGTAAAA
The DNA here is from genome assembly GCA_031772625.1 of Pinus tabuliformis. Lineage (NCBI taxonomy): Eukaryota > Viridiplantae > Streptophyta > Pinopsida > Pinales > Pinaceae > Pinus > Pinus tabuliformis. The sequence continues at coordinate 875,701,965 of CM062817.1, read as the reverse complement.
CACTGCTCTTCTCCACTAGCAGGCTGCGAACCATGGTATCAAGTGGTTGATGATCCCCCAATTCTAAAGCATGATAGCTATCCCAAACTTTTGTACAGTTCTTTAGTTCAGTCTAGCAATAATGTATATATGCTACAGGACTCTTTTGTACAGTTTCTTATTTCAGCAAAGAAGGTCAGCAGTTACCTGATCTTCTCAAAGATTAACAAAGCCACATCAGATTGCAAGATCTCAATTTCAAGTAACAGCAAGCACGAGCAGCAGAAGCCATTCATGTTCATAATGCTTAAGTGGCTGCATTGGCTGTTACATTACACCTAACAGCAAAGGAAATGTTGGTTAGGGTAGGTAGGTAGGATTAATAAGGCAGTCGGCCAAGCAAAATTTTGCAGAATACAGCAGCAATTGAATACAAGGCAATCTGAGCTGTTGTTCTTGGCTTTTCACAAGGAAAAGCCATCCCCAAGTGGAGCCATTGTTGGCCTCCTGCTGCAGCAGGTATTCATCTTTCATGATTGACATTTTTACATGCCAAATATGTCATACTTTGCAAGCTGCAGTGTTCCATATTTCCACAAGAAGCCATGAAAGTGTGCTGGTCCAAAGGCCACTGCTGTATTCCATTTTTTAGTTAAGGGAAGGCCAAACAGCTAAATCCTGGCCTCCCTAGGTTTCAATTTCCTGTTTTAGAATATAGAGAATGATATCTGTCCAAATAGTTTAATCTTGGCAGATTTGTAGATAGGTAGAGAATCAAAGGGACCCAACCGTTTAATCTGGGCCCTGGCAGAAATAAGTGTAGATCTAGATAGGAGGAATTCAAAAGAAAATTGTAAATCTGGGTCTGCAAGTCTAAGTGCACCCAAATCAGAAAAGAAGAAAAAATGTTAGGAAAGTAGGATGGGTAGGTAGCTGTGGTTGCAGAAAGCTGATTCATGATCAATTTTGTGTTTCAAACTGTGTTTTATCTTTACAGATCACATTGCAGGCAGTTTTCATTCAGAAAGAGATCAAAGCTGGACATCACTAACTTCCCCCTTCTTCTAATTTCCCAAGTCATTTACTAACTCCCCAAAGAGGTCAAGATCTGCTTGATTCCTCTTAGCTTCATCATCATCCATATCAGTCACCTTGGTGAAGATCTCCTTCACTCAAGGATCTCAGTTCCTTTCAAGTTATTTTCCCCAAAATTTAGCCTAAGGTCCCTGACCTTAGCGCTTGCTAGTCACCTTCATATTAACCACTAACGGTATTATATAACTCCCTATCAGTTTTCCCATTCCCTTACTAAAGCTATGTACATATAACTCCCCTATGTAAATATCCCCTCCTTGGCAATATAGCCATATTTTTATAAGTCCGGGGAAAAATAGTCCATTTGGGGCTGTTTTTAGCCCATCCGAGTCATAGCAGGGGTTAGATGACACCTGGTCATGCTAAACAACCTCTCTCCGAGCCCTAAAACCCTCAAAAACCCATGTTTTACCCCTCATCTCCAAGTCCCAGCTGTAAATATTTCAACCGCGCTCATTTTACATCCATAAACCCCCTTTCCCCGCCCCTAACCCAAAGTTTTTCGTGTAAAATATTAACCCCGCCCCTATTAACCCTCATAATCCTCCGTTCCCTAAGTTATAACCCACCGCGCGCATTATTAAAAAAGGAATATTCTTTGAACATTCCCCCGCCGTATTACCTTCGCCGCCAGCCGTCAGATTATCCACCCCGCAGATCAATGGCTGGCGGGCCATCCCATCCCCGAACCGCCCAAGCTTTAGCGTCCGGGAGATGGGCGGTATTGCCGCCGTACTTCCGCCACGCGTCAGCTCCTAGGCTGTGGCGGAGGCCCCCCTCACAAAACCGCTCTCCCCCAAAGGTGGTGCGCCACAATACCGCTTACCGCCTCCTGCCCGATGACGTCACCGCATACATCACCCCCCTCTGCCTAGTCACATGTCCAGTCATCTGCCTGCGTGGCCCCTTGCCACGTGTCATGCCACGTCACTGTCTGTACATGATGACATCATGCTGACGTCATCCCGCCACGTCATCGCTGACGTCACCCACCGTACAATGTCACGTCATGCTGACGTCATCATCAGTTTTGGCGCAAAGGCGAAAATCACACTTCGGGCCCCGGAATCCAATTCTGAGGCAGTTTTTAATGCGCCTAGCACAAATCGCTCATCACTAGATTTTTTGGGCCTGAATGGGGAATCTTCAGGCAATCTTTTCATTCTGCGGCCCCCAGCAAGCCCGAAAGGCGCCGAATGACCCGTTTTCTTCGCAGAGCATACCGAAAGGATCATAAGACAGTTCCAGAGGATACAGAGGCCGAAAATCGACCATTAATTTGTGAATGAGACCCACAGCACGCCAGAACAGCATAAATTTATTGCCAAAGAGTATCAGAGGAAGGAGGAGAGCCAAAGAGTATCAGCCGAAGATTTTTTAGGGGCTCGAAGCACCTGAACATTGATGAGCCCCCCAAAAAGTCAAAAACAAGAAGAGTAAGCCCGTCCTAGCTCTCAAATCACAGTCACAAGCATTCAATGCCACCGAACAGCAAGGGTGTAAAGACCAATGCACAGTTATAAGAGATGAACAGCACACAGCCACCAGGACAAACATTAACTCATCTTGTTACAGCTGCCCCCAGCATAGCTCAAAGATATTTTTCTGGCATTTATTTCTGGATAAGATTAGGTTAAAGCAATCAGTTTTCTGTCAGACCTGTTAGGTCGGCAGCAATAGATAAATTTTGGATAAATCTTCCCTATATATACTACCCTCTGTATTGTTTTAAGGGTCGATTGGTTGATGGTCATCAGTTGAGACTCGCACTGTATACTTGATATGTTTCTGTAATCAAAGACTGCTGAAAGGCTTGGAGGAAAGACTGTCTGCTCTGTGTCTAATGGTTTTGAAGAAGTGAATTTGGAATTCTTGTGTTGCAACATGACTCGATAAGTTTTCCTACCTCTGTTTTTCCATTGATATACCGTCTAAAATAGTAGAAAGAAAGAATAGTCTAGAATTGGTTTAAACGCCCTCTATGCTCATTTTCTGCTATTTCTTTATGTTTTCATCTGGGTTAGTAATGAATATGAATTCCATATGGCTCATGTTTCCCCTAATCCCTTCCTATTTGACAGTTGTCTAGGAATTCTTAATTGCTCCTAGACAGAGCTCATTCACCTTCCCCCTTTTAAGTTGAGTGAGAGATTCTTTATTGCCTCTCATTCCTTATCCCTCATTCCATCCTTTTAAGCTTTAAGTGTTGTTCCATGAGCAACTACCTTGCTCCTTATTTCTCTTGTGACCAAGAAAACGCACCAGCAGTCCCACTCCTTGACTCCACGCCCAATGGTTTGAAACTTACCAGATTATGTTTTGCCTCTCTACTTGAGACATCTTCCTTCCCACCAAAAATAAAATAAAAACCCTCTGAACTCAAGACCTAGCCTAAAATACTTTTCAAACAAAGCTAAATCCAAAAGAGAGAGCCCTCTCTGATTGCAGGTTGGCTAGAACCTGCAGTCCAAAGTTGGTTTGTGGTTACCTCGGCCGTATCCTTTTCCAGAGCTTAAGGACAACCTGAGTGATAACATAATGGTGACTCCACTGGGGACCTTCCTCAAATAGTTTCACAAAGAAAGTTGGAAAGCTCCACTGGGAAGACCCAGACCTTCAGAACTACTTTTCCAAAGTTTAAGTTCTGATCTTTGATGGTGGACAGAGATCAGACACCTCAAAGATGATTTATCCACCTGGCGACTCCACATCATCCTCATAATAAAGACTCCACTGGAGAAATGAACCCAAAAGAAATTTATGAGCAGATCAGGCTTTTGACCTGGATTATTATCCAAGAGGTCATGATCTTTCTCCTCCATAAAGTTTTGTTGTACATATTGTTTGAACTTGACTTTTATGTTTTTCCCGTAGAAAATGTTGAAGAAAGCCCTCCTTGCACACCCGAACAACATCCTTTAAATGCTGCTAATGCTCACCTTATAGTCAAGGAGGACACTACTGTCAAAACAAATCATCCTATCCCTGTTCATACCGAACCCAGTCATTTAGTCCCTGTACACAATCACGTACCTCGTAAAGTTCCTGATAGATATAAACCACTCATTCTGCCTCCCGTGCTTAATCCTTTGCCCAAAAATCATCCCATGTATCTCCCAAGATTTGATGGAGAGAGTGGAGTTACTGCTCAAAAGCATATTCAGGCCTTTGAAGATTATTTGAACATTTTTGAAGTGGAGGATGAGGATGTTAGTGTTAGGTTGTTTGCCCTTTCTTTGCAAAGTGAAGTTAGGACTTGGTTTAAAGCATTGCCTGAGGCAAGCATCTCAAATATCCAGCAGTTATTCAAACTCTTCCTTGATAGATGGATGATCAAAGTCAATTCCCTCGTGCTCATAGAAGAATATAATCAGTTAAAGAGAATTCCAAATGAATCTGTTCAGCAGTTTTCTGACCGATTCAATCAAGTTTATCATTCCATACCATTGAATATAAGACCTCCCCCTGATTTGGCCCTATTACATTATCCAGCAGCATTTGATCCAGAAATGGAATTTCATCTGAGAGAAAGGAGCCCCTCTACTATGCAACAGATGCAGAACATGGCAGTAGATGTAGAGGTTAATCTGAAAGTTAGGGAGGAGAAGTTGAAAGCAGAAAAAGAGGATGAACTTGACATCTTTTTAGAGAAAGCAGAGGAATTAAAGCAGATGTGCACAATGGAAGTTGAAGGCTTAGAGCGCCAGAACAGATCTGTTTTGCAAAAGGAAGGTAATGATATTCATAAACAAACCAGCTACAAAACAGATGACATATTCATACCGCCATACATGATGGAGCAGTCTCCTGATATAATGTATGAATATAATAGCTTCTCTTCTTTCAATTGTCTGCCCAAATATGATCAGTATGATGATGACTGTGAGCCTAACGACCAAATCAGTCTTGCAGAAAAGTTACATCTTATTTTTTCAGAGAGCACAGTTCAGGATCAGCTGCCTAAAAACAATGATCAGCATGCCCATTTCAGCTATGAAGAAAAGGAGGAAAAGGCAGAAAATTTTAAATTTAGTGAAGGAGCTTTACCATTTTATTTCAAGTCCTTTCAGTTTATTAGGGATAATTATCATGCCGTTAACAATCAAGTGTCACCATATTCTGTTACTGATCAGCTAGAGGAAAATCCAGGCCCTGCTCCTAAAGCATCACCACTAGATTTGCAGCCCCAAAGTGCCAGTGAATGTCAGATTGAGGAAGACTTAGAAGTGGCAGCATGTGACCAGATAATCCAATTGAATTCCCTGCCATTGGGTTTGCAGCCATCTCAGATATTTGAAGAAGAAAAAGAACAGTCAGCGCAAATCTGTCAAGTGCCATCTGAACCAGCTTTCAAAGAATTACATGTACCATCCCATGTTTTGCAGAATTCATTTTATAGTAAGCTGTGTGATGAGGTAAAACACTGCTCTTCTCCACTAGCAGGCTGCGAACCATGGTATCAAGTGGTTGATGATCCCCCAATTCTAAAGCATGATAGCTATCCCAAACTTTTGTACAGTTCTTTAGTTCAGTCCAGCAATAATGTATATATGCTACAGGACCCTTTTGTACAGTTTCTTATTTCAGCAAAGAAGGTCAGCAGTTACCTGATCTTCTCAAAGATTAACAAAGCCAGATCAGATTGCAAGATCTCCATTTCAAGTAACAGCAAGCACGAGCAGCAGAAGCCATTCATGTTCATAATGCTTAAGTGGCTGCATTGGCTGTTTCATTACACCTAATAGCAAAGGAAATGCTGGTTAGGGTAGGTAGGTAGGATTAATAAGGCAACCGGCCAAGCAAAATTTTGCAGAATACAGCAGCAATTGAATACAAGGCAGTCTGACCTACTGTTCTTGGCTTTTCACACGGAAAAGCCATCCCCAAGTGGAGCCACTGTTGGCCTCCTGCTGCAGCAGGTATTCATCTTTCATGATTGACATTTTTACATGCCAAATATGTCATACTTTGCAAGCTGCAGTGTTCCATATTTCCACAAGAAGCCATGAAAGTGTGCTGGTCCAAAGGCCACTGATGTATTCCATTTTTTAGTTAAGGGAAGGCCAAACAGCTAAATCCTGGCCTCCCTAGGTTTCAATTTCCTATTTTAGAATATAGAGAATGATATCTTTCCAAACAGTTTAATCTTGGCAGATTTGTAGATAGGTAGAGAATCAAAGGGACCCAACCATTTAATCTAGGCCCTGGCAGAAATAAGTGTAGATCTAGATAGGAGGAATTCAAAAGAAAATTGTAAATCTGGGTCTGCAAGTCTAAGTGCACCCAAATCAGAAAAGAAGAAAAAATGTTAGGAAAGTAGGATGGGTAGGTAGCTGTGGTTGCAGAAAGCTGATTCATGATCAATTTTGTGTTTCAAACTGTGTTTTATCTTTACAGATCACATTGCAAGCAGTTTTCATTCAGAAAGAGATCAAAGCTGGACATCATTAACTTCCCCCTTCTTCTAATTTTCCAAGTCATTTATTAACTCCCCAAAGAGGTCAAGATCTACTTGATTCCTCTTAGCTTCATCATCCATATCAGTCACCTTGGTGAAGATCTCCTTCACTCAAGGATCTCAGTTCCTTTCAAGTTATTTTCCCCAAAATTTAGCCTAAGGTCCCTGACCTTAGCGCTTGCTAGTCACCTTCATATTAACCACTAATGGTATTATATAACTCCCTATCAGTTTTCCCATTCCCTTACTAAAGCTATGTACATATAACTCCCCTATGTAAATATCCCCTCCCTGGCAATATAGCCATATTTTTATAAGTCCGGGGAAAAATAGTCCATCTGGGGCTGTTTTTAGCCCATCCGAGTCATAGCAGGGGTTAGATGACACCTGGTCATGCTAAACAACCTCTCCCCGAGCCCTAAAACCCTCAAAAACCCATGTTTTACCCCTCATCCCCAAGTCCCAGCTGTAAATATTTCAACCGCGCTCATTTTACATCCATAAACCCCCTTTCCCCGCCCCTAACCCAAAGTTTTTCGTGTAAAATATTAACCCCGCCCCTATTAACCCTCATAATCCACCGTTCCCTAAGTTATAACCCACCGCGCGCATTATTAAAAAAGGAATATTCTTTGAATATTCCCCCGCCGTATTACCTTCGCCGCCAGCCGTCGGATTATCCGCCCCGCAGATCAATGGCTGGCGGGCCGCCCCATCCCCGAACCGCCCAAGCTTTAGCGTCCGGGAGATGGGCGGTATTGCCGCCGTACTCCCGCCACGCGTCAGCTCCTGGGCTGTGGCGGAGGCCCCCCTCACAAAACCGCTCTCCCCCAAAGGTGGTGCGCCACAATACCGCTTACCGCCTCCTGCCCGGTGACGTCACCCCCTGCACAGTCACCGCTTACGTCACCCCCTCTGCCCAGTCACATGTCCAGTCATCTGCCTGCGTGGCCCCTTGCCACGTGTCATGCCACGTCACCGTCCGTACATGATGACGTCATGCTGACATCATCCCGCCATGTCATCATGCTGATGTCATCATTGATGTCACCCGTCGTACAATGTCACGTCATGCTGACGTCATCATCAGTTTTGGCGGAGAGGCGAAAATCGCACTTCGGGGCCCCAAAATCCAATTCTGAGGCAGTTTTTGATGAGCGATTTGCGCCTAGCTAGATTTTTTGGGCCTGAATGGGGAATCTTCATGGAATATTTTCATTCTGCGACCCCCAGCAAACCTGAAAGGCGCCGAATGACCCGTTTTCTTCGCAGAGCATACCGAAAGGATCAGAAGACAGTTCCAGAGGATACAGAGGCCGAAAAGCGGCCATTAATTTGTGAATGAGACCCACAGCACGCCAGAACGGCATCAATTTATTGCCAAAGAGTATCAGAGGAAGGAGGAGAGCCAAAGAGTATCAGCTGAAGATTTTTTAGGGGCTCGAAGCACCTGAACATTGATGAGCCCCCCAGAAAGTCAAAAGAAAGAAGAGTAAGCCTGTCCTAGCTCTCAACTCACAGTAAGAAGCATTCAATGCCACTGAACAGCAAGGGTGCAAAGACCAATGCACAGTTATAAGATATGAACAACACACAGCCACCAGGACAGACGTTAACTCATCTTGTTACAGCTGCCCCCAGCATAGCTCAAAGATATTTTTCTAGCATTTATTTCTGGATAAGATTAGGTTAAAGCAATCAGTTTTCTGTCAGACCTGTTAGGTCGGCAGCAATAGATAAATTTTGGATAAATCTTCCCTATATATACCACCCTCTGTATTGTTTTAAGGGTCGGTTGGTTGATGGTCTTCAGTTGAGACTCGCACTGTATACTTGATATGTTTCTGTAATCAAAGACTGTTGAAAGGCTTGGAGGAAAGACTGTCTGCTCTGTGTCTAATGGTTTTGAAGAAGTGAATTTGGAATTCTTGTGCTGCAACATGACTCAATAAGTTTTCCTACCTCTGTTTTTCCATTGATATACCGTCTAAAATAGTAGAAAGAAAGAATAGTCTAGAATTGGTTTAAACGCCCTCTATGCTCATTTTCTGCTATTTCTTTATGTTTTCATCTGGGTTAGTGATGAATATGAATTCCATATGGCTCATGTTTCCCCTAATCCCTTCATATTTGACAGTTATCTAGGAATTCTTAATTGCTCCTAGACAGAGCTCATTCACCTTCCCCCTTTTAAGCCGAGTGAGAGATTCTTTATTGCCTCTCATTCCTTATCCCTCATTCCATCCTTTTAAGCTTTAAGTGTTGTTTCATGAGCAGCTACCTTGCTCCTTATTTCTCTTGTGACCAAGAAAACACACCAGCAGTCCCACTCCTTGACTCCACGCCCAATGGTTTGAAACTTACCAGATTATGTTTTGCCTCTCTACTTGAGACATCTTCCTTCCCACCAAAAATAAAACAAAAACCCTCTGAACTCAAGACCTAGCCTAAAATCCTTTTCAAACAAAGCTAAATCCAAAAGAGAGAGCCCTCTCTGATTGCAGGTTGGCTAGAACCTGCAGTCCAAAGTTGGTTTGTGGTTACCTCGGTCGTATCCTTTTCTGGAGCTTAAGGACAACCTGAGTGATAACATAGAGCACCATGGAAACACAAGGGACCACTAGGTCAAAATAAAGCATGGAAATGAATGAATAAGATTTTGTGACAAGAAGTGTCAGTGAGTTTCTAGTGTGTTGAGGGAGTGACAAGATATTATTTGCAGTGCTAAGGCATGCTAGAGGTCATGGCAATGATATGCCAAGATGTGCCAAGTGTCAGGGTGTGTCAATGCATGCCAGGTAGTGTTAGGGAGTGCCACGGAAACACAATGGAGTGCTAGTTTCAAATGCATGTAAATGAATGAATAAGAGTATGTGACAGGGAGTGTCAGTGAGTTCTATGTGTGTTAAGGATTGAGTGACTAGGTATGCTAGATAGTGCCAAGGAATGCTAGAGTGCCAGGGCGACATGCCAAGATGTGCCATGTGTTAAGGAGTGTCAAGGAAACACAAGGGAGAACTAGCTCAAAATGCATGGAAATGAACAAATAAGAGTGTGTGATATGTTAGGTTGTGTTATATTCTTTGCACAACTAACCCACGTAGTGAATTGGGGGGTTAGAGGGGGGTGGGGCCCCTCCTTCATTGTGTCGATTGCGGGGTCCGGGGCATCGCCCCAGGAAATTTTTTTTTGGACCCTATATTAGGTTGGGGCGACCTACCCATTTTCGGTCCATGGTTTTGGACGCGATGGTTTTTGGTCCATGGTATTAGATGCTTTGGCATGTATAAATATGTATTGAAACATTGAAAGGAATATAATGAAAAATCAAGCTGGTAGTCTCGGTTTTGGGATCCAGGGGAAAATATCCATGTATATGTGTTTTATGTGTTATGCTCTCGCAATGTTTATTTTCTATATTTCAAAATTCGTATACAGGTAATTTCTATATGGGGTTCAAACCTACATTTGGTATTGGAGTTGTTTTGGCTTCAAGGGGATGCCTTTGTTTCTGAGGGGTTTCGCTTGGGCCTGTGGTAGACACTGTTCAGTGGGAGATTTGCCAGATTGATTCTAGTGGTGAAAGAAGATGGCGAGTAGTGGAAAGATAGAGATCGATAAATTTAATGGTCAGAGTTTTGAGTTATAGAAACTCAAGATGGAGGATATGTTGGTGTATAAAGATCAGAGTTTTGAGTTATGGAAACTCAAGATGGAGGATCTGTTGGTGTATAAAGATTAGTCGCGGCAGATCCAGGTACTGAACCAACGGGAGTGTTTGATGAAGAATGGAAGAAGTTGGATCGAAAGGCAAAGAGCACAATACGATTGTGTGTCTCATATTCAGTATTGTTGAATGTATCAAGGGAAGCTACGAAGAAGGCTTTGTGGGACAATTTAAGGACTTTGTACCAATCTAAGTCTCTGGTGAATAAACTGTTCCTACGGAAAATTTTGTATAACCTGAGGATGAAAGATGGAGACTCGGTGACAGAGAATCTGAATGCATTTAATACTGTGGTAAGTCAGTTATTATTTGTTGATATTAAAATTTCAGATGAAGATAAGTGCATTAGTTTGTTGTGTTCTCTACCAGATTCATGGGATAGTCTGGTTATTGTAATAGGTAGCAATGCAATTGCCTTGCAGTTTGATGAAATATTCTCATCCTTGTTGACGGAGGAGATGAGATGAAAAAATATGGAGAGCCAGAATAGTGATGCCTTGTCTGTACGAGGACAGTCTCAAAACAAAAACAAAAATAAGTCATCGAGTGGCAAATCTAAATCTCTAGGAAAACCTGTAAAGGTGGTGTGCTAGGAATGTGGAAAGGAAGAAAATTACAAAAGGGACTGTAAATCTAAATCTCCTGACAAAGGAAAGGGATCCGATGATGCTTCTTCTATAGAGGTGAAAACCACCTGAGATGAAGGTGGGAATCTGTACTTGGCTTCTTCAAGTACACATGTAGATCATGAGGCATGGTTGATTGACTTAGGTGCATCCTTTCACTTCACTCCCCATAGAGAGTGGTTCTGCGAGTATGATAAATATGATGGTGGTGATTTCTTCTTAAGGGATGATAGGAAGGCTAGAATCATTGGTCACGGAAAAGTAAAGTTGAATTTGCAAGGTGGAAGGGTTAGAACGCTTCTGAGTGTTCTACATATTCTTGCATTAGCGAGAAATTCGATTTCTATAAGCAAGCTAGATGATGCAGGTGTAAAAACAGTGTTCGAGAAGGATACCCGCAAGATGGTTCAAGGAGAACTGGTATTGATGCGGGGAGTTCAGACTGGAACTCTGTGCAAGCTACAAGGTAGCACTGTTGTTGATGGGTGCAACAGTTATGTGGTTCCTGAAAGTGGAGCAAAAAATCTAGTGGTCTCTGGAGAGAAGACCATGCTGTCGCATCAAAGGCTTGGACATATTGGAGAGAAGGACCTTCGAATACTTCATGGTAAAGGTATGGTAGAAGGTATGAGTAATCACTCTATGGATTTTGATTTCTGTGAAAATTGTGTATATGGGAAGTTGAATCGGGTGAGTTTCCCCTCTGGTGGTAGGAGGGAAAAACAGATATTAGAGCTTGTGCATAGTGATGTGTTTGGACCTGTGAAGGTTCCATCACTGGGTAAGTTTGTGTACTATGTATCATTTATATATGACTTCTCAAGGAATACATGGATATATTTCCTTAAGAATAAATCTAAATTCTTTGACAGGTTTAAAGAATTTAAGGCTCTAGTGGAAAATGAAACAGAGAAGAAGATAAAGGTGTTGAGGAAAAATAACGGTGGAGAGTTTTGTAGTAAGGAATTTGAAGAATTCCATAAGAAGTGTGGTATAGCACGACAAAAGACTACTCCATATACACCTCAGCAAAATGGAGTTGCAGAAAGAATGAACAAGACGTTGATGGAAAGGGCAAGAAGCATGCTCAGTGGTGCCAGGTTAGGACAGGAATTCTAGGCAGAGGCAGTGGAGACAACATGTTACCTGGTCAACAGATCACCTTCATCAGCGTTGGAGGATAAGACTCCACAAGAGGTATGGACTGGTAAGAAACCCTCTCTTTCACATCTGAGGGTATTTGGATGTGATGCATATGTACATGTTCCAAAGGAGAAACGAACCAAGTTGGATAGTAAATATGAGAAGTGCGCCTTTATTGTGTATAAGGATGGTATAAAGGGTTATAAGCTTTGGAACCCAGCAACAAGGAAGGTTGTGTACAGTCGAGATGTGGTGTTCAGAGAGGTGAAAGATGTTATTAAACATGAAGTCCAACCAAAGGAACCTGAGAAGATAGAGTTTGAGATAAAGGAGGAAGAATCAGACTCTACACCAGAGGAGGAATCAGAAGATGAAGAGCCACAAACACTGGGTGTAAGAAGATCAGTTTGAGAAGGAAGGCAACCATAAAGGTATAGTCCATTTGCTTTATGTTCAAATTTTTCTTTATCTATTACTGATGATGATCCCAGAACTATGAAGGAAGCAGTAGATTCAAAGGATGGAAAACTCTAGAAAGAGGCCATGGTTGATGAAAATGCATCTTTGCACAAAAATGAGGCTTGGGATCTGGTGGAGTTGTCGGATGGAAGGAAACCCATTAGCAGCAAATGGGTGTTCAAGAAGAAGACAAATGTAGAAGGAAAGGTGGAGAAATACAAAGCTCAGTTGGTAGCAAAAGGTTATTCTTAGGTGTCGGGAATTGACTTTGGTGATATTTTTTCTCTTGTTTCCAAGGTAACTTCTAGATTACTTTTATCTGTTGCTGTTGCTTTTGATTTTCAGGTAGAACAGATGGATGTGAAGACAGCTTTTCTTCATGGGGATCTAGAAGAGGAGATCTACATGAAGAAACCTAAAGGCTTTGCAGTGAAGGGTAAGAAAGAACTGGTATGCAAGTTAAAGAAGTCAATGTATGGGTTAAAACAGTCACCAAGGATTTGGTATCAGAAATTTGATACATTTATACGGGGACTTGGCTTCACCAGAAGCAAAGCAGATCACTGTGTGTATTTTAAATTAATTGGTGACCGTGTTATTTATATGGTCTTGTATGTGGATGATATGTTTTCGATTAGAAATGACAAATAAATTATCCAGGATTTGAAGACCCAATTGTCCTCCAAATTCGACATGAAAAATCTTGGTGCTACAAACTATATTTTGGGCATGGAAATTAAAAGAGATTGGACAAAGAGGAAGCTCTGGTTAAACCAAAGGAAGCATGTTGAGACAATGCTGCAAAGGTTTAATATGCAGGATAGTAAACTGGTGAAGGTTCCTATTCCTGTAGGTGAAAAGTTATCTGCTAAATAGTGTCCCAAGACACAAGAAGAGGAAGAGGATATGTCCCGTGTTCCATATGAAAGTGCAGTTGGTAGCTTGATGTATGCAATGGTTTGTACTAGACCATACATTGCACATGCAGTGGGAGTATTGAGCAGGTTTATGTCAAAACTAAGGAAGGAGAATTAGACAACAGTGAAGCGGGTTTTCAGGTATTTGCGTGGCACTAGTGATTATGGTTTGTGCTACCAAGGAATACCAGGATTGGACAGAGTTTTGGATCTCTGTGGCTTTGTTGATGCAGACTGGGCTGGAGATTTGGATCAGAGAATATCTACAAGTGGGTATGTGTTTAACCTATTTGGAGGTGCAGTTAGTTGGATGAGTAAGAAACAATCTGTAGTGGCACTATCAACTACAGAGGCAGAATACATGGCAGCCACTCATGCAAGCAAGGAAATATTTTGGTTGCAGAGATTGTGTTCAAGTATGGGGTTAGTACAGGGAGCTATAAGGATAGACTGTGACAGCCAAAGTGCAATTTTCTTGGTAAAGAATCATTCTTATCATTCAAAGACAAAGCACATTGATGTTCAGTATCACTTTGTGAGGGATATGATAGAAGACAAAAAGGTGTTGTTGGTAAAGGTGGACACTTTGAAGAATATTGCAGATGCATTGACAAAACCTGTGAGCTTTGAGAAGTTCACTTGGTGTATAGAAACAATGGGCATTTTAGGGCTGGAAAAATGACTAAGCTCTCCTATAGCCCCCTGTCGAAAGAAAACAACAAGTGGGATAATGTTGGGTTGTGTTATATTCTTTCCATGATTAACCCATGTAGTGAACTAGGGAGTTAGAGGGGGAGTGGAGCCCCCCCTATTCGGGGGGTTTGAGGGGGACGGGTAGCCCCCCTCTACGGGGTCTAGGGCAGCACCCCGAGAAAATTTTTTTTGGACCCTATATTAGGTTGGGCGGACCTACCTATGGTTTTTGGTCCATGGTTTTCAGTCCATGGTATTGGATGCTTCGACATGTATAAATATGTATTGAAACATTGAAAGGAATATAATGAAAAATCAAGCTAGTAGTCCCGATTTTGGGATCCAGGGGAAAATATCTATGTATATGTGTTTTATGTGTTATGCTCTCGCATTTTTTTTTTTTTGTGTTTTAGAATTCATATGCAAGTAATTTATGTACGGGGTTCAAACCTACATGATAGGGAGTGTCAGTGAGTTTCAGGTATGTTGAGGAGGGAGTGACAAGGTTATATACTAGGCAATGTCAAGGCATGCCAGATTTCTAGGGCATGTGAGGGAGTGCCAAAGGATGCAAGGAATGTAGGGGGTGATAACACGTTCCACATAGTGCCAACAGATTGTTAGATGTTTTAGGTGCTATGGAATGTCAAGATGTAAACTATTTTCTCAGTTGTTTTATGGCCATGGTTGGACGTGAGTCTTGAGATGGTAACTTGTAACTTGTTAAGTTGGATAAGTTGAAATTATACATGAGTAGCCTAAGATGAGTTATAGTCAGTTATTAGGTGAACAAGGCATAGTCTAGTTGTAGTAACTGTAACTTGGTCAAGTTGTTGTAGTTGAGGCAAGACTTGGTTAGGCTCCCAAGTCCCAAAAAAGGTAAGGGTAGTTGTGAGGGCATTATACCTAAGGAGTGTCAGGGCATGCCAAGGAATGAAAAGGCATGCTAACACATGTCAAGCATTGCCAATGCATGTTGAGGAATGTTAGGGAGTGTTAGGGCATCACAAGGGAGAAATAGGTCAAAATACATGGAAATGAACAAATAAGTGTGTGTGCCGAGGAGTGTTAATGAATTTCATGTGTCTCAAGGACAAAGTGTGTTAGGAGAAGGTCATAATAGGAATTGTAGGAGTAAATCCTATGGTTACAATTAGAAGGGGTTGGTCAAATCCTTTAAGACAAAGGGATACTTTGGGTTGGGCACAACATTCTTTTGTTAATGACTTGGTTGGGTTCCCAAGTGACAAAAATAGTAAAGATATCTATGAGGGCATTACAATTAGGTAGTGCCAAGGTGTGCCAGGGAATGTCGGGAAGTACTAACACATGCTAGATAATTCCAAGGCATGTTAGGCATGCTAATACAAGCCAACTTCTAAGGCATTCCAAGATGTGCCAGGTGCCAGGGTGTGGCGCGACTGCATGCTAGGGAGTGTTAGGGCTAAGTACTAAGGAAACACAAGTCAACACTAGATTCAAATGCATGTAAATGAAGTGTCAGTGAGTTCTAGGTGTGCTAAGGAGGGAGTGACAATGTATGCTATGCAATGCCAATGCATACTAGAGTGATAGGGAAGCATACCAAGATGTGCCGAGTGCCAAGGTGTGCCAATGCATACTAAGGAGTGTTAGGGAGTTCCAAGGAAACATAATGGAGAACTAGATCAAAATGCATGGAAATTAATGAATAAGAGTGTGTGACATGGAGCGTCAGTGAGTTCCAAGTGTGCTAAGGAGAGAGTTACATGGTATGCCAAGGAATGAAAAGGTGTGCTAACACATGGCAGACAGTGTCAATGGGTGTTGAGGAGTGTTACGGAGTGTCAGGAGAACACAAGGGAGGACTAGGTCAAAATGCTTGGAAATGGACAAATAAGAGTGTGTGCCAAGGAGTGCCATTGAATTCCAGGTGTCCCAAGGATGAAGCTTTTTAGGAGAAGTTCAGAATAGGACTTGCAGGAGGCAAGCCTATGGTTGTGATAAGGCATGGACAAAGCAATTTCAGAGAAAGGGAGACTTTGGTTTGGGCACAATATTGTTTTGCTAATGAATTGGTTGGGTTCCCAAGTCACAAAAAAAGTAAGGTTATTTGTGAGGGCATGACAACTAGGGAGTGCCAAGGTGTTCTAGTGAATGTAAGGTTCCCAAGTCGTGGAAAAATGTAATTCTAGCTGTGAGGGCATGACTGCCAAGGTGTGTTAGGGAATGCTAGGGCATGCTAACATGTGCCAGATAGTATGAAGGCATGTCAAACAAGCTAAGATGTGCCAAGTGCTAAGGCATGCTAAGATGTGCAAGGGTGTGACAATTATGCATGCCAGGGACTGTCAAGGCAACAAAATGGAGGAACAAGTTAAACTACAAGGACATGAACACATAATAGGGTTAATAAGTCATCAATTTACCTTTTCCATGTGAAGCATAAAAACTGATAGCTTGGAGACTTGAATGTAAAAATAATACACGAGAGGTATTTGAAATAACAATTTATTAATCTATAAAATGTATAAGTGATGAATGTTACAATGAGGACCTGCATTTCATGAATGGGCATGTCTTTTAGACATGCCTTTTCACTTAACTTAATGACTATTTAACCTAATTAATATTTGATTATTTAATATTTATATTTGTTTTATTTATTTAATTGTTATGAATTATATTCATAACATAGCCCCTTCCTTCAGAAGCTTTGTCCTCAAAGCTATATTGCTGGCAATTGTCTTTGTTGTTGTCGTCTTGACATATGGAAGGTGGAAGGTCTCTGTCATTGGTGACTTGCTAGTAACTCCGTTTTGAGTCCAAGGTTGTTTTTCTTTTCCTTTTCTTTTATTTAAGAATTTTTTTTTTAAATAAGTTTTTTTTTTTAAATACTTAATTTTTTTTAATAATTTTTTTAATTTTTTGTTTTTTTATAACTATATTATATAATCTATAATATAGTTTATATTTTTAATAAATATCACAACTAAATAAAGTTATAGTTTAAAAAAAAAATAGATTGACTTCGGTGGTTAACGGATGCGGTCATGACATATCAGGAATGTGGCTGATTGACCTACTATGATTTACATTGGTTGGGCCACGCCCATTGGCTAGCTGGCCATGCCCGTTGGCTGGCTAGCCATGCCTGTTGGCTAGCTGGCCATGCCCGTTGGCTGGCTGGCCACTCCCTTTGACCTGGTGTCAAAATCCATCGTGACAACGAGGGGTAAACAGACACCAATGCAAACAGGGTGTCGTAAGTTGACGGGATGGTGTGGTGGACGTAGACAGCAGAGTGGTTGAACGTAGACAACATAGTGGTGTGGAGGGGTGGACACAACGGGGATGTGGAATAGGGAGAACACGGCAAGGACTTCATACTTATGGGTGAATGCAGACTGAAACCGGAATAGGAATGCGGAATGGATAACAAGGAAAGTTGCAGCAGACGACAGGGGGTAGCATTGTTAGCGCGGTTGGGCTGGGTCTTTTGTCCAAAAAAAGCAGTCGAATGGCAGCGTGGTCGTGGGGGCATGGAAATAATTCTCGTGGATACCATGGGAGGTATGAAGGAAATGATGAGGGTTACGACGAATGGGGACAAGGAGTATTGAGCCTACTGGAAATTATGACCACTCCTCCAATACCAAAACCATAAGCTTCCATTGTTAATCTTTGAAACTATTTCACAGGCTCTCTTCTGTTTGACATCTTTATATTGTTCTCTTTCATCTCTTTGCTTGTCATCTTTGTACCTGTCAACCCTTGGTTTATCATCCATGTGCCTTTCTTCTTTATATTTATTAGCCCTGGGTGTATCTTTTGATTTCCTCTCATCTTTGCATATGGAACCCTTAAGCTTATCATCCTTTTGTTTCCCATCATGGTGCCTTTCATCTTTGTGGTGAATATGTCTTGAATGGTATGAATTTCCTTCCCTGTCTCTATCATCATATAACAAGTTCCTTGATGCCTGAGAAAACATATTCATGCTACTGGTTTTCTTTGTATTTAATTTACCACTTACTCCCCCTTTTCTTATTTTGTAACTAGACTTGGCAAATTCTGAAATGGGAGTCTGAATTTCATGTGTTTGTTCTCTTAGTCGACTACAAATATTACTTGATTGCTCCAAATGCTCATTGGTCAGAGGTGATTGCTCAACTTCCTGGTTGTGAAGTCTGTAATCAGCATAATCCTCTAAATTGGTGAACCTGGCAGAAGTGTTTTCATTGGTGTCCTCTAACTTTATATTTTCTATTATGAATTTGGCTTCATCAAGGGAAGTCCCACTGTCCATCTGCTTCTTCAACTCTTCAACATTATAATAATCTAATGCTTCATCTTCTTTTCCTTCTTCACCTTATTTTGTCTCTTCATTGTTGCTATCATCTCCTTTACTATCGATTTCTTTTCAACATGCTTTAACTTCTGCACATGAGTTTTCTAAACACTAAAATGCTTCTTGAATACTAAACTACTCGACGCAATCAGGATGGGAATGTAATGGTACATTGTGCGGTGAACAACGTTCAAAGACTCGCATCATTATATTGTGTGCCATGGCTCTGATACCACTGAAGCATAAAAATTGATAGCTTGGAGACTTGAATGTAAAAATAATACACGAGAGGTATTTGAAATAATAATTTATTAATATATCAAATGTATAAGTGATTAATGTTACAATGAGGACCTGCATTTATATACATAATTAGGTGTCCTTTCGTGAATGGGCATGTCTTTTAGACATGCCTTTTCACTTAACTTAATGACTATTTAACCTAATTAATATTTTATTATTTAATATTTATATTTGTTTTATTTATTTACTTGTTATGAATTATATTCATAACACCATGAGGGGCATGCTAGGCACACCAACACTATGTGCCAATAGGTGCCAAGTGTCAAGTGTAAATGCATTCTAAGCGCCAAATCTTACTTCGTTGCTTCTCATCTACTTTCCAATAATTGATCTCAAATAACTTTAATATTAAACCATGCCAAAGCATACCAAGTCATCTCAACGCATGCCAAACATGCTAAGACTTGCCAAGTGCCAATGTGTTTTAGGGAGTGTGATGCATGCTATGAAGTGGAAGAGCATGTCGAAGAGTGATAAGGTGTGCTAGAGAGTGCCAATGCATGCTGAGGAGTGTTAGGGAGTACTAGGACAACACATGGGAGCACTAGGTCAAAATTCATGGAAGTGAATGAATATGAGGGTGTGTCAGGGATTGTCAATGAGTGCTAGTTGTCATGCCATGGAGGGAGTGACAAGGTATGCTAAGCATGGGCAAGGCATGTCAGGGAATATCAGGGCATGTCAAGAAGTGTTAGAGTGTGCTAGGTAGTTCTGGGGTGTGCTAACATGTGCCAAATAGTGCCAAGGCATGCCAGGTGCTAAGACATGCTAGGATGTGTAGGGTTTCAGACTATGCCAATATCCGTCAAGGAGTTTCAAGGAAAAAAAGGAATAATCAAGCTAAAATACAAGGAAATGAAAACATAAGAGGGTTAATAAGTTGAGACTTTATCTTTTTAAAAAGGGGCATGTTAGGCACACTAATAATATGTTTCAATACATGCCAAGTGTCAATGTTTGCCAAGTACTAATGTTTTTCAATGCAATATTATGCCAAGGTTTTCCAGGGCATGTTAGGGACTACAGGGCATGCCAACACATGCTAGGGGAGTGTTATGCTATGCTAGGGCATGCTGACATGTGTTTGGGAGTCCTACTCATGGCAAGATTTTCTAGGTACAAATATGTTCCAAGACATGCGAGGTCCCAAGGAATGTTAGTGTACTGTTCCAAAGCATGTTAAGGTGTTCCATGAGTGTCGAGGAGTGCTCGGCCTCTCTCATTAATAGAATTGAAAGAGGTTTATTATGTATTAAATAATATAGTTCCTACACACACTAGTGGAATTTTATCTAAAGGAAATTTGCTAGAAAATAAACCTAATAGAGATGAATCATGTGTTGACTCATAGGAAAACTATATTCTTATGACTTGAGGGAAATGATACACACTAATTACTTCATAAAAAACTCATAGTGACATAAAAAACTCATTGGAATGATCAATTATGATGAACATTTTTTGACCGTCACCAAAAGTAACCAAAATGAGCATTGGTGAGGGTCAATAAAAGATCGTCACTAGAAGTGTCACCAAAGAGAGAATTAATGATGGTCCTTTAATGACCCTCACCAAAAGTGTCACCAAAGAGAGAATTAGTGACGCGCCTTTAACAACCCACACCAAAAGTGTAATTGAAAATGGCTTTGGTGACAAACCTTAAAGGACCATCTCTATATACACTTACAACAACGTTTTTTTAAAGACTATCACCATATGAAACATTGGTGATGGAACTTAAAGGTTTGTCACAAGCATGACCCTCATCAATGACATTTTTTCTTGTAGTGGACCCTACTATTGGATTGGAGTGCGGTATATGACCACTTCCAAATGGGAAACCCTGAAAAGAAGTCGATCCACTCATCATGGATGTGGAGGCGGTCGATGGTATGTTCAAAGGAACTGAAGGAATCTCGTGAGATGGAATTCCATAAGGGATAAATCCAAAACAGGATGTAATAGCCTAAGAACTTCAACTCGTTGACGAAATGGAAGTAGACCCAAATATAGTCGTGTTGGGAGTAATAGAAGGGATGGAAATAGTTCCCCCTCCTTGTACAGATATGGGAGTATGCACACTCTCAACACTTGTCGTAGATGCCATGCTTCCAGCAATGGTAATCGAAGGACTAGATGGGTGTAAATCTAGGCTCGAAGGCCTATGAGTCAGGGTTCCGACGTACAATAGAACGTATGGATGATCATGAGGAAGAGGAGATTTCAGAGCCGCAATCGACTCTGAAAGCTCTTCAACTTCGATATTATCTTTGGACTGAAAGAGTACTTGAGAAAGAACTGGTGTGTTCCTCTCTAACTCCCTACTAGTGCCAGGTCTATCTTGTGAATTAATGACCCCAAGCGAAGGATCAATCTTTGATTCGCCTGCTACCACTGGTTGAAAACCATTGGCAGAATTGCTCCTACACCTTCTAGGAGAAGGCTCAGGACTCGTAGGTGATAACCCACGAAGTCTCCTAGGCTGTTGAGATGGTCGATCAACCACTTTGAGTTATTTAAAAGATCTACTTAAAGACTCAAAAAATTATAAAGCTAGGCTGACTAGGAGCAAAGAACACTCACTAAAATGTCCCTAAAGATATCAGCAACCAAACAACTCTTGAGTATTTCTGCTCCGGGTGATTAGGACCGGACACCAAAGTACAATAAAGTTAATAACAAGGGCCTTCCAAAAATATACTGGGAAATTATGCCCCAGCCCTACTAGTGAAGGTATAAGAGGCAGTTACACTGACCTCCAGACAACATCCTTTGCCAATGAGAGCACCCAAGCTTTGCAAGGGTACCCTCTAGAAGTATTGCTAAACGTGATACAACGTCAACCTCAGGTACCACGGGATTCCCCTCCACAGCCACCTGTGTGATCCTAGGATAGGAAACTATGGTCACCAACTCGTATTAGAATTTGGGTGGAACAGTCGTGAGGCGGGATCCGACAAGTAAGAGAGGGGGTACCTCTCGTCCTTATCTTCACTCTCCCTCGTGCTTTACTCCCAATTATAGAGCTTTCCCAGTCTCCCTAACACTATTGGATTTCGCTCATTAATCAAAATTCTATGTTTTGTAATTTTGAGTGGCCTTGGAGAGTTAACTCTCCTCTCGCCTAATCCAAGGCCCTAATAAACCTAAACTTGTTGGTGTATTCTGATGACAACATAAAAGTTCTAGTTTATTTTAATTAATCGCTTGATTTTAATGGTTGTTCTTTAAGTCAAGGGTAAAGATGGGAGTGAAACTAATGATGTTTGTATGACGCAACAGAAATCAATGAAAAACTAACTACATGAATGCAGTCATTTTTCTTCGATGAAAAGAGATCTCTATATGGGTTCTACGAAGCTTCTACAAAGCAAAGTATTTTTTCTCTTCTTTTCTTGAAACACACTTGACACACCCAAAAACTAAAAGACTATGAATGCTTTAACAATGCAAACTACCCTAATGCAAGATATAATGGAGATGCAAGATCCTAAATAACACTCAAAAAGAAAAAGCAATTGTTTATAACTAACAATGAGCCAACTTAAGTACTAAAGAGGATACAAATTTTGAACACAAAATTCTCTCCAAACAAGAAGGACAAATTGTAAAAGATCGCAATTCACTTTCAACAACAAAAATAAACCATAAACCAAACTTGGCAAAAGAAAAACAAAAACAAAGTTTTTTGAGATCTTTTATTTTCTAACGAAGCAACCAAAACAACTTTTTGAAATCACCAAAATGCTACTAAAACTCAAAAAATCGAAAAAAGAGCACAAGGAGTCTTTGCAAGTTACAAACTCGAAAATGAACGAAAACTTGAGCAAAAAAGACTTCAACTTGTACAAAACAACCCAAATAGCAGCAAAGAGTTTGACAAACTGACCAAGAAACCAGGAAAGAAATACTTCCAAAATCGTCAAAAATACTTTCAAAAAGCAAGAAAATCTATGAGGCCAAAAAACAAAGGAGAGCAAAGCAAGTAGATTTGAAATCGGGCTTGACACTGAAACTGAAAACAATCTCGTGTTCTGGAGGACCAAAAACAATCAAGAACTTCAGGACAAAGTCTTGTGTGCCAAAACAAAAATTACAAACTCGCTAAAGAAGCAAACCTAGGCCAAATCTTTTCAATGAGGAAGAGACTTTGAAACAGTAAGCTTGCAGAATAATCAAATTCTTTAGACAGCAATTGACCACATAGAGATTGAAAACTCCATGAAACAAATCTATCTATGCTGAAATATTTGAAAAAACAATGCAAAAATTTGCATACGTGACTATGTGCAAACATAGGGGCATGCACATGCGCTCCTGACAAAGGAAACTCGTGTATACGTGAGTTCACATTAAAAAAGTGTGTATGCACAGCTATAAACAAAGTAAAGAGTGTATACAAATCTTTGCAAGAAAAAATAAAAAACAAAGTCTGATCCAAAAGATCAGACTTGAGGCCTGGGACTCTAGTAGACCAAATAAGACTGTAACCACAAGCAAACCAAACACTGAGCCCTGATTGAGAATGAACAACCCAAACCAGGAATAACAAGATTGTTATTTCCAATAGAGTTGTCGATTCTGTTTCAGGTGAAAGCACCCTAGGGCTTTGGGTTAGAACCCCAATAGAGCAGAAGCAAACTACAACAAGAAATACTCAAACAGCTCAGACAAGATGCTTATATTATCAAACTACGTAAGAGTGACCATACCTAGATGTTGTTCGTTTGAGTAGGTCCCACAGGGTTCATACCCTTTGCAACTCCTGATTTTCTTCAAACCTGAAAATCATTCAATTCGAACATACATAGCAGTATAGAAGTAAAGCATATTCACAAACATAATTTGATGCATAGACATAGTTAATTTCGAAAACAAGACAACATTTCTTTTATTGCAGTAAGCTATAAATAACATGGAGAGAATTATTTTTTTTTTTGGTAGGTAAGCACCCACAGGGATTTGAATTCACCTGAGTCTTTCTCTAGCTCCAAGCATATCCGTCCTCCGAATTCATCCTATCCCAACCTTCAACAATCTTCTTCCATCACCAACACCATGATATCTCAAGCAAAAGGAAGGATATCTATAATCAAGGAAACAAGAGTTTCCTCAAGCTTGGGGAAGTGCATGAGGCACAGGGATTCATCAGACTCGGTCAGGGATAATCTCAGTATAATAACTCTATCTCTTCTCCTCCCTAAAACCTTCCCATAGAGGTCTATTTATACCTCTCCCAATTAGTTTTTTATTTGGGAAATGGTTGGGAAATAGTTGGGCCATAGGCAATAGGAGGTAATCAACAGGTAAAACCCGTGAACTCCGCCCAAAATTAAGGAAATTTATTTTTTTAAGTGTTTTAATACATATATGCGGGTTGGGTATTGACTGACCCACTTATACACGCTTTTAGCTTAGGGAAAAGTAGCGTACAGGGAATAAAACACTATTTTTTATATATTTGGACCAAGTTTAGAAGGAGGGGTTTCCCTAAGCCATAAACAAAGCATCATATATACCAAGAGTGGTAAATGGTGCTATAACACCTGGAAGCTTCAACTCCATTTTTAAAAACTTGCCAAAGAGGGTTGGCCCAGGTCATGAATGGCTTACCAGTGCCGTTTGGCGCTAGTCCCAGTGTTAGGCTTTGTAAATCGGCACAGGGAAGAAACTGAGTGCTATTGCCGGTCTTGAAAACTGAGTTTGAAGGAATATTTTTGGGAAATGATGTAAGAGGGAAATGTTCTGCAGATCAATAGGGATGTAGGGACATGTTCTTCATGGCAGGGAAACACATGAGGGTCACTGTAGAGGTCCTCTAGGATTGAGGAATGGGGAGTACAGGGACAGTGACAAAATGTTGTGTAACAATGAGTCATTGTGGTATTTACTACTTGGGAGTAGTTGATGAAGCACTTGAGAAGTGGGCTCCTCCTCTTGGCTACCCATTTGACTAATTAATGTTGTGGATACCCTTGCATTTAACTCCTCAGAATCTAAATCCATCTCGGGTGTTATAGACATTTTTGTGCCTTGCATCACTGAGCATGAAATGTCAATAATCAAGGGATCCAAAGTCCCTAAACATGTTGTTCCTACCCCTAGAGGAACAAGGCCAGCAAACCACAGCACTAAACAAAAGTTCTCCACCTGAAAACACTCAAAAACAAGGCAATTCTGGATCATGTCAACTGCTCCACTGAGCATCTGCGCTGAATGTCAACTGCTCCACTGTCTACCTGCGTTGAATGTCAACTGCAAAGAAGGCTACTTGCGCTGGGCGAGTTTGGACAAGTGGCAGAGTCATTCCTCAAGGTGTCAATGCCCAGGAAGCTTCCAAAATGACACTTGGATCAGGGAATTCGACTGGTGATGAGTAAGAGGTTCCAAATCTCCAAGTGGAAGCAAGAACCTCCAAGTGGACTCAAGAACTGAAGTGGGAGAGGACACTAGTCAGTCTCAGACCAGTCTCTCTCATCCTCTCTCCATTATCCCTATATATAGATCTCTCTCATGAGGTCTAGGGAGGCTGGAATTTAGTATTTGCAAAGAATTGCTATTGGTTTGTGGCTAGAAACATTGGGTGTGTTATGCTTTGAAAGGAGATGAAGAAGGAAGTCCATTCTGCTGGGAAGGAGATGCTGGGTTGGAGCCCTATGGGTTGTATCTCTTCCTGAACACTGTTACTTTCAATAAAGCTATCTTGATTCTTTCCTATATGCTGGTGTATTTTGTGTAATTGCATTAGTATATTTGATTTACTTCTAATCCTGAATCATTTATGAATATGTATATTTGCCTTTGTATTGTGTCCTTCTCTTGTTGCAAGTAGTTGTTCTCTTGTCACAGGTAGTTGTTCTCTTGTGATCTCGTGGGATTCAAGTAGTTGTTCTCTTGATCGAGCGAGGAGGCAAGTAGCTGTGGACACACAAAGAGAAGAGGATCTAGTTCGAGGGACAACCGGAAGATAATGGTAAGTCTGTCGATCTCCTCTCTTTCATATTTCATAAAGGAAGAAATCATGATAGTTGCATTCGTTTGTTGCTAAGGCGCTATCACACCTTAGGTGGATAGGATCGTCCTAAATAGGCATTTTTCCCCACAACAAATTGGCGACTCCGCTGGGGAAGAACTTATTTATTCATTTCAATTGTGTTTCCATCATTTGTTTACTTCATAGACTTGACAGCAACCCTTGAACTGCATCTTTCCCGGATGCAAAGTAAAAGTTGCTGCTTTGATCCAGTATGTTGGACTTGTCTATGAATTAAACTAGATCCACAAACGATTTGATTGATCCTTGTGATAGTCTTTAGTACCCTATCAAAGCACCCCTCTGTTTATACCTTGCTTGTGTTTCTGATTTGGCCTGAAACAGTGTATTTTTGAGCATTTTGTGACCCAGAAACCAAGAGAAACGAGAGTTTCTCTCTTCATTGCAGGCACTGTGAAGGCAGTCTGCATTTCAACGCAGGTCCCGAAGGGGCTACCTGCGCTGAATGTCAAACTGACAGTGTTGTACCTGCGCTGAACCAGTGTGGCCTTGTGCAGCTGGGGTTCTTTGTCCTTTTTGCCCTGTTTTGATCTCTGTTTTTGCAGCCTTTAACCAAGTATAGGTGCTGGTCTGATAACCCTTTTCTTTGCCTGAATTCCGCCCCATTTTTGTACAAAAAGATTGTGAATGTTTTTATGTGTTTGTGGCGTCATTTACAGTCTTCCTTTGCATGAGTAAAGTAGTCTTTCTGTAGCCTTTGATTCAGATCTGATTGAGAGTGATCTTAGAAGAGAGTTCTTTGGTTGTTTGTTCAGATTGATTATACTGTTACTTTTGCTTATTGGTTTGAATTTGTTCTTTTCAAAGTATCAAAACGAGTCTTTATTTCGAAAAATCGCAAAGTGATTGTAATCTCTTCTACCCTTGTTGATTTCGAAGAAAGTGAACTTGTTTATTTTGATCATTGTAAAAGAGAATTCAAAGTTGTGCAAAAAGCTTTCTTTGTAGGCATTTATACTAAGAAAGTGAAAACAAACACCTGCATTGTGCATTTTGCATTTGATAAGTTTGCATGTTGGATTTAGGGAAAGTGCATTAGAGTGTGCTGATTTCTCTTTGAGAAAAGATAGTCGCTCTCTTTTCCCTTAGTAGCTAGGATTTTCAAAGTTGAAAGACTGTAAAGCTTGCTTATCATCTTAGACTGCATTTAGGAATTTGTATCATACATCTCGTGGTGAACCTTGAAAGGCAAACTTTAAAAAGATCAACTTAAAATATATTGAATGAACCTAACAACGCTTTGCAACATAACGCTTATCGTAGAGGTCTAGGTAGAGACGTGTTCCGGCGTCGTTAAACGTAGTGACTGTCGATCTCTAAGAAGGTGGGTGATTCCTCCTGAGGGACGATTGCACTAATACGGACTTGTGCTCCCATGTACCATCGCGTATATATTGGGAGACCCCTATAGGAATATATCTTTTATCCTTAGGAAGCTGTGTCGGCCGCCCTACTGATCGCAATTCAGTGAACACAGCATTCACGAAGATCGACCACCCGTACCGTAAAACGTATTCTGTGGTTTTGCGAAAGGTTTGGCACACCCTCTGCCTAGATCTCCAGAGCAGTTTCTTTTGGCCTTTTTCAGACTCTATAACAGAAAAAGTCCACCCGAGCATTTGTCACTTCGGGCTCGTTAAAACATCGAAGGAGACTAGAGTCATCTTTAGCTTTTTCTCGACTCTTTAAAACTGAAAAAGCAAGTTGTGTCTAAAAGCGTCGTTAACAATTTATTTTAAACGGAACAATCACCCTTTAATCCTGCGTTGATCTTTAGGTTGAAAAGATGGAGCACACCAACCAAGGAATTCCCTTGGGTGGAAATCCTAGTCCCTTCTCCTCTTGGGGAGATGTTGGTGCGCCCCACATGGCCACATTGTCGCTTCCAGGATTGACAATTGGCCTACCAATTTGGCTCTTTTCGACCAATGTCGTTCAGAATACCACCACTCCTGAACAGTCGAGTCAACAGTTAGATCAGACAAGAGTTGCTTCCCAGCCTTCCACTTCATCTTCCTCCCCTCCTTCCTCTTCGCTTGATGGAACTGGTCGATCAAAAAATCGGGTTCCTAAGGAGAAGAAGGAGAAGAAGAAGAAAGAAAAGAAGAAGAAGGAGCCTAAGGCGACTGGGGGCAAACAAATGTCATCTAACAAAAATCCACACACCGCACTTGTAAGGCCTAAATCGCCATGCATCATATGCAGGGGAGACCACTTCCATAGAGATTGTCCCCGTATCCCACGGATACTAAGAGACTGGTCCCCCCATTTGCACAATTCGGGAGCATCGACCTCTGATAGCCATGTCGACTGCTCACCGTCAACTAGTGGGAGTGAAGCTCCAGGATAGAATGGGAAAGTTAAATTTCCCTGCAGACTGTGTGAAGGCGATCACGCCATCCACCGTTGTCCCTTCTTAGACGAGGCAAAAAGAGTTCTGGAAGATCGTCCGATTTTACGAGCGAATCTTCCTCCTAGATATCAAAAACTCCTACCAAGTCCCTCGCTAGTTGAGAATCCGACTGAGCCACTTAGATGGTCAGCCGAAGCACCTGTAATTGAAGAAGAACCGTCTGGATCCATGCCTGACGAAAGTCAAAAGGTTGATACGGCAGTTGACCCGGTTTTTCCTTCAGAGGCTCCATCTTCGAATGACACTGTCACAGAGGAGAATCAAGACGACACCGTCCAGATTCTCTTCATCAGCACTGACTCTGATGATCAAGGGGGCAATGCCACCATTCCTTTGTCGTAGGAAGGAAGTTCATCAGAGCGCTATCCAGCCGTATATTCGGTCCCACCACCAAGCAACCTGGTTGTGTCCTTTGATTGGAACCAACTAGGCAGACCCCGGTTGCCAGCCAGTGTGCCATTCAGAATTATTTGTCAAATATACAGAATGGTAATGGCTGGCACTATCATTGATGAGGGGGCATTTGTGAGTATCCTTTCCTCTATTGCTTGGAAAGTGCTTGGTTCGCCGGCGCTTTTACCTGAGATGAGAAATCTATCAGGTTTTGATAAAGGAACCAGTCGACCTTTAGGGATCCTCCCCAATGTGCCTGTAACATTGAAAGGGAAGACCGTTCAAATGAACTTGATGGTCGTTCAAGGACCCTTGGATCATAACCTACTCCTTGGACGAGACTATATATATTGCATGGGAGCTGTAGTCTCCTCACTCTTTAGAGTAATGTGTTTTCCGCATGAAGGAAGAATGGTCAAGCTCGTGGACCAACTTTCGTTTCCCGGATCACACATCGCAAATAGTCATGTGCCATCCCTAAATGGTCTATTCATGCAAGAAGTGTCTCAACCCACGGTCCGTCCTCCTGATGAGCGCGAGTAATCCGGGAGGACATGACCGGAACCCAGGGAGCATGCATCCTGGCCTGCTTCGGCAGGGAAACTTTGGGTATAGGGTAGGTTTCCGCGGGAGAATATGACTAGTCCGTACCTCGTCCGTGGTTGGAAGAGGGGTTATTCTAGAATAGGATTCTTTTGTCAAAGTTACGTGTTTGACAACAGTCACTCACCTTTGTCTATTTCGGTAGGCATCGCCGAGGAAGTGTTTTGTTTAACGAAACAATCTTTAGGTAACCTGAAAAAGGTAGGCCAAGGAAGTGTTTTATTTAACAAGACAATATTTGGGTAACCAGAAAGAGGTAAGCCTCCCTCAGTAACACAAATGTTTTGTCTTTGAGTAGTGTTCTTCTCTTGTCACAAGTAGCTGCTCTCTTGTCGCAAGTAGCTGTTCTCTTGCGATCTTGCGAAAAATCTGTTGAAAGTTGGGCTGACGAGAAGACAAGTATCGTATAGACCCGTTAAAATTAACGAGAAGACAAGTATCGTTAAAATTGGACTAGCAAGACGACAAGTAGATGTGAACACCCAAAGAAAAGCAGAGGTGAGAAGGAGGAGGGGCAACCTTGAAATTGTATTTTATACCTGGTGGCATGCAAACCTTTTGGAGTGCAAGGAAAGAGCGGTTATTTATCTGTTTTTTAGGTTAGCCGTTTCCAAACTTGCATAAAAGAAGGAAGAGGGAGCATAGTTTTGGTAAGGCGCAAGCTCTATAAAAAATGGGATCTTTCATGAGACACTCTTATCTTATGACTGGGTAATCGAGCCGTTTTAGCATAAAGTTCATGCTCATTAAAAAATAAACGCAAGATCCGGGCAGTTTTAACGCGGTCTTCATGCTCGTTAAAAAATAAATATAAGCAGTGAGCAGAGTTTCCTCTAGTGTTTAAGCTCATTTTTAACTAAAAAATGAACCTATCTCGGTAAATAACCACTGTGATCGTAAATTTATCAGCCATAAAAAGCCTTGGTCGTGTTTGCACCTGCCACCTCCACTTTCATTTGGCCAATCGTTCACCTCCATATGATTGTTTACCCATTTTGAGGAACCGCTGCGAAGAGTGATTTCACCTAGCCATCCTTGTGACACTGCCGTGATTGGAAAATTCCAACCTGTACCTGGAAATCACTCGTTCCTCAAAAGACGAGTCTTCTTTAAGCTCTTTTCAACTGACTCGTAAAATATGAAAAGATTGCCGAGTTTTGGCCTTCCAGCTCGTTAAAGGACCGGAAGAGCTATCCCTCCTCTAGATTTTAATCTTTTTGGACCTGAGGGATTATTGCACAAAAAGGTCGAGCGCTTGTTTTATTCGGCTCGTTAAAGTTATCGAAAACTGATCCCTTCTGTATTGTTTTATACTTTTTCGGACTTAAGGGATTAGATGACGAAAAAGGAGTTTTGGAGTTGACTTTATGTACCTTTTCAGACTCTCTAAAAATGAAAAGGACCGAGTTTTCCTTGTCATTAGACTCGTTAAAATGATTAAATAGCGACAAACTTGTCTTTAGACGAGAACGAGTTTCCCTATCTCTAGGCTCGTTAAAACATAGCGATGGGCTTGCCTGAAGGGCAGGTTATAGAACAAGCATATGTTATCCTCCTCAAGCTTGACAAAAATAAAGAGGTACTGGTCAGCAATGACTGGGGAAAAATTGGGAAAGATCAAGAAAACTTTGATGGTAGCAGGTCGCTCTTGAACATGACACTTTTCCTCCGTATCACATTCGGGTTGGGTTGTTTCATTCACCAGTCACATCACCATGGTCTTGCCATACCATCCATATTTGGGGTAATGCTACCGATCCATCGCATCAGTGTCGCCATATGTTCAAGAGAAGTCGTTCAGAAAGAGTCAACAGGGTCCCATCCACTGCCATACATTATCCTTCATCCACTCATGACCGCCACCCTGAATCATATGTCACAGATTGCTTTCACCTCCATTAAAATCATTAGCTCCGTTTTGTGTCACTGATGTGGGATTCATTAAGGCCCTCCTTTGACAGATCGCTCCTTGTCGACATCAGCTCATTATCCAAGGAGTTGATCTAGGAACAACCCCTTCAGTACTTTGAAGCTTGCATGCCTCAATGGCAAGTTTCTCACTTCCGGAGACAGGTATACATCAATGACCTTCGACCAGAAGATTTTGCGTGGTGTTCGACGCCAAGTCCTTTATTCACACCACGTGAATTTTACTGTAGTACCTTGAGGGTCATTATCATTATCGGTGATTCCTCTCGCGCTTGTTAACGGTTTACATCACTGACCGGTAATCAAGCGATGTCTTTCCATGTTCGACTTCAGCGCAATTCTCACATGGATCGACTTGTACTTAGAGTGAAGATCGAACGAGTTTGAAGACCCCGGATCTAGTTTCATCCATCCGGGCTGCGATATATATTCAGGAAATATAAAGACATTTGACATGTACATCACTACAACAGATGATCATCCTACTCAAAGGATGATAATTTTCACCAAAATTATCAGTCTACCATCAGACGATCGTCTGTTCCATGTACAAAAATTAATTTATAAAGCTGAGCATGGGAATGCCTGCCTTAGCTAGATCATGAAAGCAGAATGAATCATAATGTATTGTATTGTATTTTATTACAGGTCTCCTCCCAGCAGATGGATGAACTTCGGACCCTCCTGGATAAAGCATTTCACCCGATAAACGGCCTCATACTTTAGGAGGCAACTGTTATAGACATTTTTGTGCCTTGCATCACTGAGCATGAAATGTCAATAATCAAGGGATCCAAAGTCCCTAGACATGTTGTTCCTACCCCTAGAGGAACAAGGCTAGCAAACCACAGCACTAAACAAAAGTTCTCCACCTGAAAACACTCAAAAACAAGGCAATTCTGGATCATGTCAACTGCTCCACTGAGCATCTGCGCTGAATGTCAACTGCTCCACTGTCTACCTGCGTTGAATGTCAACTGCAAAGAAGGCTACCTGCGCTGGGTGAGTTTGGACAAGTGGCAGAGTCATTCCTCAAGGTGTCAATGCCCAGGAAGCTTCCGAAATGACACTTGGATCAGGGAATTCGACTGGTGATGAGTAAGAGGTTCCAAATCTCCAAGTGGAAGGAAGAACCTCCAAGTGGACTCAAGAACTGAAGTGGGAGAGGACACTAGTCAGTCTCAGACCAGTCTCAAGCTGACTCATCCTCTCTCCATTATCCCTATATATAGATCTCTCTCATGAGGTCTAGGGAGGCTGGAATTTAGTATTTGCAAAGAATTGTTGTTGGTTTGTGGCTAGAAACATTGGGTGTGTTATGCTTTGAAAGGAGCTGAAGAAGGAAGTCCTTTCTGCTGGGAAGGAGATGCTGGGTTGGAGCCCTATGGGTTGTATCTCTTCCTGAACACTGTTACTTTCAATAAAGCTATCTTGATTCTTTCCTATATGCTGGTGTATTTTGTGTAATTGCATTAGTATATTTGATTTACTTCTAATCCTGAATCATTTATGAATATGTATATTTGCCTTTGTATTGTGTCCTTCTCTTGTTGCAAGTAGTTGTTCTCTTGTCACAGGTAGCTGTTCTCTTGTGATCTCGTGGGATTCAAGTAGCTGTTCTCTTGATCGAGCGAGGATGCAAGTAGCTGTGGACACACAAATAGAAGAGGATCTAGTTCGAGGGACAACTGGAAGATAACAGTAAGTCTGCCGATCTCCTCTCTTTCATATTTCATAAAGGAAGAAATCATGATAGCTGCATTCGTTTGTTGCTAAGGCGCTATCACACCTTAGGTGGATAGGATCGTCCTAAATAGGCATTTTTCCCCACAACATCGGGGGTGGTTAGTTACAAGAAATATTGCAATGCATTTGGCCTAAAGTTTAATGGAGATTTGAAGTCCTTCCTCTAGTTTCCAACCATTTCAAAATTAATCAAATAATTGTTTGTCCTTGATTATATTTGTATTATAGATAAATAATGAGTATTCCTATAATATCTAAGTAAGAATATATAATATATGATATAGCCATCGTTGACCAGCGATCTAGTGTATTTATTGTGAATATAAACTACCCAAGTTATGTGCTTGTATCCTTATTAATTCATTGCAGGAGGTCTGATGTGTTTATGCCTAGTTGCCTGAAAGCAACCAAGAATTCTCATGTTATTTTATACACTTTCAGTCATCTTCTATTGTTATGAGTTGGCCAGCTACCTATTATAACCATGCTTATAGGTAGTCTCTTAAGTTGTCTATGTAATATGATGTGTGAGTGGACTTGCTCCAATTTTAAAGAATTATTGATATCTTTGTATGTCCTTGATGAATGATGTGGGGCTCATGGACCTTTGTGCTTACTATTGGTTGCATGAGATACAAATTTAATTACTAGAAGATGGATGGTTGTTCAACATGATTCATCTAATATTTTATGCAATGTTAATTAAGGAATAATTATTCCTATGTATTTTCATTGACATGATTATATAATTATACTCATGGTGTGACAAACATGCAAATCCCCGTAGTTGTTGACATGTTTTCTTGATTTGCAGAACCATTACATTATTATGTATTGTAGTTCCATGAATCTAGTTACATTGATATGGTGTGTGTGTGCAATTCCATGGTTTGGATGTTATGACTATTGAGTAGTCTATATGTTTAAGAATCAAGGACATTTGGTTGCTTAAAGACTAGCTAAAGTATATGGTTGGTGTTCTGTATGGAATTTATATCAGTATATCTAATGGAGTATGTTTGGATCCATTGTGTGGTTTAATATGATGTTGTTGTATATAAATGTGCATTGAAGTCTTGGCTATGGTTGAGCCTATTGTACTACCCGAGTGAAGTTTTCCCTAGTGGATTCAATGCACATAATAAGGCTATGTAAAATGCCATGAATGATTTGTGTTGGATAGGGTTTTTATCCCTATAATAGTTTTATTTTATGGGAGAAATTTGAACTAGATCAAGGCTTGGTTCGATTGTTGAAATCCTCAAGATTTTATGCCTGAGTTCTGCAAAGTAATGGGTCCTCTGCTAGGGATAAATAAGCCTCGTTAAATTGAATAGAATTCAATAATTGCATAGTGGTGGAGAGCTTTATTGACCCTCATGAATTACCTCTAATCATTTGGTTAACAGGTTCCCTAATTATCTGACTTAGTGCCAATTAACATCATGTGGAGCCATGTCAAGTATTATGTGTAATTTGTAGGGAGGTTGGCATTATTGATGGGAGGTGTGAGGCGTGATGGGAAGTCTTCCTATATCAAAAGGGAATATATATGTTTTGGGGGACGAAGATACAAATTTTTGGGATGGGAAGACCTTGACATCTGGAGACAGTAAGTTATATGTTAACAAAGGAAAGTATGTGCTGGGGAATGGATATTTGTTCGTCCTGGGGAATGGAAAGGTGGATAAACCAAAGGGATTGTAATGTGAAATTATTGATTTACATGAAGGGATGTGACTTGGTGGGATCACAAACTGGGCTAATATGGAATATGGCACATAGATAGGTAAGGCTACATGGAAGTCACGTTGGATTATGGGAGACATGGTCATGTGATGTGGCACACTAATGGTATGATACATGGTAGGAAAAACTGGCCTTTTGGATGGCGAAGTGGCTAGTTTTTTAGTGACACATGGCACTTTGATGGGATGCCACGTGGTAGGGTGACATCACCCTAATGTCAATGTGACATCATCAAGACATAGTGGAGGCGGGTAGCATGGAGGATAATGCTAACGTGGCATCTAGGTGACATGTGGTGGTGGTTTTATGGTGCCACCTAGATTGGGGCTTCCACGTGGTTCTAAAATGGAATATTATGTGGTTGGAAGCGACATCACTACAGAGATAAAGTTCCCATAGATGGTTTACAGTTCATTTTCATAGCAAGGCATATTATTAACAGAAGTCATGGGATGGAGACCTTTCCCATTAATACTTGATGTAAATGACTATGTTGTGCCGCAAAATTTTGGAGGAGAATACCCTTAGAGGTGTGGTGTGGTGGCATTGTAGCACTATGACATGATGCATACCACATTGGATGAGGAGTGATGTGGCAAATCTACTTAGACACTCAGGAACCACGTGGCATATTCTTGGTGATGTGGCAAGGGTTAAAAGGCACAAATTTCAAATGGGTGTAACTTTCAATCTAGAGGTCATATTGAGGGAAAAAAATATATCACCAAAAATATCTCATCGAGTTGGATGTGATGGTGTCATCCAAATTCAATTCTGCTAACTTGGAAAGGAAGGATATTTTGTAACCCCATTTCCATAATAAAATCTTAGAGGTTGGGTTAATTAAAAGTAATACCTCCCATCAGCCTAAGAAGTCCAAGAAGGTTGAAGGGAAAATTACAGAGTGGTATCAAATCATCCATGTTCAACACTTGGACTAGATGAACTCAAGAACATAATGAAAAGTTAAGGTTCAATATTAAACCTGAGGAGGCGTGTATGCAAATAACTAAAATTCATTTTGATGAGAAATTTTTCGTTATTCTTATATTGTTTTTTATAAAGGTCAACATATGCTTTTAAACTTGCAAAGGTCATGGGTTCTATTTTTTGTAAAATGTTGATTTTAAACTTGTTGATTGGTATGTGTATGAACATGTTGATATGCTCTTTTATTTTCTTTCAATGTATACTGGATGTAGAATTTGACTAGTAATTATGTGTTGAATGCATGTGTTGATATCATAACTGTGAAATGAAATAATTGAATATTCTAATATGTTAGTTTGTTTTCTAACTAACTTTTAATATTGTAACTATTTTAGCTACCAGTCTTGGTAAAAGGCCAATTTCAATCTTAGTGATGATACAAATATAAATAGACTAATATGCACTTTTGATTCTTAGATTATGTGGCTAACATGAATTCTAGAGGTATAAACAACAACAAATCAACATACATCATGCCAACATGTATGATGTTGGCATGGCAAGCTAACAAGTCAATTTGTTTATGTTGATATAACTAACAACTATGTGCATGTGACAACACATAAGAAGATCCATATGTATCAAGAAATAAAAGGATGGAGAACAATATGGTATAACATAGCATGAGCCATGTTCATCATGAACAAGAAATAGAAAGTTCCCTTGATAAAGTAGAACCCTTTAGGAGCTTGAAAGCTAAGTTGAAGAGTTGCAAGGTAGAAAATGAAAGGCTCATTAGAAGGAAAAAGAATAGGCAAGGTTGAACAAGATATTGCTACAACACCTGTCATAATGCAAGAGTTGTTGTAACAATAATTAACCTCTAGAGATGTAAAGGAACATCATGTTGACAAGACTAGTAAGATATGTTGTAAGGCTAAAGAGAAAATAAAGTCGAAAGCCAATTTCATGTTGATACTCTAGAGAGGCACATTTATAGAGAAACTACCCTAACAAATAACAAAAGAGAAAGAATAATTCATGTAAACTCCAATCACATAAATCAACAACCTGTAATGTGGAAGGATATGAGGGGGCATCCACTCAAGCTCTATGAAATACTGAAAATTCCTTCTTGAACTATTTAGAGGGATGTTGAAATTTTGAGGTTGTTATAACCCTTGGAAATGACTCTATTTAACACGTTGTGCATATATTGGTGGTAGACACACTAAACAGAAAAACTCAAGGGATTAATTTTGTCGGAAACTAATGAATGATGAGAATGTTTTACATGTATGTGTTATTATTTTTGGTTTCAATTTTCTGTTGCTTTTGTTGGTTGACTTGGAGGATGGCCATGCTACTTTCTATTTTTTCCATGTGTTCTATTGTGGATTTTCTCTCTTTTCTTTCTTTCTTCTTTATTTTTGTGGTTTGGTCTTGGTGAATTGTTGGGCATGGTAAAGGAAAGAAAAGGAGATTTGGAGAAGAGTTGAATAAAACCCAACTAGAAGTGCAAGACCCTGGTTAAACCTTGTACATAAGATAAATGGAAATGGAAGGCAGAAGACGCTGGTAGAAAAGATAGGTGGGCAAGTTGGGTCCACATGAATAAAATGGACAGTGACATGACAACTATGAAAATAGCATAAAAGGGAGTTTATTTAATTGAAATTGTGCATGGTTGACATATGTGTGTGTGTGTGTGTTCTATATTTTGTGAATATAAGAAATATGAGAAAGTGAACTAAAGGTATGAGGATACTAATCAGTCTAGAAGACCATTAGTTGAGAACCATTATAGTAGAAATATAATTGATTAATATTTAGAAATATGATCACTATGTGAATGGCATGAAATAAAATTGGTACTTACCATGTTTCAAGTAACACAATGAGGTTACTTTATGGATTTTACGTTGTATGGAACACCATTGGGCAAGTGGGAAAGAATGACCTAGTGCTGATAATTATCATTATTAATGCATTATGATTATGCTCATGATATTTGTTGTGAGCATGAATCAAAACCTATAAAGGCTGAAAATTGATAGTGTATGAATAACATGGGTGAGGCCATGTTGAAATTGAATGAATTGTTGAGTATTGTGACAGTAGGAATGTCATCAACCAGGTGGATGCATAAAAAGGCTTCAACTGAAAGCAGTGGTAATGATAGTTAAGGTAAAAGGGTAAATGAAAGGAATTGGGTGAGAAATATTCCTTTAGCTAAAATTGAAAATTGTTGTTTCAAATTAATGCATGCTCTGCATGGATACCAAGAAGTTTTCCTACCCACAATACTATTTTCCATATATATGTGCTATATTTCATGTATTTGTTAATGATGAAAGGAATGTATATAATTCCATTTCATTTGAAATGTCATTATTGAGAATCATCCCAATGGAAGGATGATTGGTTAATGTTCTTAAAATGTGATGATTATGTGAATGGCATGTTTTGGATAACATTATGAGGTTATCCAATAATATCCCCTTTCATGTAAGGGATCCATAGAGAAAGTGTGAATTCTTGATGTTAACTATTATTATGCTCATATTCATGTAATATTTATGTGCCCGTGTTTATATTATGTTTATGGCAAGGAAATGTTGAATATTGTATCACCAAGTATACTAACAACTAACTAAATTCATTGGTAAAATCATGAGGCACATAAACCACCAAGTACTATCTTGGGATGATAAACCACTCAGTGCATTCAGTTTCGCTATTACCAACATCAAATTGCTAACTATACACTCATATACTTGTCAAACGATAATACCTTCCTTAATGGAGGTGTGATGATATTCGAGGTCTGATGATAATGGATGTGTGATGATAATGGAGATGTGGTGGAAAATAATATGTCGACAGGAGACTACCTAGATGGTAGTTCCCATAGTCACTAGGATGTGAGTCAAGGAGGGAGGGGGGTCGTATTGGGACTTGTATGAAAGGACTGCGTGGATAAGTACATCATCCATTGAGTACTTCCCTTGGTTATGAAACTACTTAGTGAGTTAGACTCAAGGATGGACCTATACAAAAAAACTGTGTGGAGCAGTATATCCACCATTGAGTACTTCTCTTGGTGGTGAAAGTATGTAGTGATTTAGATTCAAGGATGGACCTGTATGAGAATACTGTGTGGAGAAGTATATCCACGACTAAGTGCTTCCCTTGGTGGTGAAACTAATCAATGAGTTGGATTTAAAGACATAGTTGGTTGAATATTGCATTGAGTTATGGAGCATATATACCACCGAGTTCTTTCTTTAACTGATAAACCACTCAGTGAAGTTGGCTAAAGATTGCATAGAGATAAGTATTAATTATCAATTTAAAGAAGTTTCTATTTAAGTTATGATTTACTACGTTCTAAAGTTTTTATGATTGATCTCATATAAATCGTGTAATTTTGATGTAGATGAACTATTGGGTTGTCCAAATTATATATATGAGGCTAAGTACAAGTAAGTAACATCAACATGATAGTATTAGAGTGCAAAACAACATGCGTAATGGAGTTGAAGACCTCAAAACTAGACCGTTGCAATGACGCTAGAAACTTATGATATGCATTGATTGCCATATGAGATGCCATGACTAATATGATCGTGTTATTAAAAAAAGGTAGATAGATGCCTTGGTTATGAAAAATCTTCCTATTTGAGGAAACCTTGCCAAGGTATGGATCACCTGAGGGACTGAGACGCAAAGAAGGGGATGCCTAAACTTGGAAGGTGTGTGACTGCAAGGAAGAGAAGACTGAAGCAAATCAGTTTCTAAAAGGTCATGTGCATACTTAGTTGGATCAAGTATACATTAGGGAAGCAATGAGACAAGTATGGTACTATGAAAGTATGGAGGACAATGGATGACATGGTTGGACGTTAGAGGCAGATCACACTCCATAATCAAGTGATCGAGTAGGACAAGGTGTAATGGAAGCATTGTGGACTAGAGGATGCTACTTGGAAAATAGTTGATTGAATGGGGGTATCGTACCCATTTTGTTTACTATGTAAATGAAATTGATAGATTTATGGATATAAAACTCATTGTCGAATTTTTTTGTTATGGGTATGAGAACACTGAGCACAATGTTCCTCTAACAAGGTGGGGTTTGTATAAACCCTTTTTATACCCTCTTGTAAACAACACTATGAATTGTAATTCATGTAAAATAATGTGGAAATGGAAAATATAGATGAGATAAAGGTGGGGACACATATTCAAAGACTGAGGAGGAGGATTTTCTTGTGTAGAGTTTAACCCAAAACCAATCCACTTCATTTATTTACTTATCCATCTCCTTGGAAAATTAAATGGTTTGTTGGTGTATACATTGAAGTGTGTGTGGGAAATTTGTAGCAAGGACGAGTCCATGTTGTTCTTGTTCTCATGGGATGTGTCAAGAAAGTAAAAATACAAGTGAAGAATAGTTGAAGGGGATGTGAAGAGGAGGGAGTTCTTGGCATAACAAGCATGGTATGTTGAACTATTTTTGGGAATGAGCGATTGGGTAAAAAGAGATTCAATGGTTGTTTAGTTTTACCCACAACGTGAATGGAAGTTGGATCATTGCTTGAGAAGGGAAAGTGGAGAAAATTGAAGCTTATGCATAGGAGTGGGAGCATTCAAGAGGAATGTATTGAAGAAATCCTTTTCTATGAGATTAGGATATCACTCCCTATGTTTTGGTGATACCATGTTTGTCTACTAGTGTGAATATTACCAAGAGAGCTCAGGGAAATATTGATTCATTTCGTTCTTGCCTCAAGGTCGAAAAGACACCCTCTAGTGTGAGATCAGGTTCCTGGAATGAGAGAACCTTCCCAGAACCTTGGTTAGGTTCTGTAATTTTCCTTAGAGATAAAGAGAGTCAATGTGGTATTTATTGTTTGGGAGTAGTTGATAAACCACGTGAGAAGTGGACTCCTCCTCTTGGCTACCTATTTCACTAATAAATGTTGTGGATACCCTTTATCACTTAACTCCTTAAACTCTGAATTCAGCTTGAGGGTGGTGAGCTGCAAGAAATATTGTAGTTCAGTTGGCCTAAGATTGGGTGGAGAGTTGAAGTCCCTCCTCTAGTTTCCAACCATTTCAAAATTAATCAAATAAGTGTTTATTTTTGTATATATTTGTATTATGGATGACTAATGAGTATTCATGTAATATCTAAGTAAGAATGTTTGATTTATTATATAGCCATGGTTGACTATCTATCTAGTGTATTTATTGTGGATATAAATTAACTAATTTATGTGGTTGTAACCTTATCAATTCATTGCAAGAGGTTTGATGTGTCTATTCTTGGTGACCTGAAGGAAACCAAGAATTCTCTTATTATTTTACACACTTTTAGTCATCATCTATTGTTATGAGGTGTGAAACTACCTATTAGAACCGTGCCTATGGGTAGCCTCTTAAGTAGTCTAGCTTATATGTTGTGTGAGTAAACTTGCTCCAAAATTGAAAGAGATGTTGATATATTTTCATGTCCATGATGAATACTTGTTGTTATGTTCTCATGGTGATATGAGGCTAACAAACCTCTACAATTATTGTTGGTTGCATGAGATACATAGTTAGTTACCTGAAGATGCATGGTTTTTCAACATGCTTCATCTAATCTGTTATGCATTGTTAATGAAGGAATATGTATTCATGTGTATTTTTATTGATATGGATGTATAGTTATTCGCTTAGTGTGAGGGACATGCATATCCCTATAGTTTTTTACATGGTTTCTTGATTTTCAATCTATTACATGATTATGTATGAAATATCCATGAATCTAGTTAAATTATTATGGTGTGTGTGTAATTCCATGGTTTGGGTGCTAATATTGTCAAGGAGTCACTGTGTTTAAAAATTAAGGAATTATGTTAAAGACTGGCGAAATTATGTGGTCAGTGTTGTGTATGGCATGATATATTATTAGATCTAATGGATTTTATTTGGATCAATTGTGTTGATCTGAATGTTGGGAACTTGTTAATGATATGTAAGCTCCCTCATCAATATTACAAAAAATGTGTTTAGGATCATCTCATATTAACCAAAATGTGAGGAATTATGTGTCAAGTGTTGAGTGGCTTTTATGAGAAATTTATGAGGTTAAATAGTTGTTTAAAACACATATACAACAAGTAAATTGCAGAGAAGTACAACACAACAACTCATAACACAAAGTTGATAATGGAGTTCACCCCTCCTAGGCTACATCTCCTTGGACCTGCTTCAATGGTTAGGCCCTTTTTGGATTAATGGTCAATTATCTGATTACATGCACCTGAAGTCTTCCAGTGGCTTTTCCACCTACTCCATTATATTCAAAAGACCAAAACCCCAAAAATGACTATCCAAGCTCTACAATTGGACTTCAATTGATCTAAGCTTGACCTCCTCTCCTCATGGCCCTGGGCTTCCTTAAACTTCAACTTAGAAAAATCACGTACATAAGTAAATTTCTACCTCTGTAACCTATTCCATTGTGTTCATACCATCCAAATCATCTAGGAATGACTCTTTTTGAGCCAAAATTGATCGAAAATTGAAGAAGTTATGGTCTCTTCCATTTTCCCTAGGAAAGCTCCACCAAATCTGGAGAACTCCAGTTAACCCTGCCAAATTTGGCACAATTCCGGATTTTTCCTACCTACCAAACTAACGCAAAGTTAATCCATATTTAATTAGTGGATACGCATGGGATAATTATCGTTAAACTCCACTTAGTGTATTAATTCACGCGGTTAGCGTTAGCGCTGGCCTTTGGTTACAGTTTGAGGTCATATGTGGAGGGGGTTGGCCCACAGGGTTGGCCCTCTCTTTCCCCAATTGCCATGTACCATGTCTTTTATTACAAGACACACCCCATGTTTTTTAAGTAACATTGTGGCGGCATAGTGGTAATGCTTGGTGCTTGTGTGGGCTAGGTTGCAGGTTTGACTCCGCCGACCTACCAATAACATTTTTTCATTGCGCGCCGATTCTGCTAGGCCTTTGGGGAGGGACACGTGATGGCCTCTGATATTTCCACATGTCACCTTCTCATTGGTCCTCCCCCTTCCAATAAAAAAATTCCAAGTCATCAAATTATCGACCAATCAAAAAGCGCCACTTGGCGTGACCTCACTCCTTGTTGACCAAACTTTTGACCTAAATAGTCATCTGCCACGTCAGCAGTACGAACTATTGACTGGGCAATGAATGTACTTTTTTTTGCAAAATTCTTATGTTTGTAAAAGTGGAGAGAAGTCCCTATCTTTCTCATACAAACTCTGTTTTGAGTGAAACGAGTTGTGTTGGGATCGTATCAGTGAGACGGACGCAGTCATTTAGGTTTTGAGTGATATGAGCACTTTGATTTTTGAGAAAAATTTTGCCCCTAATCTAGATTCCGATAATGTGTGGTTTAATATGATGTTCTTGTACCTAAATGTATAGTGAACTCTTGGCTATGGTTGAGCTCATTGTACTCCCTGGGTGTAGGTTTTCTTGGTGGACACATTGCATGTATTAAGGTTATGTAAAATGCCTTGAGTGATTTGTGTCAGATAGGGTTTTTATCCCTATAAGAGTTTGATGTTTTGAGCGAAATTTGAACTAGAGCAAGGCTTGGTTTGATTATTGAAATCATTAGTAATTCAAGCTTGAGTTCCACAATGTAATGGTTCTGCAGTTGAGGCTAACTAAGTCTCGTTGAACTTGAATAGAATTCGGGAGTTTTATAAGGGAAAAGAGATTTATTAACCCTCGTGAATGACCAATAATCACTTAGTTAACAAGCCACCTAATGGTTTAACTTAGTTCCAATTAGTGTTGAGCAGGTCACGCCGAGTATCATGTGTGGTCTCAAGGGAAGCTGACATTATTTATGGGAGGAATGGGGCATGGTGGG
Source organism: Pinus tabuliformis (assembly GCA_031772625.1). NCBI lineage: Eukaryota > Viridiplantae > Streptophyta > Pinopsida > Pinales > Pinaceae > Pinus > Pinus tabuliformis. The sequence continues at coordinate 875,658,494 of CM062817.1, read as the reverse complement.
AAATCTTCTTGTTATCAAACGAGAATGTATATGTTTCAAGGGAAGAAGATATGTCTTTGCGGGATGGGAACACCTTGACATCTAGAAATAGTAGGTCATACATTAACAGAGGAAAGTATGTCCCTGGGAATTGATATTTGTATATCCAGAAGAAAGGAAACTTGGAGAAATAGAAGGGATTGCAACCTAAAAGTATTGATTTACATGAAAGGTCGGGATTTAGTGGGACCATGAACTAGGTTGAGGTGGCAGATTACATGTAGGTCGAGTAAGGCTATGTGGAAGCCACGTTGGATTACATAGGATGTGGTCATGTTATGTGGCAGAGTTACTAACATGGCACGTTGATGGTGTTATAACTTGAGAATCAAAGGGTAGACATTTCTCTCTGACCGGTTCCAACCGACGATCCAAACGCAGTAGTCTAACGAGACTTTTTTTTTACTGAAAAATTATGGAAATTTTGGTTATATTTTCATAAAATTTGGTAGGGATTTTTGTTAATCCAAGTTATAGTTGTCAATCTTCAAGTTTTTGTGTGCTTTAGAGGCTTTTAATAGTGTTGAATCCATTTCCAGTATCAAAAACATGATTCAAAAGCTGTCACTGCAAGATTTCTTGAAATTTTTTTGCCCAGATTCCTGTCACTTTTGGTTGTCCAGGCAATTCCTCCGCCTCTATCGAAACTTTTGGTTGTCGGCCAATTCCTCCACCTCGATCAAAACTTTCTCCATGTTATAAAAATTCAAAAGAAAAATAGTGAATCTAAAAAAGAGATATATGCAAAATATTATAAATATTTATCTAAACTAATATCAAATTTCTTAAAGTGCAAACTTTCTTCAAATTTTGCACATAAAAAAGAGGTTTACACCTATAGAGCTTTGATCCCCTTGGGATGGATGCTAGTTTATAAATTTATTACAATATAATATTTGAGAAAGTAGTTTTAACTCGTAAAACTCACAATAATATAATATTGAAAAAATAAATCTTAATATTTAAAATTTTAGTAATAAGTAAAATATCAGTTTTATAATCTGTCATCTATTTTATTGAAAATAAATCTTCATGTATACCATTTTTATTTATTTTAATAGAAAATAAATATTCTTTATGAATTTAATAATTAAAGTCAAAACCACTAAAATGAAAAAAACAAATATATACATTCCAATTAATTTCAATTTATCATATTTAAAAATATTTTTTTTAGGGATAAGTTTTATAACAACACTTTGAAGTTATAATTAAAAAACTAAATTTATAATGCTGGGCATCTTTATATAATTCTTTAAATTTAAACTTGAACGATCGAAACCATGATGACATATAAGATTAAACTAAAAACATATAACAAGATCATAAAACAATAATGACAAAGAAAGCCTTGTGATTATTTAAAGTTGGATGTCTTTGATGTTCAGAGTCAAAACCAAAATCATCAATTTGTTATCTTTTATGGTTACTTACATTGAAACAAACGCATAAATAAATATTTATCATTATTTATTAATAATTTATTAAAAAAATTGTTAAGCTTGGTAGGTTTTTTTTTCTATTTGTAAACAAGAAGTTTACACTACATATGTGAGATAGGTGGCCTCAACTTGTCCAATGGGAAACTAAGTTTGTTGGCCACCTATCTTTGTTGTAAGCCATCCAAAAGCAGTAAAGTTTCAGTTGTCCTAACCAAGCTATATATGTATCAGTTTCATGATAAGATTCTATATGTCTATCTATCATATGCATGCATACTTTAAAAGTAAATGCTACCCATAAAAAACCAAAAAAAAATGCCCAGGTAATTGACTATTCTTGTTGTTCTTATGAGGCTAACTCGATTGGTGTCGGGTCCTTGGTTGAGTCCCCTGGCATCTCAGCTAGCTCGATGATGCAATGGATGTGCATTTGAATCATGTACAAGCGGATGTCCTACTTGTGCAACTAGAATTGGATCATTTGCAAATCTTTTTTATAGTTAGGCATGTCCTGAAGAGTCAGTGTCATCCCCACTAAAATTTTCTCCATTGCCTTCCTCATAAGGCTTTTCATGAGCCAATATAGATAGAGGGTTTGTTTGAATTGAGTTATTCTACCTCTAGTATTCCGGGGATCCAAAACTACAGCACGCCAATTCTCCATCTCCTCCTCGGATTCGCCTTCCTGTTTAATTTCTCCCTCCCATTCTTCCAACAGCTTGTGGATGCCAGCGTCCATTCCCTCCCTATAGGCTGTCACCGCTTCACTGATGAGGTGTTCTACCGATTTCCTCCCTCGTCTTGGTTCCGAGGTGCTCGGGTCAGTTGCTTAGGTTGGCTCCCACCTACGTCTTCCGCGTCCTCTTCCTCTTACCGATCGGGCCATCTCTGCTTTGTTCACTCCCTATTCAAAAGCAAGATGGATTAGCTCTTTGTGCTTTGCCTCATGCCTCTCTTGTGAAGTTCAGTTGGCCCACCCATCACGCAGCTAAGCGCAATTGCCTCTGCCTAGGTGTGCCTCTCTGTTCCCTTCTATCCAGTGATGGGTTTTCCATCGTGGATGTGCCTTCCCATGCCCCTCTACCCAGTTAAGTTGCGCCACTCCTCTGCCATCGCTCATGCCTACGCTTTCCCCATGCATTACTTCTGCCTCACCACCCACATAGTAATACAAATTCTCTCGACTACTCACAAGAGGAGCGTCCCATTTACAAACCCGGTCAACGCTCAAGGCTCTCACAACGAACACACCAAGCCAGACCACAATCACCCCAAGCCTGCATTGTTCTCCTTGGCTACCCCCTAGTTCCCATCCCTTGGCATCTCCCAAGCCCCCCATACATATACAAGCATAATTGCCATAGCAAGGGGATTGTAGGACCAAGAAACATACCTGAAAACACTCCACTACTGTCGACGATGGTATCTCCACCTACTTGCTCTAGTGTTCCACCTCCCACCAGTGTTCGCAGCGATGCGATTATCCCTATCCTGAGTTCCTTCTACTTCCCACTCTATCTTGCCATATTGATTCACCTGTCCTTCCTTACATGCCTCACCTCTTCCCTTGTCCTGGCCATACCCGCCACCTCTCCCATCTCCTCTATCAATCTGCGTGCGGGAGACCACCGCATCCATCGCCATGAGCATGTGGGGAGCAGTGGGTGGTACCCTTCCATTAAACCTCATTACTACCATTCCTATCTGATGCCCCTTCCTGCCTCGAGCACGCACCCCAATCGGCGGAATAATTTATTAATACTTACTTATATATAGATATAGATATATATTAAAATTGAAAACCAATTTCAAATTAAACTATTAAAAATATGATTAATAATATATTCCTTTTAATTTTCACCTCCACCCTAAGAACACTAAACTTGCATAAATTTAGAACCGAGGCTCCTCAGATTCCAACCGTTAACTAACTGTCAATGCCATTACAGAGCTCGATCTGTCTGTGAGAATTCTTTAGACAGTAACTGTGTGGATCGCATTGGAGCTCAATCTGTCTCTTAAAATTCGAGTTAGAAATTGCGTGGATGGTGTCATGTGCAATTAGCGAATGGGGCAAACATAGCAAGGATGCCCGTTGTTTTTTTCCATCTAACTTTCTTCTCTGTTAGGTTCGTTAATAATCCAAGCAAGGTCGTCTCATAAATATCAAGTAGCATTGCATCGTATTGTTGTGCATCCATATAAGATCTAGATTCATTGCTAAGGGTGATCCGGAGAGAAAGCAGTGATAGTAGCAACTACTTTGTTAGGATTGCTTATTTTCTTGAGATTTTGTTGGAAATAATTATATAATTTATAACTAAAAAATAATGAAATCCGTTTTACAAAACGCATTCTGATTACATCACTAAATAGAGTAGCACTCTTTAAATTAAAGTCATAAGATTTCTGTCAAATAAGCCATAGTTTGACTAATTTTCTTTACCTTTTGTTACAAATGTATAAATCAACTAGCTCACTCAAGTTTGGAGGATGCAAATGTATAAATGGACCAATTCACTCACGTGTGGATGCAGTGGAATAACATGCTCAACGCTCCGAGACAAAGTTATCCAAGGGTCATATAAATCCAACTAGTTTAATTTCCTCCTTAAATAGGCTATATTTCACATGAATACCATGGATTCATTTTTATTTTTATTTTTATTTTATTTTTAAAGGGTTATTGGTATTTGGTTATTTTATTTTTATTTTATTTTATTTTGACCAAGTTAAAATGTTTAACTTACATTACTTTACATTATGTCACGACATCTCTACCATGGAAAGCAATTATTTATTTTTATTTTATTTTGACTAAGTTAAAATGTTTACATTACATTCCTTTACACTACCATAGTGGGCTAGAGAGCTCCTCTTGGTGCAATTGTTAAATTTATTTATTTTAATTTAAATTTTATGTAATTTGACCCACTCAAAATGTTTTATTAATAATTATATTTTTGTTTTTGTTTTATTTTATTTTATTTTTTATTTTATGTAATTTGAGCAACCCACCCAATGATGATATGATACTTCTCAACTACTATCTTAATGTGATGGATCATCTTCTTGGAGCATCTATCACCCTAGCTTGGACATGGGACCTCATTGGGATGTCTAGCACTAGGGTGGGTTCCTTAGGTCCCTATCCCCCCTTGGCTTCCTACCCTTGGAAGCACACACAATAATCATTGGAAGAGATTTATTGGTAGCACGCTCGATCAGATGGGTTATTTTCTCACCTACTAGAGAGCCCATACTACATCCCATGAACTGAAGATCCATAACTTTGTGTGCCATAGGAATACAGTCAAAATGTTTAATATGAGAGGACATGACTTTGCACGCTTGATCACACATGTTATTTTCTCACCTACTACAGAGCCCATACTACCTCCCATGAACTGAAGATCCATAACACGCTTGATCAGACATGTTATTTTCTCACCTACTACAGAGCCCATACTACCTCCCATGAACTGAAGATCCATAACACGCTTGATCAGACATGTCATTTTCTCACCTACTACAGAGCCCATACTACCTCTCATGAACTGAAGATCCATAGCTCTAAGTGCTATAGCAATACAATCAAAATGTGTAATATGAGAGGACATGACAAGACAGGACATGACATTACAACATCCTTTCCATATTGGGCTAGAGAGCGTCACTCCATGCAATAATATTGTATATATTATTATAAGAAGTTCAACTATAATGGCATGGTATTTGGTTTTGTGTGAGATTAAAGATAAAATGTATGGTTTTAATGGAGGTAGTTTAAGTGATGATTATATGGATTTATTTTTTTGTTTTTAATTGATTAATAACTTGTTTAAAATAGATTATTAATGGTTTAAAACCCTAAGATAACTAGCAAAAGCAAAAAGCCCGAAGGGTTAGCTCAATTGGTCAAAATCAGTGCCTCGTCGTTCGAGAGGTCATAGGGTCCATTCTGCCCAAAGCCCTTGGGGTTAGGCCTTGCTAGTGGGCCGCAGGACTAGATTCCCTTCGGGATCGATCAGCCTAGATTTTTTCGTGGACGTAGCGAACATCCGTTGACCAAAATATCCGTGAACCACAACCAAAAAAAATAGCAAAAGCAAAAGTCTTCTCCTTTACAAATCATTTAATAGTCTAACTCATGACACCATCTTTAAAAAAATACTCACAATGAATAACTCTAATTCAAAAAGGATTTAGAATGACTAAGTCTAATTCAAAATTTGAGGGAAACAATCTCTAGAAGAGCTTTAGTTATCACAACCACCCTTAAAAAGTAGTTGAATTAAATGGTTATGTACAATATCTTTAAAAAAAAAGGTTTGAAGAGACGGCCCATCATTACTCACAGCTCCACCACGACAAGTGAAGAACCGAACTGAAAGTGGAATCTTTGTCACTGCCAAAAGCCCTGGTTGAGCACCAATTTGTGTTTAATATCTACCACATATAAAAAAGAGATATTGGTGAAACATATTAATAATATGATTTTGAAAGAAAAAAGAGATATTGGTAAAACATACTAATAATATTATATATGTTTTTATAGCAAGTCCAACTATAATGGCATGGTATTCGGTTTGGTGTGAGAATAAGATAAAATATATAGTTTTAATGGAGGTCGTCTATGTGAAGATTATATGGGGTATTAGTTTTTTTCATAAATAGCTTTTAATTTTAATTGATTAAAAAAATTAAATAAGGAAATAAAGTATTAATGATTGAAAACTCTTAGATATTTCGTAAAAGTAAAAGTCTTTTCTTTACAAATCATTTATGAGTCTAACTCATACCACCATCTTTAAAAAAGATTTACAGTGATTATAATTCTAATTCAAAATGTGAGGGAGCCAAATCCTTATCAAAATCCAAGTTAGTGAAATCTTTTCATTACCAGAGGAAGAGTTTTAGTTATAGCAACCCTCAAAGAGGAAAGCCCAGTATTTATGTGTTTATCTCTATCTTCATTTGCCACCTCTACATAAAATGTATGGTTTTCTTTGAAGCAGCAGATTGTTGATTGGGATCATTTTGAGCTGCTTCATCTTTCGATACAATGCTTACATGCTTGCTAGCTTTTTGGATTAAGTTTTTGTCCTTTGTTCCTACTTGCTCACCTTTTGGGTTAAGTTTATGTCTTTCTCCCTTTTTGAATGTAAGCACAAAGAAGGACAAGAATCTTAAAGATGCCAAAGGCTTACATTGAAATAAGACACTCTCAAAGTCCAAAAATTAAACCTTTTCAGTTGTAAGAATATCTTATTCAACATACCCTTCCTTAAGTCAATATCAACACATACTTCGCATATTTGAATAACTTAGGTGGTAAAATATGTCGTCGACTGGATATGCAATACCTAAAACCCTCAAAGTGTGGACCATAACAATCCTCAATGAAACTCTTTGGACATGCATTTCACAAAGGAGTAGAGCAAGGCAGGAGACTATTGAGAGCAAGGCGTCGAGGAATGGTACCAAGCACAACATGTGTACCTCACAATCACTCCAAGTTGCATGATTGGGCATTCACCACTAACAAGTTAATGGTCAACGTTACAGTTGTACAGAGCATCGGTCCCCTGCGTGCATTACTCTCCAAGGACACTACAGGAGAGGATGTGATTACGTTTATCCTTGTACATGGAGGAGAGTGTTGCACATAGATCCTTGGCCAAAATTTAAAAATATATCTAAAGAGAACCATCCATTGATTGAACAGTCCATGGATCAAACAAAATGAAAAATAAAAAAATAAAAAATAAAAATCCGCAGGTGCATTTGCATGGAGAAACCAAAATCCTTAAAAAATTGTGAGCTCAAGCGGTCCAAATATTTGTTACCAATTCCATCTGAGACAAATGATTTTATCAAACTTGGCTCAATATATCTAACTAACAATCTACGACCAGTAATCGCTATAACTAAGAGCAATAGGTTTCGATCTAGACATATATATATTCATTAAACCCTGATCGGACATTAGATTTGAACCCTTTGAGATCTTTAAAAAAATAACTATTGAACAAAGAAGGAAACACATGCTCTGATAAATCTAGCCTCTCATAACCCTGTTATTTATAATTATATCATCCTCTCATATCTTTGATTCCCATGGCTTTAATACCATGTTAAGAATTGGCAAGAGCAAGACAAGAAAGCAAGATAGTTGAAAAGGCCTGAAACCCTCTGTTGTTTTGTATTGATCTCAAAATCTGAATTTATAATACATCAACATCATTCTAGATCTTCTAGATCTGTATCTAGATCACATCAAAAACTCTTCACTGGATAATCATGAGACCTCATCAAGATAAAAATTGCAAGAATATCCTTGGACTTTGTGATTGTCTTCAAATAGTTTGTTGATTTAAGAACATAAGGCACTAAGAAAAGCAAAATGACCAAGGAACTATTGAATCAATGGAGGGATCCCTTTTGTATTGTGTAGGCCCATGATGGTCATATTTTGTTCTGTTAATAAGCCTTGACTTAGTAATTGAAGAGCATAATGCTAAATCCTATATGTGAAAGAGAGTGGCCTTCATGTATTATACCTTGATTTGAATCTTGTTGAACCCTAAAAGAGGCTTTCCCTTAAGGTGTTCGATCTAGCTTGGGTGTGACCAACTACAAGAAGGGTTGAAATGTCGCTAACCCTATGGTTGGGTGGAGAGTGGCTTTTCCTTGTTCAATTTCCAAAAAATCTAAGTGACAAACAAATAAGTGTATATATTTCTATGTTATTCAAATGAAATTGTTGATTAGTATTTAATGATTCTTGCTATGTTGGATTAGTATATATGTTGATAAGTTGAAAGTTTTATGATGGTTTGTTGAATATGTATTAGTAATGTGCTAAAATTAATGTATAATTTTTCTTGAATGCTAGCTATTACATCTTTTATGAACGAATGTTGTATATAGTAATATTTTATGAAACAAAGATACTTGTGATGAGTATGGATGTATGGTTTAGTGTGGGTTTAGTAAAGTGAATGTATAAGTTACTTGAGCTATGAGGATCTTCATGTCTCTTGTAATGTGGATGGCCTTTACAAGGCCGATGTGGGAAGAAACAATTGTGACTATGTCTTTGTTTTCAATAAAGGATACTTAATAGTTCTTTAGTGATGGGAGATCTCGCTTTATCTAGAGGTAAGCTAGAAGGTTTCCCCCTCTATTTGTAAGAGTTGGATTTGTTAGTTGATGTTGGTGGTTTGCATCCGAAAGAAATTAGAGTAATCTCATCTCAATTAGGTGAAGTTAAGAAGGAATGACCATTGGCCAACTCATTTATTTTTATTGTGGAGATGTATACATTGTTGAAGATATTGTTTGAGGATTCTTTCATAGGCTGGAGAAGATTTATAAACTTTCAGAAGTCTTTGGGAGAGTTTTGTTCCTTTCTAGAGTTAGTTTCAATCTTATGAAATTAGTCTAAGATCTTAGCGGGAGTTTTAAAAATTTAGGGATGACCCTTATAATTTTAATTTGTTAGCAGAAGTTTTTTAAATTCATGTATTGGATGATCTAGCCCCAACCCCTAGTCATATAGTCAGACATGGTGTTGTGAACAAGTTCTTAGCCAGAAAGAGCTAAGTCCAGAAGGTGGGATATTGGGATGTCAAGGTATCAAGTGTCAGGTGTCGGCAACACCTTAAATAAATTATATTGTGTACCTTCAATATATATGGATGCAGATATTTCAATTAGTCAACGAGGATTATTTCCCAATAGTTGACCATCCATTATTAGATTGGGTTAGATTATCTGACTGTCAGAGTCTCAGGTGTTACGAGTTGAGTAACAAAACATGTGACCTCAATCATGAACCCTCAATATTGATGGATCCAGATACGTTCATTGAATAATAGATTTGAATTTCATCGGTTGATGTCTATTATCAAATTGAGCAAGATTCAAGGGAAGATTTTTCTTGTTTTTCTCATAACCCAATGACCCTAGGGACAAAATTCCAGTTAACGGGTATAGTAGACTGTTAGAAACTAGGAAAATACTGAGAGGGGAGGTGAATTAGTATATACACTTTTTAAACAATCTTTACGATATTTTGAGTTATTACTAATCAATTGCAAAACAATACCATAAATCAAATAGCACACACATAGATCAAGTGACATAGATATTAGAGTGGAAACCCATATGGGAGAAAACCACAAATATTTTTTTGATTATGATGTAAATGCAAGCACCAACTCCAATTTACATCAGATTATGTAGACACCAACCTAAAGGAGGCTCCAACCCCATTTTCTTTGCAAGAACCCACTTTATAGAAGCACCGACTACCATTGTTTAAAGGCATCAACCTACTGGATGCACCAACCCCCTTCTCTTTGCAAGCATCGACTTGTTGGAAGCACCAAATCCCACTGTTTGAAGGCACCAACCCCCTTTTCTTTGCAAGCACCCACTTGCTAGAAGCACCAACTCCCATTATTTGCAGGCACTAACCAAAAGGAGGCACCAACTCCCTGATCTTACAGGCACTTACCTAAAGGAGACTCCAATCCCATGATTTGCAAGAACCTACTTACTCTTCCTTCATATTCGTTTTTCATTCATTTTGAAACATAGATTTGAGGTTATTTTATCAAAATATCACAGTCACACAAATGTTAATTCTCAGACCTACTTATCTTCCTTGATCTTTTCTCTACAACAACAGTTCTTCTTTTGATTGTCTGATTTGATTAAAGTTCCACTCAATCATAGCTTCTCCATCACTAATATTCTCCTTGATTCAACTCATTTTTTGCAATTAAATATTTAATACTTCAAATCAGAAATTTCCAATTACACATCAACTATTTTTCTTTACCTCATATATGATCCCATCATTCATATATGCATTTCCCTCTCTTACACACAACAACTTCATCTTTCTCTCTTTCCATGTGTATAGACCCCGCTAAGCTTCAATGCTTATCTTTGTATTTATAGCTTGCAACCCTCTTTACCATGGGTGTTGATCCATGTTATATACCCAAGGAAATTCTCACCTAGCTATTTCAGTCGTTTTTCCTTCACCACTTTAGAATTCTAGTTGCTTCAAGTTCACATCATTTTGTTTTTCTATTAACAAACATAACACCTTCAAATTTTTCTATAGTAGACTTTATCACTTCAACACTTTAACTAAAATTTGGCACCTAATGTCATCAAATTTCCAAACATAGACCTTTAATTTTTAGTTCCTTAGAGCATATGACCATGAGCCAAGACCAACAACTTAAACTTCATAGGAACATAGCCTGGGACTTGAACAATCTGACACTTTACCATTTTAGTAAATTTTCTTCACAATCTGGCTTCCAACCTCTCTTCAACATGCGCAAGATGGCATGCTATTTTATCTATTATGGGCCCAAATATCCTCTCATCTAGATCAATTCGAGGATCCAAGATCTAGTCTCCACCTTTCTTCACAGTGAGACAACACCAACAACTGATTGTGGCTGGGTCACATGTTTAAGCTTTGTGATGAGCCATTTATCCAAGTATTTGACATCTGATCCCCACTCCTTCATGTAAATTCTTGCACATCCATGTGACTAAACGGTCAGATAACACCCCTACATTGGGTCTTGGATTCGAGAGATCCAGGATCCAATCCTTGCTTCACCTGTCAACCACTTGCATCGCGCAACCCTTAGATAATGAGATGGAATTTTTTCCTCTGGACTTCAAAACATGAAAAACACTAAATTGTTTAGCACTACAAAGCCTTAAAAAATGGCCTCTTGGCACAAATTCAAAGGCCCTACCACATCATCTACCATGTCATCCCTCTACCACATGTCATGTTGATCTAAAGATGATCTGAGGTTGTCATTGATTTCAACCCAAGAAGCACCAGGGGCTACCCTGATCTTGCAAGGGAATTTTGACTTGAAAACTTACACTATTTTGAGTCAAGGATCTTCTAGATAGATTCTACTCATCGATATGTTTCTGTTGATATATGGCATGCCAAGTAATTCTTCACGGTTTGAGAGATATTCATGTTTGAAGTTAGTAACCCTAGTTAGTGAGCTAAAACCCTATGGGGTTGTGGCATGGCACTCATAATTGATTTGGTCATTGAATATTCATTAATTAATAATTTTTTAAGCTCCTAAAATCCCTCCAACATTCTCTATAGAAGCCCCTCTCAACTCTATAAAAATAAATCTCATATATCCTCCAAATATAGCGATCGTGGAATTTTTGCTATAACTTCATTTATGTGAAGTCTTAGCTTTTGAAATTAAAACCCATTTGATTCGAAATCCTGATGAACGTTGTGACCAAATTTCAGATCTTGGTTCACTATATTTTCAGAGATATGATCTGCGGAATTTAGGGTTTTTGTAAGCTACCGAATTTCATCTCAAAGAAGTGACCTTGGGAAAATAGTCATAACTCTCTCTCTGAGAAGAGGATTGGAATTATGTAAAAAGTGGTGGAAATTTCATTGACTTTAGCTTTTTTTGTATTAATTTCAGAGTTGAAGGTGGAAACAATGACACGTGGCACGTCGCACAAGTTCACTCTACTAAACTAGTCCATAATTAGGTCATTGTGAGATATTGGGCGTAACTTTGTCTTGACGAGCCCAAATCAGGTCAGACTTGTGGCATTGGAAAGAAGACTCAGAGGGATTCTACAAGACTGAATATCACATGTTGGGGATCTAAAATCGCAGAGATACATCAGATTAAATATCGTGCTCCTAGAAGGCAATAAAAACTAGATCAAGTGTTGTCAAGGGGTGCAAAGGACCAAACTTTCTAGGGCAGCAAAGAGAAAGGTGCAGCAAAAAGATGCAACAAAGGTAAGCTACAGGTAAGTATCTTTTGTATATGCATATTCATCTCTTAATTTCATTAGGCTCTTTGTATTCTAATTTGTTGTTTTTGTTTAGCACTGACATATGCTCTGCATGATGAGGTAAGTTTTTCTATTATCATGTCATGGGTATTTCCTTGAAGACTTTTTGCAGGTATTATATATTCATCAAGAGAAGACTCAATGCATAATCTAATGTTCTGAAGAATGAGAAAGGGTAGCATGACAAGAGCAACAATCAAGGTGCAGAACAACAACAAGAAGTTCACCACATGAAGTCTTCAAGTGGGCAACACTGCATACAGACATTGTAAAAGTGTCATTGTACAGTCATTGTAAAAGCATATTTGTAAAAGTTGTACAAGTGTCTATCTGCCAAGAGTTGAAGAGGCAATGTCGGGAGGTCTAGGATCATCATTAGGTGGTTGTGTCATAGTTGGGGTTATGGTCTAGTGTGTCTTCTTCTTCTTCTACATCATTCTATATCATTGTAAAATGGACCATTTTCCCTGGTACAGGGGTCCATTCTTCTTTTATTCTTCTATAGGGTGGTAGGGTGGTGCTAGGTTGGTGCATGAAGTCACCAACAGGTTCAAGCCTGTGAAAACTTCAAGGTGGTAGGGTGGTGCTAGGGTGAGTTGTAGCTCATTGGGTGTTGGGGCATCCGTTCAGTTGACTACTGAAGAATCTTGGGCGTTGGAGCGTCCATCCAGTGGGAGCTGGAGAAGAATGCTTTTCTATAATTATAGGAATTTGTTTCTTTCATTTAAGTTGGGGCTGAAGATTAAATAATTTATTAGAAAAGCGTTCGGTGGTTTTTAACCCAGAGGGAGTTTTCCACCTAAAATTTGTGTGCCTCATGTGTTCTTTTATTCACTTGTTACTGCATAAACATTAATGATAATTGAAGATTAACTAATGCTCTGAAAATATTTAAAAGTGCTAATTGCTAAGGAATATTGATTCACCCCCCCCTCAGTATTTTCCAACATGTCACTACCATGTCATCTCTCTGCCACCTATCATGTGATGTCACCACCACATCATTGCCACATGTCACTCGGAAAGGGCTAGTTAACCACCCAAAAGTGTCGAAACACCAACCAAATTTCATGACCACAAGGTTCCACATCATCATCAATGCCACATCATCTTTTCAATGTCATCACATAGCCATGTGTCATCATGTTAGTGGTGCCACATCATCAAACTACCACGTGTCTTTTCCATATGGTGCCACGTGTGTTGCCACATCATACCAGGTTCTATTTCCATGCTAGGAAACCCATTATTTAGCTTCATTTGTTGAGTATTTATTGTTAGTCCTCATGCACCCTAAATGCCTCGATAGGCAGTGAAAGCCCTAATTTCCTTGTATCAGACAAATTGTTCCAACAGCCGTCTATATGGGATAATGTGATGACTAGAATAACTTGCTTGTCCCAAACCCTAGATCACTCAATATAAATTGCTTCATGGAACCATGACCCATTGGAACCATTCCTAGACTTCATCACTTCAAACTCATGTTTTCTCTTCCCTCCTGGGGAGCTAGACTAATTTACATATACCATTGGAAAGCTCTTTGAGAGGGCTATCTAACAAAGAAAATTGTATGCTCTTTTGAACAAGGTACCTATAGAAAAAATACCTTCAAATATAGGCTACCCAATTTATCTACATTAATGACTTCAAGTCAGATAATATACAACCTATTCTCAACAATCAATGACACTATACACCTCAAGCAACAATGACATCACTAGCATCATGAATATTCAACAAGCTCCCGCTAAACTTGACATCACTTCAAATCAATGACTAGACTTGGCATCAATAAAAACAACAAATTTCCAACAAACTCAACAATTTCACCCTTTAGTATTGATGGAAATGTCGCCAAACATTGTTAGTAATTGATGGATTTGGGTTGAACTCCCCCTGTCAAGTTGTTGAAGATCCCAGTAATTCTAATAACTCTGAAGTTTCGTTGTCTGTTCATTCTCCTATTTTCTTTGAAGTGCCGATGTCTAATCATTTTCCCCCTTTGACATCAATGGAAAAGGGATTTAGTTGCTCCCCCTGATTGAATTTAATGGGCTGTTGATTTCAATTTTTTGTTGAACATTATGGTTGCTACTACTTAAACTAAGTGAAACCAATGGGAGAAAGACATAAAAAAACTTATGAGACATGCAAACTTTCCATTTCATCGTTCTTGTAGTGCACTTTGCTCCCCCTAAACTTGCACTACTCAAATTATAGAAATTCTGAGGTCTAAATTGGGTCTCCTAAGGAATATTATAAAATCATCATGGAAATAATAAAATAATATTAGATTACCTCATCAAGTTTTGAAAGGGAAAAATAAAAAACTATTTTTTCAACTCATGTTTTCAACTTAAGACTCTCTATGATGTTACTCAAATTTCGAGTGGGAGCACTTGTTGGAAGTAGAATTTAATTTTGCACCCAATGAGTGCTCCTGCTTGAAATTTGAGTAAAAATGTATGGAGATGAGTTGAAATGTAGATTTTTTTTTTTGCTCCAAAAATGGTGAATCATACCCCATTGGTTGGCATCATCATATTGAATCCTATTAGTTCTTATAAAGTTTATTTTTATTGTAAATTTTTGTTTTGAGGCCCATTTTTTACCTAAAAATTTCGCTAATCTTGGTGATCTTGAAGCTCCCCCTGAGTTTATTCTCTTTTCTTCTCTCCAACCTCATGGCATACAACTATATTTGACATATTTGGACAACTACGCTCTTTTCTTGTGAAGAAAACTAGTGAAGAGATAAGTTAGACATCGCTCGCAAATTTTGTATATTTAAGGCTCCCCTTTGACATCTACTCTCCTATATACCTTTTGAGAAAACTAGGCAAATTTTGAAACCTTAGGTGTTGTTCCCTCTTATAGCTCCCCTTGAACTAAGATTCCTTTTAATGAGAAACACTTCACATGATCTCATTGTGCCACATGATTGCATGTTTCCCTTTGATTTCATCTAAGTTCCACGTGTTCTGCTTTTCATGAATGATTTTCATGTGCTTCTTGTATTAGCAAACTCTTATGCAATTACTTGACATTAAATCTAAGCTTGGGTGTTGGGTACCACTGATGATGCACCCTTCTGACACATGAAATGAATCTACCTTGTTTTTTACTTCAATTCACCTCAATTTGTCTTTGGCTTGAACTCCTCCCAAGACTTCATTAATATTAATTTTAATTCAACATTGACTCATTGTCTTCATTTTGATTCCAACACTTTGTATTAAAAAATGAACCTCTTTAACGCTAAAGTATGGCATTAATCCATTCCAATTTAATTTAAAATTTTGACTTCGACCCTCTTTTCCTTATAGTTGGAATTTTTGTAGCACTTATTTCAAAAAGGAATACACCAATGAACCAACCAAAAAACTTATTCTACCATTATGGGATGAATATGATAGATTCATAAGCTCCAAGTTCTCAGGTTGCAACAAGATGTTGTTGATTACTTATGCACAATGAGAACAAGATAGCAACTACAATTATTTTATTTTGAGATGAACCAATTCTGATTAATTTTACCATAGATCCTTTTTTCCTCTTGATGACTTGCAAGAATTTCCAACATAGCAAGTGCTTCATCAACCATCCCTTTGTGCCATTCTACAATACAATCAACCAAATGATTACCAATTCCATGATAGTGCTCCTTTGCTTTTGCTCATTTTCATATTTTAGACATTTATACTAATGTGGACAACTTTTCTATCTTCTATAGTGTGCCTTATGAATAAGACATGGTGTGAGGGATTGCAATTGGGTATTAAACTTTTTTTATTGTGAATGTGAAGGAGATATTTCCTTCAATCTCGTATTTTTTTTTCTTCCTTTCAGTACATATACATTATCTGGAGTCATTATTCCTTTTCCCACTAATTTTCTCGAGTCATCCTTCCTAATTCTCCATACTTTAGAGTTGGATGTGACTTCAAATCCTTTATCAATCATTTGACTTAAACTCGAGACATTGTGCTTTAAACCTTTATCAAGTATAACATTGTCAGCATTAGTACTTTTATTATCAAGGCTAACTTTTCCTTTCCCATTGCTTTTGTTGATGTAACATTTCCAAGAATAACATTTCCATCCTTAACCTCTTTTAGAGAGAGAAATTTGATTTTATCTCTTGTCATATGATGAGAGCATCCACTATCTATATACCATTGATCATATGTATCTTGAGCACATAAAACTAAGTTGCATTTTTCTTGTTGTTCTTGCTTTCTTTTCCATGTCTTTGTATTCTAAATTCTATTAATAGAATTTGCTTCTGATTTCTTTTTCTTGATTTAGTTCTTTCTGTTTGGTTTGTTTTAAAGGCTCTAACAACTTCTACAATATTTTTCCTTATGCCAAAAATTGTTACATATGTAGCATTCAACAAGATCTAAGGACAGAGGCAAAAGAATTTTCATTTCTGATGGAATTATTACCATAAATTCTGGATTTTCTAATCACAAATTCATTCCTTGAAATCTTATCTTACTACCATTATTCAACATATTCTAATTTCTTGCATAATATCCACAATCTATTGTTATATATCCAAAAATATTGCAAGAATTTAAATAGTTATAGAAAAATATTTGATACCTGGGAGTACTTCTCCTTTAAGAAGGAAGCTAATGATTCTTTGATGGATTTGTCTTTGAGGGGGATAAGGTCATTGTTGATTTATGATTTGATTTTTGTGGTTGTTCGAATTGTTGTTATAAACTATCCTTTGTTGTTGTTGAGATGTATTGTTATCCTTTTTATTTCTTTGTTGCTAATTTCTATCATTTCCTTTTGCTACATTGTTATTAGGTCCTTTAACTACTTTAGTATAATTTATTGGCGCTTTTTTTTTAGTTTCCTCAATGCTTGATTATTCACTATAGCCCAAACCATTCTTGATGAAAGGAGATCTTTGATTGTTGAGAATACCATCTAGGATTTTGGTACTCTTATCAAACTTCAGATATTGATTTAGTTGATCCTTGGCCTTTTCTAGATCATTTGAAGAGTCTCATCTTCTAGTTTCTCATGATGACCTTCTCATTCATTCAATTGGTTAATCACCACTTAATTCACCCTTTTTACTTCTCCTTGATGAGTCCTCAAGATAACAATTGTTTTCCTTAATCCATCAAAATCCTAGTCCTTGTCCTCATATTCTTGTAGCAATTCTTTTGTCTATGATTTTTTACTATGAGCCTCTTAATATCCTCTAGAGCAAAGATAATTTTTCTTCTAAAATATATATTTTCATCAAGGTATTCTTATTCTCTAGATTTCATTTCTTCAATTTCATTTTATTGAAGATCCTTATACCTTTTGCTCTTCCTTCAAGATCTTACTCATGATATGTTTCCTTTCAACTTCTTCTTTCTCTGAATCCAATGTTTCTTCCATAGTCATGTAGAATCCCTTCTTCATCACTACTAGAAGTACATCTATTATCCCCTTAAAATGTACAAACATAAAGATTTTTCTTATTTTTCTCATGAGGTTTTCTCTCAACTTTAAGTTATCCTTTATTACCACCCTTTTATGAGTTTACATATGAAAACATAAAATCAAGATGACACATTCTTCTATAATTACAATAGAATAATTTCTTAATTATGAATGGCATTGCATCTTCTTCAGCTTCACTTTCATCCTCTGAATATGAATTGTTCTTTTGATGATCAATAGCTTGGGAAATCATGACAAGAGAATCCCCTTTATCATTTGATTCATTATTTATGCAGCCAATGTCTTCAATCTTCGTTTGTTCCTTTTTCTTTCCTTATTCATATACACATTACAACCTATCTAACATTTTTTTATAGTCTCACAATGTCTCACTTTATCAAAGCCTGGAATTGGTAGTCCACTCAAAATAGCCTTCTTTTCATTTGTATTATATTTATTCTTCTTTCCATCTACTATAGATAGCCATACATCCAATCCAAGAGCCATTAAATAAAACTTCATTCTTACTTTCCATATTGCATAGCTTGATCCATTCAATAATGGTGCTCCATCTAGGGAAAGAAAATATTGATTTGGCACGGTCTCGTTATGTTCTATCTTCTAGTGGCTAAATTATTCCTAAAGGAACTCGCTCTGATACCGATTGTTGGAAACTGAGAAAAATACTCAGAGTAGGGGTGAATCAGTGGTCTGCTCTTTGTCAACAAACTTTACAATCTTTTGATTTATTTATAATCAATTACAAAACAATACCATAAATCAAATAGAACATACATATATCAAGTGACACAAATATTAATGTGGAAACCCATATGAGAAAAAACCACAAATCTATTTTTGATTATGATGTAAATTCAAAAACCAAGTCCAATTTACATCATATTATGTAGGCATCAACTTACAGGAGGCTCCAACACCATTTTCTTTGCAAATACCCAATTGCTTGAAGCACCAACTCCCATTATTTGCAAGCACCAACCACCTTTTCCTTGTAATAACCCATTTTCTAGAAGCACCAACTCCCACTATTTGCAAGCACCAACCCCCTTTTATTTGCAAGCACCCACTTGCTAGAACCGCCAACTCCCTTTGTTTGCAAGCACCAACTTGTTGGAGACATCAACCATGTGATCTTTACAAGCAACTACCCGAAGGAGACTCCAATCCCCTGATCTACAAGCACCTGCTTTCTCTACCTATCAAATTCCTTTTTCATTCATTTTCAAACTTATATCTGAGGCTCTTTTATTAAAAAATTACAGTCGCACAAATTTTATTTCTCATATCTACTTATGTTCTTTGATCTTTGCTCTGCAAACACATTTCTTCCTATGATTCTTTGATTTAATTAAATTTTCACTCAAATACAACCTTCCATCACTGATCTACTCCTTGATTCAACTCATTTTCTACAATTAAATTCTTAGTACTTTAGATATGCAATTTCCAATAGCACATCAACTCTTCTTCTTTTCCTTAGATCTAATCCTTGATTCAACTCATTTTCTACAATTAAATTCTTAGTACTTTAGATATGCAATTTCCAATAGCACATCAACTCTTCTTCTTTTCCTCAGATCTAATCCCAACATTCTTATTTGTATTTCTCTCTCTTACACTTAGAAACTTCGTCTTGCTCTCTTTTCATGTGTACAGACCCCACTCAGCTTCAATACTTATGCATATATTTATATCTTGTAACCCTCTCTACCATGGGTTTTGATCCATGGTATTTACACATGAAATTCTCACCCTTTCACCATTTTATAATTCAAGTCACTTCATGTTCACATCATTTTGTTTTTCTATTAATAGACACATCATATTCATATTTTTCCACCACAGAATTGCATGCTTCTTGAACTATTAACTGGATTACATTTGATTATGCTTGTTGCACTTTTATGCTTTGTTATGTCTTTGGCCTCTTGTGCAGTTATTCAAACACTATGAGCAGTAAGGACTAGGCCTAAGGAGAAAGCGATCAAGATATTCAACAAAGGACTGCATTATAGCATCAGAACGAGGTAGGTCTCCTTCCTCTTTTCTCATTTCGATTGTAATTTAGGAAAGTATCACGTAGATTGTCTCATTTTTTGCTAGACCCACTCATTGGGCTAGAGGGATCGTCTCTGTCTGTAGAGAGGATTTACCTAGACAACATAATTCCACATGCCAATCCAATTATTACTATGCCATTATGTCATCATGAATCATCTATGCATCTTGTCTCAACTCTGTTGAACACTGATATAGATAATGAAGAAGAATTGATTGAGAGTGAGTCACACAACCTTGCCACTCTCCACTGACAAAATTCAATCCACATAACCGAAGGGTGAACTCCAATTGGACTTGATCCCAAGTGATCAAGTTGAAGAAACATCATTCATCCTAGACATAAGGAGTATGACAGTACACGATGTGTCCATCGGTAGTGCTATGGTCCTTATCCACTTTTCCCAATTCATTGGCTAGATGAGAGGTACTTCCCATGTGTCCCAGACTACATGGGTAGGATGATACTTGAGCAATAGTAGGGAAAGAATAAATCACATGCTACTCATAGCCACACATAGGGAAAGGATGAACCACATCCTACAGGCACATATCACAACCATCGTAGTGAAAGGATAAACCACATCCTACAGTCACATATCACAATCATCGTAGGGAATATCCACCACAGAGACAATGGAATTTGAATTCAAAGAGTATCCCTTCAATGTATATATCAATGATCTCTTAATTCGAACAACAATTCATTCGTGGAGTTACTCTCCTAGTCTGATATGGTATCAGAGCATATGTCCCATTTTAGACTTGTAACTCCTATTTTCTGCTAATTTACCTGTTATTTTCCTCAGAAATGTCCATGTCCCTGAGCTCTATATTGTATATGCGTTTGAAGGAGCAAGTCTGTGTGTTTTATAGATTGTGGTTAAAAACCATGTGCGTTAAGAAGAGGAGCGAGTATGCTGATGCATCGATTTTTTGTGTTCATTGAATGTGTTGGTCACTTCTTTGATACCTCTGCATACAGAGTGTTAAATTTAAGTCATGTTCAAATGTTGTTACTATGACCGTGTGCGTTGAGTACAAATACTAGAGTATGGGGTGTTGCATTCCATGCTGAAAATGCTTGTTTCTTTTTTGAGGGTCAAAAATTGATTGTTGATTGTTGAAGGCTGATATGTTGTGTTGACTATTGAAGGTAGATATGTGTACTCCTTTGTGCATTAATATCTGGCTATTGGAGGAGCATTGAACTTCATTGACTTGTATTTATGTTGTGTTAATGGTATGTTGGAGGATGGTATATTGGCTCATATATAATAAAAAAAAGGCATGTGCGTTGAAATTCTTTGAAGACCATGTGTGCATGCATATATGGTGTGTCGGGTTATTGTATTGAAGTCATTCATTTGCGTTGGCTCATATAAATTTTTTATGGTATCCATAAAGTATATATTGTATATGCTTTAAAGGTTGAGATTTTTTTAAAGTTTTGTGTTTTAATGTGTGTGCTCAAGTTTTTATGAAGGCTATGGTATATATGTAATGCATGGTGCATACATATATTATATAATGATCACACATCATATTCATATGTTCCCCTTTACTTTATAAAGATCGTAAGTAGTATGTGATATATGGTATGTGGCATTGATATAGGTGTATGGAGGTATATTGAGAACCTACATCTTTAGTTGAATATTTTTTTGAAGACATAGTCAATTAGTTTTATTGTAAAGACATCATTTTTTTGTTGAAAGATCAGATTATATGATGCATTCGTTCATCTCCATAGTGGGAGTAGTTCTCACTAGAAAAGAGTGTTAGAAAATTATATATTACAGAGCAATGGAACACATAAAACATATTACATAAATATAAACACAGAAAATGCATAAAACAAGAGAGACACAGATATACGTGGTTCACCCAATTTGGGCTACGTCCATGGAGAAATAGCCAGTGATTCCTTTTATATTATCTAGCAAAATGAAGAGATATAACCTACAACAGATCTGTTGTAATTCCCTCTTCTCTCTCACACAATCTCCTCTCTCTTTATCGCTCAGAATACATAACTACATAGACGCAATACAACTCCCTCATATATAGCGAGGGGTTGCCTTCTAGGGGAAAAAACCATAAATTAAACATAACTTCTACAGTCATATTTTTGCCTAATGAACGACCCAAATTGACTACAAAATTACAACATTTTACAAGGCAATTTTACATCTATATTTTAGCTTCGGGGACACTGCCCCCGATCCCCAGCTAAGGGGGGGATCCAAATAATCGTCGTCAACCTCCCCTAGACCTCCTTGGCGGCACACATTTTATGGGTGGCATTGTCGCCACATTACGAACTAAGGTCCAATGCGACGATACCTCTAAATAAAGAAGATAATCAGGCTCCACACCCAAAAAAGAGAACTACCATGAGTGGTCCAAGAAGATAAAGCACCCATTTATTTTTAAGGATTTTTTGAAGGAGAAGGAGGCAATCCTCTTGAGAAGCCCACTTCTGACAAGGATCTTTCCATATGGGAGAACAGTAACAGCAAAGCCTATGCCATGATTGCATCATTTGTCAATGAAGAGGTGAGTCATCATATTACTCCTTTTGCATATGATTTTGGTGCTTTAAAGAAGCTGAAAGAATTATATGAATCACACTCTGTGTTAGAATTTGTTCAAATGATGATCAAACTGTTTAATTTAGAATTGAAGGATGATGAGCCCCTTGCCTTAGCCTCTAAAATAAGAGCCATTTTGCATGCCATAGAAGCCACTAGTGTTAAAATGGATGTTCCTCTCACTGCTTTTGTTAAGGCAGTCTATCCCACTTATTCCCATTATCTTGAGTTGTTATAAGCTAGTGGTAAACTTTCAAATATTTCTTTTGACTCTCTTGTGGAAAAGTTTGTTGAAAGAGAAAAATATTTTGGAAAGAAGAAGACAACTTCTCAGTCTCCAACATAAGTTGTATTCCTTGCCAAAAAAATAGAAGAATCAGGGACATGATTCTTCTAGAGGAAGAGGTGGCTGAAGAGGATGAGGAAGGAAACTTTTTAGAAGCAAGGGGGAAAACATTTCTGAGTAGAAAGGTTTGATCTTCATTGCATACAATGTAATAGAAATGGTCGTGATGCTTCCACATGTAATCTCTCATGGGATAGGATTAGATAGGAAAGGGATGAAGAGAAAGGAAAATAATCAAATAAGGGGAAAGTAAAAGCACTTGAGTCCACTCATTATGTTGTGGCACATTACAACATTATAGTAACTGCAAACTTATTTAATGTTTCATTTCTTCATGGAAATATGCTTGGTTTCTTGACTCGGGAGAAAATTTCCAATGAATTTTAGAAGATATTTATTTGAAGAATTCACCAATAATGTTGATGGAGCAATCTACTTTGTAGACAATTCAAAAATAAAGCCATTAGGGCTTGGAACCATCACGCTCAAATTGCCTAGTCTTTCAGACTTTATTCTACATGATGTTCCATACCTCCTAGAGTTGAGGAGAAACTTGTTGTCTTTGGTCCATATCCACTAGCAAGGACATTCCATTCGCATATTTTATGGAAAGGTCATAAAATCATCAGAAAAGTCACTTGTCATGGATGGGATATAAGAAGAAAGACTTTTGAAGTTGCAAGGAACCTCTGTTCATGCACAAAACTTTTCATATAGTTCTCATTATGATGAAGGTACACTTCCATCAAGTATTTTATGGCATGCTATATTTGAACATTTGAACTATGACAACCTTCGTTTATTGAAGAAAAATGGTGTTACTAGTTTGCCAACAATTCCTAGGAAACTTAAGCAATGTGATGCTTGTATCTTAGGAAAGAACAACAAATAATCTTTTCATGATTCTCATTCCAGAGCACATAGAAAACTTGAACTCATTCATTCTAATTTGTGTGGCCCTATGCATGTTCCTTCTGCAAATGGTAATAAATACATGATGACATTTATTGATGACTACACTAGAATGTGTTGGGTATATTTATTGAAGAACAAATATGAAGCTTTTGAAACATTCAAGAACTTTCATGCATGGATTGAAAATGATACACAATCTCATATTGGATCTATTTGTACTAATAATGGAAAAGAATATACTTCTAATGAATTTGAAAATTATCTTTTCCAACATGGGATCAAACATCAAACAATCATGCCTTATAATCTCCAACAGAACGCAGTAGCTAAAATAATGAATGGGACAATCTTAAATATGATACGGTTAATGATGTTTTTCAAGAATGTTAAGCTAATGTTTTGGGCAAATGCAGTTCTGTGTGTTGTGTATATAAAGAATATACGTCCATCTCATGCTCTCAAAAACAAGAATTATGAAATGTGGTATGGCCACATTCCTTCAGTGAAGCATCTCAGGGTTTTTGTTTCCCCCTGTTATGGCTTGATACCTAAGAAACAAAAAAACAAACTCGGTTCAAGGAGTTGAAAATGTATCTTCTTGGGGTACTTAGCTACCTCCAAAGCATATCGTCTCTATGATGAAGTAAATAAGAAGTTTATAATATCTAGAGATGTGATCTTTCTTGAATATTCCAAGACTTATAATGTTGTTGAGAAACAACTTGATTGCTTGGACAGATCCAGACATGCAAAAAAATTCAAGAGTTTGATAATGAGATTCCACATCTTGAAGGATGGATCCCTATACTGGATCAATCTACGAAATATCCTTTTGAAGCAATCTCTCCCCCACATGAAGCTCCAGCCACTGATCAAGAAGACATTTTGAGTGATGTGACTGAGAGAATTGGGAGGCTAAATATTGATTCAACCCCATCTTTGTCAACTGAGCAACCTAAGCCATCTTAGAAAGGTCCTCCAAAATGGCTTACAAAGACACTTGAAAATTTTCATCCTAATGAGGTTGGAAAGACATGGAAAAGAAGCTCTGTTAGACAGAATGGAGGTGATGTAGATGATTTTGATTCACCTATTGATATGGATGTTTTTATGATTGTGAACTAGATTTGTCTATATATTTTGAACCAACCTCCTTAAAAAAAGATGCTTCTCATGATGAATGGAAAGAATCGATGTAGAAAGAATATGATACTTTAATAAAGAATGGTACCTAGAAGCTAGTTGATCCCCCATTGGGAACCAAACCAATAGAATACAAGTGGGTCTTCAAAAATAAGTATAAATTAGATGGATCACTTGACAAGCATAAGGCTAGGCTCATGGAAAGAGGTTTTTTATAGAAGGGAGGGGTCAATTATGAGGAGACTTTCCCCCCATAGCAAAATGGTCTACCATATGGACTCTCTTTGCCTTGGCAGCTTTGAACAGTTGTAAATCCATCAAATGGATCTAAAACTATTTCCTTGAATGGAGATTTGAAAGAGAATGTTTTATGTCCCAACCAAAAGGATTTCTTGTGAAGGGCCAGGAACAAAAAGTATGTAAGCTTGTCAAATACTTGTATGGCCTCAAACAAGCATCGCGAGCCTGGTACAAAAAATTGACTAAGAATATTCTGAAACTCAATTTCAAACATTGTGTTCTTGATGATGCAACTTTATTTTTCAAGAAAGTTGGAAAAAAAAAGTGTATAGATTGTGGTGTATGTAGATGATCTTATGATGACATGGAACTATGAGTAGTACATTGCATCCATAAATAAGGAATTGAAAAAAGTTTTTGAAATGCCGGATTTGGGCTATTTTCATTACTATCTTGGTATTGAAGTAACCTAACATTCGAAGTTTATATTCCTCTCTCAGAAGAGGTACATTGGATATTTTTTGAATAGGTTTAGCATGGTTGAGTGCAATCCTTTGACTACTCCAATGGAAAAAAATTTAAAGCTGACATCCACTGAAGGAAAATAATTTTGAGGATGCAACAAAGTACAAACAACTCATAGGAAGTCTCAACTACATGACTACTACCAAACCATACATTTCATTTGTTTTTGGAATCCTCTCTAGGTTTATGAAAAACCCTTGTGAGGGTCATTGGTCTATTGCAAAAAGAGTTCTAAAGTACTTGAAGGGAACTCAAGACTTTGGACTCAAGTATACACACGTGGTTGACTTTAGCTTGATTGGATACTATGATTCATATTTTATGGAGATAAAGAAACTGGAGTATCTACTTCAAGTTATGTTATGAGTCTTGGATCAGGAGTTTTCTTGTGTAGGTCATACAAACAATAAGTTCTAATAGATTCCAAAACTGATGCGAAATATGTGGTGGCAGCTGAAGTAACAAAGAAAATTGTGTGGATTAGGAAGATTTTGGAATATTGCATGAGAAACAAGTGCGTTCAGCTCCTCTTTTGATTGACAACACTTCTACAATAAAGTTCACTAAGAACCCAAAGTTCCATGATCGAACCAAGTACATAGATACAAAGTATCATTTGATTCGACATCATGTTGAGGCCAAGACTATCCATCTATGACATTGTTCTACAAATGAGTAGATTGCATACATATTCACCAAATCACTTGGAATAGAAAATTTTGAAAGATTCAGAATGATGCTTGGACTCACCAACATCCACTCAAATTAAAGGGGGGGAATGTTGACACCTAATCTTTGGGATTAGGAAAATTATGTAAATACTGTAAATAGGAAAATAAGGAAGGTGAAGAGACACTGGAATTTGAATTTGAAGAGTCTCCCTCCAATGTATATATCAATGATCTCTTAATGAAAACAAAAATGCATTCATCGAGTTACTCTTTTGGCCTGACACAAGGTACCTATAGACAAAATATCTTCAAATATAGGCTACCCAGTTGATCTACATTCATGACTTCAAGTTAGACAATCTGCAACCTACACTCAGTGATCAATGAAACTAGACACCTCAAGTAACAATGACATCACTATCATCATGAATACTCAACAAGCTCCCCTTGAACTTGAAATCACTTGAAATCAATGACTAGACTTGACATCAATGAAAACAACAAACTGCTAATGCACTCAACATGGAGTTGTGATGATTAATAGTTTGTTAATCAATCTACTAGGTATCAACTATTGATACCTCTTGCTATTGGCTTTTGGAGTATCGAGATGTTGAATTATCAGTAGATTGGACTATCAAGTGCATAGTATTCTAGCCTCATGCTATCAGGCTATCGGGAAGTCAAGTATCAAATATTGGGAATCTAGGGGTTGGGACACCATGTATTGAGGTTTTCTCCCAATACTAAGAGAACCTGATATATTTTTGATGTGGCATGTTGGCATGGCATATCTACATGGAACGTTAATGTGATAGGTTAGAATATGACAGGATAATGTAGTGAGGTGATGTACCATACTATTGTATGATGTGTACAAATGGGAAAAAGGACTACCATATGTCTACCACTTGGTAGTGGTACAAATGTTGACATGCCATTGTGGATGACATATTTTCAAATGGGATTAACTTTAGATCCAGAGCTCAGATTTGGATGAGATTTACATCATTGGAAAGCTATTGATCAACAGAAGATGATGTTGTCTCAAAAAAATATTTTTAAGGTAGTTGAAGGAAGAGGAATTTTTATAGCCCCATCTCCATAAAGTTACCTTGGAGGTCATGAATGGATACCGTATAGTCTTAATCAAGTATTAAGGGGTTAAGTATGTGACAGTGGTATTAGAGTTTTGGTTCAAACACTAGGCCAAGAGGGCCAAAGATACACCATAGATATGAATTTTGAGCATTGATACTAGAGTGGTATCAGAGCTAAAGTTCAACACTTGGATTAAGTGGGCTTAAGAAAGAATGAATGAGTTGAGTTTTTTTTATTGTTAAAGGCTTATTTTCATGATATTATTGGGATAATATCTACTTAATTTATCTAACCATAGTTGAGTGTGAAGTGTAGTAGTAGTAGAACATCAATTTTAAGCCAACATAGGCCAATAAAAGTGTAACCAAGGAAACTAAAGATGTTGAAATTTTATTACTATCTTAAATTGATAGTGGTGTGTTGTTTTAGAACATAAGAAGACTTAGAAATAACAAAAAAGAAAGGGAATGGTTAGAAAAATGGTACAATATGACTTAGATAGGACTTCACACAATAGAGAAGAGGATTTAGATGAGAGAAAGGTAGTGGAGACCCCTCCTAATTGGATGGAGACTCTTAGAATTTTGAGAGCTAAACTTAGGTGCTATAATCTAGACAATGAAAAATTTATCAAAGCCTAGAAAAAGTGGGAAGAAGTAAATGTAGTAGTGTTTGAAGCCTATCAGAACTAAAAAATCAAAGACAACATGAACTAGTTTCCAGTAATATGGAAAATTATAAGTCCAAACAGGTTATTAGGCCATATAAAATTCAGAAATATGGACCAAAAAATAGCAAGGTCGAAGGTAGCAACTCAAGGAAGAGGCACATGAATGCCAAGAACGATAAAACTAGTGAGGACACTTCAATATTCACCTCTAAAGATGATATTGGTGGTTTAGCTAAATTGTCTAGCACAACAACTATATCAAGGCTGCATAAGAAAAAGAAGAAAAAGACTATGAAGAGCTTATTACTTGAAGAGTTCAAGAAGGATAAACTCCCACATTTGATGGAAAAGTTAGAAAGATTGAATAAATTGAAGCATGATTTTTGGGCTTGACGAAATACTTTAGGTTACATAATTATTCTAAATATATGAAGGCATGAGTGGCCATAAGAGGCAACGTTGATATTTGAAGATAAGACCTCAAAAATTCCAAGGGAATTTAAGAGAAGGAACTAACTTGGAGTAAATTCGAGAAATGTTTCAAGGAGAGATACCTATCTGAAAGGTATTACGATGGAAAAGTTAAGGAATTTCATAAACATAAGTTTGGGAAGTTCACCATGGATTCATATGAAAATAGATTAATAGATCTAATGAGATATGTGCCTTACATCAAGGATGAGAAAGTAAAAATACATTTTTTTTCCAAAGGATTATCATAGTACTATCAAGATAGAATTGAGTTTGATGAGCCAAAAACACTCAAGGACACTATTAGAAAGACTAAGTACTAGTACGACTAGTCAAAACACAAAATCAAGTTCTGAAAATAGTGGAGAAGGAAGTAGCGAACTAGATTCAAGAAGAAAGGATCAAAATCCTAGTGCTACAAGTAATATGGGAAGAGCATTATGTTCAGTGAACCAGCCAGAAGTGAACATCGGAAAATTTTTCCCACTCCAACTGGGGATACATCAATCAAACCAGCAAAGGAAGAAGAAGTGGCCAAAAGAAAAATGTTTAAAGCCATGGAGGCATTCCAATTCAAATTGAGTGGTTTGCATACACAAGCTAACTTGAATATGTTACCTTTGGGGTTGTATGACATGTTGATTGGCATGGATTTGTTGGACATTTGATGGTGTATCGATGGCTAAGTGTTGGCATTGATGTCAAACACGAGTCATCATGATGATTGGGTGTTTGGGAGGAATCCCATGGTTGCTGGAGTGCTTTGTAGAAAATCATCATAGTAGCAAGCTTACTGAAGAAGCCAGAAAATGATGATTACAATGATGGGTCAGATGGAATTCCATGGTAGATGTAGGATTCTTGTAGAGAATCACCACAATAGTAGGCTTACTGAAGAATCCATAAAATTATCACCACGGTGGTTGAGAATTCAACTGTCTAAGCACAAAGTAGAAGAGCTAAGGAGAAAAGTGTTGCAGAGAAGTTTATAGCCATCTCACGGGTATTAAATAGACCCAAAGCCTACATCAGACCCTATCCAATGAAAAGTGCTCTGGAAGAGTTTTCCAATGATATGCAGAAGTTAAAAAATATATTCCTAGAGAAGAAGATATGGTTTGTTGAAGTTCAAGGATTTGAAGCCTTAAGAAGGAAGGAATATTGGAATATCGGAGGTCCGGGACATCAGAATATCAACACATCGAAGATATGGATATTGTAACATCATAGGATTGGCATAAGTGGCACATCGGAGATTGGAACGTTGGGATATCGGAACCCCAGAGATTGGGATATCAGCACATCGAAATATCGAGATATCGAAGGACCACGACATCAGAATATTGAAACTTCTTAACTAAGGTACTCTAAGAAGTTGTGATGTCCAACAGTCTTAATAACATTAAAAAGGGTCAAGTATTGCCAAAGAATATTAACAAAGGATTTCATTGCAAAACCAAAGATTGACTTTGGCATCTTATCTCTCCTCCAATAAGACACATGGCAACATGAGATTGGCTCTGATAAGCTACAGTGTCATCTGACGTCAGCATGACATTGCAGTACGATAGGACATGTGGTAGGTTGATTCAACAATATTGGGTGCCCAAATGTGCCAGATCTAGGTGACACATGTAATCACTATAAATATGCCACGTGGAGTGATGATGTCATATCAAAGGTTGGCATATTGGAGGATGAAGACCTCATAACTCTAGAACAGATGGGTATGGAAAAGTTTCGATGGAGGGGGTTTCCAATATTGTGTTGGCCCTTGGTCATGTAAAATCAAAGAACCAAGAGTGCAGAGTAGTAGCTAGGGAAGATTGGCCCCTAGAAGGAATAAAACACCTTAGCATCTAAAATCTAAGCTGCAGGTCATAGCTCTCGGTCTGATGGAGGAGAAATGCTCAAGGATATCAGCATCAAAGGAGCTAAATACATTAGGACTGAGAAGTATCGTAACACTTCACCACTATGAAGCTACGATATGGAGTTTCCCCGGTAAGGAAGTACAAGAGATTTAAAGGATGTATGGGTTGGTAGTTGCAATATTGAATAAAGGTACAGAGGATTTGGTAGTTAAAAGGGGCTAAGCCTGTAGAAGAATCTATAATAATAAATCGAGGACAACATTTCTAGCAGAGATGAATTCGAGAGAATGAAGGAAATAATCAACTGCTTCGTGTGCACGAATGGTTGTGTTAAGTGAGAACAGAGCGGTCACCCGTGTGATCTGTCAAAGATCTGTGGAGTGATAAATAAACATGGGACTCTCGGAGGAGTGTGCAAGTCATCTGGGAATTAATTTATCATAATGGAGCTCTATGCAGTTAGATGATAAAGGACTACAACATCTATCTATGTTTCTTCACTAGGACAAGAAACTACCAGAAGACACAAGGGTGGCAAGGGGAGCCATGCCTAAGTATAGTGGGAACATACAACAGAGACTGCCTAGTGCAGAGTGCCTCAATGGAACAAAACCATCATAGGCAATGGAGAAGTGGGGGAAGTCAAGAATATTTTGAGTGTGATGTGTTGTGAGAGGTGAGCATCGAGACAAAGAGGTTGAAGCATCTGGGAGGACTCTGTGTAATACAACAACAAGAGAAGCAAGAGGGTTGTGTGGAGAATTGCAAGGGTAGTGTTAAAGTGTAGTCAGTACAGAACCCTTGACAGAGGAGGCAAAGCATACATGAAGTTTTATTATGAGCAGCAAGAAGAGACCTGTTGCAAGTGAGAACAGAAGGCAGGGTGTAGAAGTTGAATATGCAAATAGCCATTGTTGGTATTTTACTTGTATTATTGTATGCCCCTATTTGAAATAGTATAGCAATGGCAAGAGCAGGTTGGTGCCTACATACAGAAGAGGTTCGTGCCTCTTGGTAAGTTGGTGCTTGCTAACCAAAGGGGGTCGGTGGCTCCTATGAGTGGATGCTCACAAACAAACAAATGTAATTAAGTGGGTGCTTAATTTACATCATTAAAAAACAACAAATTGGTGGGATTTTACCTCTGGGTATCCATTGAAAAACACTATGTCAAATGTGTGTTTCTCATGTGATTTTTGTTTGAACATGTGTGTCTGAAATATTGTTGGTTCACTGTCTTTGTGAATGAATGCTCTCACAAGTTAAATAATATAATAAGGGATTGTAAGCATAATAAGAAAAATGAATAAGATTCTTAATTACTGATTCACCCCCCCCCCCCCCTCAACAATTCCTTATTTCAACAATTGGTATAGGATCGAGGTTCCGTCAGCAATAGTCTAACCACTGGAAGGTAGATCTATAAGTAATTATGTCTAGGCAAGAGAGTGAAGAGGCTTACTCAAGTAGAATATCAGTCTTTGATGGTACCAACTATGCCTTTTGGAAAGTGAGAGAGGAAGCATATCTTATCTCCCCGAGAGTAGATGTTTGGACTTCAGTATTAGTAGACTACAATTGATCCAAACTTAAACAGGAACACTAAAACTTATAGATATAATCATAAACACAGAAGTGCAGTAGAAAAAAACTTCATTTCATTAATAGAAAAATATTGAACTATGCTTATAATCATAATGGAAATAAGATAGCTCGGGCGATGGTAGCTTATCTCTGAGAAGATATGTGACAGCTACATGCCTCTGAACTGAGTTACAATGAGGCTCAAGGGAATTTTTATTATTGAAAAATAAGATAAACCCCTAAACAACCAAAACCCTAACCCGAGGAGACGTAACACCAAGAGTTTATGGGCCCCGTTGGGGTTAGTTGGGTAGCCAACTTCCCAGGATCATAACTTGGTCATATTATCTATGTTTGATGCATATGATACCTTGTTGGAAATATATCTCCGAGGACTAAAACTTCCGACACGATTGCCATAGAAATAACCATAGGAATTTTTCCATAAAAACGTCGTTTAGGGCCTCAAAATGGCTTTGGAAGTTCAGGACTCGAAAACCCGCCAGAAATAGTAAACTGTGCTAAAATTAAGGAAACTGAAAAACTGAAAGAAAAAATGTTAAGGGTCCAAGTGGAATAGGTGGGTGGCCACTAATATCCACTTTGATCAGTCCTCCCCCCCAGGAAGAAATGGTCCCCATTGCGTTGACTTCCTCCATGAGATGAGGAAACTTCTATTGAACTTGGTCCCTGGTGAGCCATTTGCCTTGGTGAAGGATTTGGCATGCTTTGACAACTTGATATAGTTGTATCCTATGTTTCTGAGTGTTCTTGATCTGTGTGTCCATGATTTGATCAGTTGTGGCCTGTTCAATGCAGTTCGGGTTGAGCTCTATTGGTGTGAGTTGTTCTGCAATGCCAGATGTGTCCGACAATGGTGGAAAGTATGGCCAAAGGTGATCTACATTGAACACTAGGTGCAGACCAAGGGATGGTGAGATGTTGAGCTCAAAGGCATTGTCACTGACGGCCTTAGTGATGGTGTATGGCCCATGTCAGAGTGGGTGAAGCTTGCGGTGGGGTCTAGCAAGGTACTCCTTTTGCAAATGTAGCCAAACTTTGTCGCCCACCTTGAACTTGTGTGGCACTCGATGTTGATCATGGTGTTGATTGTACTTAGCATTATCTCTCTCCAATATATCATGGACCTGTTTGCGGATGTGTTGAATGCGCTCAATGAAGTTGTTAGCCCTTTTAGCTTCAAATTGCATGTGAGCCGAATCTACCTAAGTGGTTGCAAATGGTATGGCCACATCAATGGGGCATAATGGCTGAAATCCCAGCCCTACCTGAAAGGGGTTGTGGCCTGTTGAGCTATGGAGAGTTTTGTTGTAGCTGTGTTGGACATTGGGGAGACATTCATCCCATGTGCATGGATTCTTTGAGTTGTACATGTGCAGAATGTGTACAATCATCCTGTTGACACCCTCTGTTTAGCCATCAGTTTGGGGATGGAAAGTTGTGGACTTAGTAAGTTTTGTATCCAACATCAACTAGAGATTTGACCAAATGCACTCAAGAATATACTGTCTCGATCTGAGATAATGGACTGTGGGATCCCAAAGTTTACCCACACTCGCTCAAAGAAGAGCTTAGCAGTGGCCTTTGTTGTGATACTCTTATTGCAAGCTGCCATGATGGCCATCTTAGAGAATCTGTCGACGACCACAAAAACACAATCATTGTCATGCTTAGTAGAAGGAAGGCCCAACATATACTCCATGGAGACAGATTCACAAGGTTGACTAGGAGTAGGTGGAGGAGTATATAGGCCTTGCTTATTGATGGATGGTTTTCCAATGGCATATGCGGTGCAGGATCTAATGTACTTCCCAACATCTTGATGAAGTTTTGGCTAATAAAAATACTTCTGCAATACCACCACTATTTTCTCTACTCAAAAATGTCCAGCGGACTGACTGTAGTGCACCTACCAAATCATCTTGGCACACTCACTTGAAGGAACAGAGATATGTCCCAAGTGGCATAACAGTGCATCCTAAAGGTGAAAATTTGGAACTTGCTTCCCTTCCAGGAGTGTCTGGTATATGCTGCCGAATTCTGGATTGCTCTTGTAAAGATGCAACCACCCTGATGTCTCGTCCCCATAGGAGTCGAGCATAGTGATTAGCGCAACGAACAGTGGTTGGTTGAGGAAATCAACAACATTATTGGTGTTTCCCTTCTTATACTTAATGTTCAAATGGAATTGTTGCAGATAGGTGGACCATTTATGATGGCGATCATTCTGTAACTTCCCTTGTGTCTGTATGAATTATAGAGGCCGGTGGTCTATGTGGATGACCATTTCCTTCCCCAGAATGTAATGCTTCTATTGACAACAGTCCTGCACAATGGAATACATTTCTTTATCGTAAGTGGGGTACTTTCGGACTATGTCTGAAAGTGTCTCACTGTTGTAAGCCATTGGATGCCCATGTTGAGTAAGAACCGCACCAATAGCATAGTCGGAGGCATCTGTCTCAATCTCAAATGGGTGTTTCAGGTCTGGTAATGTGAGTACTGATGCAGAACAGAGGTGATTCTTCAACTGGGAGAACGCTCGATGTTGGGTTTCCAACCAAAATAACTTTTCTTTAACTCTACCCTTAGTGACTTGACTTAAAGTCTAAGTGATATGAGAGTACCACAATATGAACCTACGGTAGAAATTGGTAAGACCCAAAAAGTTGCGGAGCTCTATTAGAGTGATTGTGGCTAGCCAATCCCGAATGACCTGTATCTTGGATGGGTTCACATGTATACCCTGCTCATCAATGATATACCCTATATATCGAACCTGGGTTAGGATAAAGGTGCATTTCTCCAAGTTAGCACACATCTTGTGTTGTCGAAGGGTTTGAAGGACCTGTCGAATATGGTGGAGGTGCTCTTCCCAACTCTAACTGAAGATCAAGATGTCATATAAATACACCACCCCGAATGCATTGGTGAAGGGTCACAAGACGTCATCCATCAGTCTCATGAAGGTTGTAGGGGCGTTTGTCAATCTAAACGGCATGAACAACCATTCGAAAATGCCCTCCTTGGATTTGAAGGCAGACTTCCACACATTGGAGGGTTTGATAGTCACCTGGTGATAACCTGACTTCAAGTCAATCTTGCTGAAATATTTTCCCCCCTTGAGGTGGTCCAGAATTTCATTAATTCGTGGGATTTGGTACCTATTCCAAACAGTGATCTTGTTCAGCGCCCGATAGTCAATACAGATCCTCCAGGTCCCATCCTTCTTCTGTACCAATACAAGCGGGCTCCCACATGGTGATGAGATTGGCCTGATGTGCCCTTTCTGTAGTAGTTCATGAATCTGCCTCTTGATCTCATAATTATCTAGAACAAAGCGTCGATAGATCGGTCCATTGGGTAGTGGCATGCCCAGGTTCAAATCGATGGAGTTCTTAACATGACAGTGTAGAGGTACCCCTGTGGGTGAGGCAAAAATATCCTTGTACTCCTCCATGACCTTATCCATCTATTGCTGCTAGGTAGAGGAGCCATACCTGGAAGCCGTGGTCATAAACTTCTTCTTGCATTTTGGGTGAATCATAAGAAAAGCAAATTTCCTGGTCTGGGAAATAATCTTACTGCATTTCTTTACAGTGATAAAAAAGATGGTGGTAGGCGAGGCTACCTTTGGTATCCTGTACAACTTATTAGCCAAATTAATAATCACAAAATGAGGTCTAGACTCATATACAACATGTCACTTCCACAGGTATGGTTGTCCTAAAAATAAATTAGAAACCTCAAGAGGAGCAATGTCACACAGTACCTCATATGTGAAGGGCTTGATGTTGTAGGGAAGGCGACACTATTGGCTAACACAAAGATCTCGTCCTTGGTGAAGCCACCCAATGGTGTACGCTATATATGTGATGTAGTCTTTAGGCCCAGCCACTTCATAACCTCTTCTAAAATTAGGTTCTTTTGGTTCTCGCTATCGAAAATTAACTATAGCGGAGAGCCCTTCACCCACATCCGTGAGTGGAAGAGGCGTTCCCCCTCCTCTAGATCTTCAGGCTCAATTTTCTAGATCTTTGTGGTGGCCATGGTGGCACTGAGGTCCGCATCAATGATCTTCTTACCTTTGTCAATTCCCTTATTAGGTTCTGATTCAGAGTCAAAACCTATGTCTGATTTAGAAGCCTTCAGCTCGGTCACCAGTGACTGCTTGGACTGACATGCACTTGTATTGTGAGTGGAGCTCTTATGGAACTCACACCATTTTCCCATGTCCTTCTTCGTCTTCGTAGTGTTCTTCTTTGCTTGCAGCTTAGGTAGGTTGTCCTGGGTAGCACCGCCTTGGCTTGGTCCTTTGTTCTGTATTTTAGAGGCGCCTTTTCCTTGCTTTGGATTTGCAGATCCAAAGTCTCGTTTCTTTTGTTTAAACTTCTGCTCAATCTTTACAGCGCACCGATAAGTCGTGCCGAGCGAGGAGATTTCTAGGAACTCCATCTCGTCCTAGATGTATTTTTGTAGATAGTTGTGGTACTTGAGCACCAAAGGCCACTCAATATCCTTGATACCGAGCTCCGTGTGAAGGGTATGGAAAGTATTTTTGAACTCTGGCACATCTTGGTCCCTTCCCTACCGTAGCATGGTCCACTTTATGTAATTACCTTCATAGCTCCGAGCAAGGTAATATTATTCCTTGATGGAATCTCAAAAATAATTCCAAATGGGTGTGGTTGAAAACAATGACAGTTCACTATCGTCCTTTTGTTCACAGTAGGTTTCCCACCAGTCCTTGACGTGTGGGGCAACTTTGAGAAGCGCAAAAGTAATCTTTTCCCGATTGGAAAAGTCATTAACTGAAAAATATACTTCCTACGGACTTAACCATTTATCTACGACATCTGCATCTATCAGGCCTTCAACTATGGGAATATCGAAGTTAAATTGTACCTTAAAAGGACTAGCGCCTCCAGAGTGCCTGTTGGATGAAGATGCATTGCCTGTGGGTAGCTGTCGAAGGATCTGGGCAAAGTTATCCATCATCATGTCCCTCTGTCGCTCGAGGGCTTCTTTGAGCAACATTTTGAAAGGATCTCCTACCCCCTTGTCTTTCTTTTATTCCGCCATGGGAGGTTGTCAAGTTTTGCGAGGTTGATCCTGCAATGGTTCAACCAAATTGAGCCCTAACTCCTTATACCCTGATCTCGTTGGGGACATGCAAAGAAAAATAGAGAAAGAGAAGACCACTCTGATACCACTGATCTGAACTTAAATAAGAATGCTACAACTTATAGATACAATCATAAACACAGAGGTGCAATAGACTCAACACTTCATTTCATTAATAGAAAAATATTGAACTATGCTTACAAAAAGAATGGAAATAAGATAGCTCGAGCAATGGTATATTATCTTTGGGAAGAGATGTGGCGGCTACATGCCTCTGAACTGAGTTACAATGAGGCTCAAGGGCTTGCTTATTATTGAACAATAAGATAAACTCCTAAACAACCAAAACCCTAACCCGAGGAGATGTAACACCAAGAGTTTATGGGCCCCGTTGGGGTTAGTTGTGCAGCCAACTTCCAAAGGTCATAACTTGGTCATATTATCTTTGTTTGACGCGTATTATACCTCGTTGGAAATATCTCTCCAAGAAATGCAATTGTTTATGCAATTTCCATAGAAATTGCTAGAGGAATTTTTCCAAAAAAAACGTCGCTTAGGGCCTCAAAATGGCTCCAGAAGTTCAGGACCCGAAAAACTGCCAAAAATAGTAAAATGTGCTACAATTAAGGAAACTGAAAAACTGAAAGAAGCAATGGTGAGGGTCCAAGTGGAATAGGCGGGTGGCCACCAATATCCACCTCGATCAAGAATGTCCCTAATATTCCTCCCACTGATGCAGATGGTAAAAAATTATATGGGAAAAATGATAAAGCCAAGAATTCCATTCTATTTGGCCTTAGTCAATCATAACTTGTAAGATTTATGCATTATAAGTCTGTTAAATAAGTGTGGGTAAACTTAACCAGAGTCGTGAAGGAGATGAAAAAGTCAAGCAAGAGAAACTTCGAGCTTGCATAATGAGGTTTGAAAGCTTGAGAATGAATGTGAATGAAAGCATAATAGAATACTTCCTCGGAGTTGATGAAGTGACTAATATAATTAGGGGAATTGGTGAAGAATTCAAGGAAGAGATGATGGTTCAGAAAATATTAAGATCTCTACCCATGAGATTTAATGCCAAAATATCAGCTATTGAGGAAATGGCTAATTTAAAGGATCTCAAGATGGATCAACTACATGGTACTCTCACAACCTATGAGATGAGAGTAGGAATAGAAAACTATGAACCGAAGGAAGCAGAATTCAAAGTATCCAGAAAGGGAAAGGAGCACAAACATCATCAAGACTCTTCCAGCTATGCTCTGATAAGGAGCTGGCTCAACTAGCTAGAAAACTGAAGTGTGGCTCAAGAAAATATAAATTGAAGTTTCCCTTTAAGTGTTTTGACTGTGGAAGAGTTGGACATTTATTTTCCAAATTCCCTTATAAATAAAAGGCTGAAAGGGAAGAGGATCTAAAATTTGGAAACAAGTCTCAGACACATCAGAAGAAAAATCTCTATAAGAAGAAGGGGTTCTACTCCAAAGAGGATAGCTTAGCACCAAAGACATACTATGAAGACTCATCGGAGAATGAGTCAGATAAGTATCTTCTTATGGCCTTTGAAACATACTCCAAGAAACAAGGTATTATGGACTCTGAAGAGGAAGAAGAAGAAGGACTAGTAGACCTTGAAGGGAACTCATCAGTGCCCTCGACAATTTAAAGAAAGCAAGGAGAAAATAAATAGTTGAAGGAAAAATTACAGCATGCAGAGGAAGGTATGTATAACTCTGATAATGCAGATTTTTCCTATCAAAAATAAAATCTTAAAGAAGCTATCAAGAGAAGAGATAGTCTAGTCCTTCTGCTGGAAGAAAAACAAGACAATTGTGAGAGACTAGAAGAGGAGAACAAGCAGTTGAAACAAGAGCTGCTAAAGTTAAAAATGGAAATGATCTCACATACATGCAAAGATGATATTTTGTTTTTGAAAGTTAAGTTGGAGGAGGATAAACAAAAAGAAGATATCTTCAAGATCTGATCCAAGAATGGGAAGAGAACTATCAGAGTCTTGAATCAGAGGTTGTCTCTCTAAGAACTGATCTTGAGAGAACAATGATCGAGAAAGGCTTAAATGAAAAATTTTCCAAAGGGGCAAGGAGACTAAATCAAATCCTAAATAGTCAAAGGCCCTTAGGAATCAAAACTGGTATAGGATACTCTAAGACACAAGAATCTTCTATGGAGAAGATAAACTTCAGATCCATAGGATTCGAAGAACCACAAAGCCATGGGAAGAAGCTTTGTTGGTTCCCTATAATACTAGTGATTACCCCCTTACTATTGTAGTTATACCCCTTATTTATATTGTTGTGCCCCTATTAACCCCATATTGTTATTTCTGTGCCCCATAGAATCCCTCTATTGTTATTTTTGTGGCTTTATATTATTATTGTTAGGTCGGCTGGATTATATTGTGACTCCCTAGACTCCTATATATAGAAAGGAGGTTTTGTCATTTGTATCATCCAAGAATTGTTCATTTATGTAATGTAAAGGAGGTTTCCCCCTCGAAGAGGTTGAATTCTAAGGCGTTGATCTATCTTTTCTATCTTTTCTTGAGATGGTTTCGTAACATTTGGTATCAAAGCTTTGGATTCTAGGGTTTCACTGCTCCAAACAGGTCATCGTGGAATTGTCGCTATAACTTTTTTTCTGTGACGTTTTAGAAGTCGCAAAAAAAACCCATTTGAGAAGAAATCACTCTGAACCTTGGGTCCGTATTTCATAGCTTTTCGCGTGATATTTACGGAGATATGATCTGAGGAAGTTGGTCTTTTTGCAGACTCCTGAATTACATTCAAAACAGGTGACCTGGGGAAAATCGTCATAACTTTCTCTCTGGGGATCGGATTGAAATTTCGTAAGAAGGTACAAAAAATTTGTGTTAGTATTTTTTGATGATATACTAATCTACAGCAAGTCTTGGAAGGATCATGTTGAACATGTTGACAGGGTGCTACAACTATTGGAGGAGAAACAATTATATGCAAAAAGATCCAAATGTTTCTTTGGAGTCCAGGAGGTGGAATATTTGGGTCATATTGTATCTCGTGAAGGAGTTAAGGTAGACCCTAGCAAAATTAAAGCCATTAAGGAATGGAAAATCCCCACATCCATAAAGCATCTGTGAGGATTTCTTGGGTTGACAGGGTATTATCGCAAGTTTGTTAAGAATTATGGGAGAATAGCAGCACCTCTAACAACATTATTGAAGAAAGATTCATTTTCATGGACTCCAGAAACAACAAAGGCCTTTGAACATCTTAAAGAGGCAATGTGCCAAGCACCGGTCTTAGCTACACCGGACTTCACAAAAACCTTTATTGTGGAATGTGGTGCTTCAGGAAATGGAATTGGTGTTGTTCTAATGCAAGATGAAATACCCATTGCTTTTGGAAGTCGTCCAATCAAGGGAAAGTTTTTAAGCAAAGCTATTTATGAGAAGGAAATGTTGGCAATACTCCATGCACTTAAGAAATGGCGACCCTACCTAATGGGAAGACACTTCAAGGTAAAAACGGATCATGATAGCCTTAAATACTTTTTAGAACAAAGATTATCCTCTGAAGAGCAACAAAAGTGGGTCACAAAGATGTTGGGTTATGACTTTGAAATCATCTACAAAAAAGGGAAGCAAAATGTGGTGGCAGATGCACTCTCAAGAAAGGATGAGGATGTGGAAGCATTGTTGTGTGTCGTTTCTATTATCCAACCAGATTTGATAAACGAAGCAAGGGAGGAATGGAAGAATGACGAAGAAGTGTGGGCACTTATTCGAAAGCTACAACAAGATTACAGTACTTCTGATACATTTAGCTGGCAAAATGATTCGTTATGGTACAAAAATCGCTTATACCTCTGTAAGAATTCCCAGCTAAAACAAAAGATTCTTATGGAATTGCACACTTCTCCCTTAGGAGGGCACTCGGGATTTTT
Organism: Pinus tabuliformis; assembly: GCA_031772625.1. Lineage (NCBI taxonomy): Eukaryota > Viridiplantae > Streptophyta > Pinopsida > Pinales > Pinaceae > Pinus > Pinus tabuliformis. The sequence goes on along the minus strand of CM062817.1, from coordinate 875,617,354 downwards.
AAAAACTTACCACAGGGTTAAGAAGGAATTTTTTTGGGATGGCCTTAAATCATATATTCAAAATTTTGTGGTGGAATGTTTGGTTTGCCAGCAAAATAAAGTTGAAACAATTAAGACACCGGGTCTATTACAACCTTTATCCATTCCAAGCCAACGTTGGGAGGAGGTTTCAATGGATTTTATCACAGGTTTACCCAAGTCTGAGGGAAAGAGTGTCATCATAGTGGTAGTTGACAGACTTACCAAGTATGCACACTTTTGTGCATTATCACATCCATTTAAAGCCAGTATAGTTTCTACTGCATTTATGGAAACAGTTCAAAAGCTACATGGAAACCCAAAGATTATTGTAAGTGACAGAGATCCCATTTTCACTGGAAATTTTTGGACAGAATTATTTTCTTGTCTTGGTACTCAGTTAGCTCATAGCTCATCTTATCATCCTCAATCTGATGGGCAAACTGAGATAGTAAACAAATGTTTGGAAGGATATATTCGTTGCTTTGTATCTGATAAGAAAACACAATGGGTCAAATGGTTGCCTCTGGATGAATGGTGGTATAACACTTCCTTCCATACAACAACAAAAATGACCCCATTTATGGCACTTTATGGGTATCAACCACCATCCATCACATCATATTTAAGAAAAAATTCTAAGGTTCAGGCAGTGGAACATCACATCGAACATCAACAACAAGTCCTCCAACTCTTAAAGGATAACCTCGTGTTGGCACAAAATAGAATGAAACAACAAGCAGATCAACATCGCAGTGAAAGAAGTTTTGATGTAGGTGATTGGGTATTCCTACGGCTACAACCATATAAGCAAATGTCCCTAAAACAAGCTAAGAAGGATAATAAATTATCACCAAAGTATTATGGTCCGTACAAGGTGTTGCAAAAGATTGGTACTATGGCATACAAATTGGAGCTTCCTGCATCTTCTCGATTGCACCCAGTTTTCCATGTTTCATGTATAAAGAAGGTTATAGGTGAAAATCTCCCAATTCAAACAATATTGCCAGAACTTGACGAGGAAGGAAAAATTATATTGGAACCGGAAGCAGTCACAGAAACAAGAACTCGACAGCTACGAAATCGATCAATTTCAGAGTATCTTATCAAGTGGAAGAACTTATCTGCTGAAGATTCCACATGGGAGGATGAGAATTTTATGCAGAAGTATCCAGAACTACTCAAGCGTTGAGGACAACACTTTTTTGAAGGAGAGGGGCATGTTGGGTCCCTATAATACTAGTGATTACCCCATTACTATTGTAGTTATACCCCTTATTTATATTGTTGTGCCCCTATTACCCCCATATTGTTATTTCTGTGCCCCATAGAATCCCTCTATTGTTATTTTTGTGGCTTTATATTATTATTGTTAGGTCGGCTGGATTATATTGTGACTCCCTAGACTCCTATATATAGAAAGGACGTTTTGTCATTTGTATCATCCAAGAATTGTTCATTTATGTAATGTAAAGGAGGTTGCCCCCTCGAAGAGGCTGAATTCTAAGGCGTTGATCTATCTTTTCTATCTTTCCTTGAGCTGGTTTCATAACAAGCTTCATGAAAGAATTAATGAAGACAAAATAGAATTTGGGCAAAGAGGAGATCTTCAATGGAGAATGAACCAACTAGTCAGACAATCAAGGTATTTTCCTGTACAATCTCATAATGCTTTCAATAATAGGCATGCCTATTTGTTTTATGGTCACTATTATAAGTTCCATATCTTTGGACATAAAGCTATTGATTGTAGAAGTATAAAAGTTGAAAGATATGAAAATCTTAGATATAATACGCATCAAATTTCTAAATATCAAAACTCCACTCTCAGAAATTGGAATGTCTTCTCCCCTTTTCTAAGTTAAGTAGAATGCTTCAAATGTAATAATTTTGGGCACAAAGCCAGTGAGTGCAGATGCAGGTTTGAATTCTTGTCTAAGTCCCAAAATTTCAGATAGACAGCTATCCAAAAGGATAAAGGGAGCTGGAAACTAATGGCTAAAAATAAAATGCAGTGTGGAATCGCCTTATCAGCTCAAAATATAGAAAACAAATGGTATGTGGATAGTGGTTGTTCCAAACATATGACTGGAGAGAAAAGTAAATCTCTGTCGCTTAAGGAAAAGGACAGAGGAAGCAATTTTACTTTTGGAAAAAATGCTCCAACAAGAATCAAGGGTAAAGGTGTAGCTAATCTTGATTAAAAAAAAAAAAGCACAGAATGTGTTGCATGTAGAAGGTCTCAAGCACAATCTACTCAATGTTAGCCAAATGTGTGATAATGGCTATGATGTGACCTTTAGATCTAAATAATGTGACATCCAAAACATAAAGAATGGAAAACTGGTGGGAAAAGTAATCAGAACCCACAATAATGCATATGTGTTTGACGATTCTAGGGTTAATTTCTATTTAAGCAAAACAAGTGAAGCACGACTATGGCACAAGAGGCTTGGGCATATGAATTTTGAAAGTTTGATAAAAACAAGAAATATGGGAGCATTGAGAGGATAACCAAGATTGTCAAAGCCCAATAACACAATCTGCAAGTCATGTTAGTTTGGGAAGCAGACTAGGACTCATTTCAAATCGAAAGAGTTCTCCTCATCCAAACCTCTAGAGCTCATTCACACAAACATTTGTGGCACAACTAGAGAAAAAACCTCAAAAGGAGAGAGGTATTTCATGTTTCTCATTAATGATTTCACCAGGGCCACTTGGATTGTCCTCTTAAAATAAAAATTGGAAGCGTTCAAGCATTTCAAGAAGTTTAAAGCTCAAGTAGAAAATGAGAAAGACTTAAAGATAAAATTCTTAAGATCAGACATAGGGGGAGAGTACACCTCAAGAGAATTTGAGGAATTTTGTGAAGAGCATGACATCAGGAGGAAATACTCAGTGGCTAGAACTCCTCAACAAAATGGAGTATAAAGAGAACGAACAGAACAATCCAAGAAATGGCCATAGAAATGCTAGATGAAGCAAGAGTGTCTCACAACTTCTGAGGAGAAGCAAGCCAGGCAACAATATATCTGTCAATCAGAACTCAAGTCAGGCCTAATAGTGATAAAACCCCTTATGAGTTATGGAAGGGAAGACATGCATCAGTTAAACATCTCAAGGTGTTTGGAAGAAAGTGCTTTATTAAAAAGAATGGAAAGAATCTTGGGAATTTTGATTCATGTGCTGACGAAGGGATATTGCTTGAGTAACTATTCGGAGAAAAGGATATAAGTGTTAAAACAAATGGACAAGGAAGATTGAGGATTGCATCGACGTCGTAGTAGATGTAGGTTCACAATCTGAATCCTCTAAAAGTAATATGAAATCAGATGATGAAGAAATCTCATATTTGAGGTCCGTTGATCTAAATGAAACAGATTCAGACAGTGAAGGTGAGGAAGAAGACATGTCTTCAAGGCCAAAGAAAGCCTCTAGGTATTTACAGAAGGAACATCCTGAGAGCCAGATTCTTGGAGATCAAAGACATGATGTCCAAACCAGAAGGAAACTTGTGGGTAGTACAAGTTATGCGAATTTGGCTCTGTTGTCACATATAGAACCAAGAACCTTTTTCAAGTAAGTGAAGACAAGTTCTGGGTGAAAGCTATGAATGAAGAAATTTACTAGATTGAAAATAATGATTCATGGGAGCTTGTTCCAAGGCTGAGAGAGAAAAATGTTATTGGAACCAAATGGGTTTTCAAGAACAAACTCAATGAATAGGGTCAAGTAATCATGAACAAATCTTGATTGGTCTACAAAGGGTATGCCCAAATAGAAGGGGTATATTTCGAGGAAACCTTTTCACTAGTAGCTTGACTAGAAGCTATAAGGTTATTTCTTGCTCTTTACATCCATAAGAATATCAAGGTTTATCATATGGATGTGAATTTTCACTTCTTAATGGACATTTAGAAGAAGTTTACATTGAGTAGCCAGAAGGATTTCTACTCACCTCCGATGAAGGGCTCATATGTAAACTGAATAAGGCCCTATTTGGATTAAAAAAGATCCCCAGAGCTTGGTACAAAAGGCTAGATAAGTACCTTCAGCAACAAGGGTTTAAGAAAGGCACAATTGACAGTAACCTTTATGTAAAATATGAAGTCAACCATCTATTGATAGTAGTTGTTTATGTGGATGATATAATATTTGGCAGTGACATGGAATAGTTTGGGCATCAATTTGCAAAATGTTTGAAATGTCCATGATCAGAGAACTGTTTTTCTTCCTAGGTCTACAAATTACTCAGTCTCCACAAGGAGTATTTATATCCCAATACAAATATCTCAAGGAAACCCTGAAGAAATTTGGAACGGAAGATTGCAAACCAGTCAGCACGCCCATGACTACAGGCTGCAAATATTGCAAGGAAGATGGAACGCCACCGGTAAATCAAACTGAATACAGGTCAATGATAGGAATCTTACTGTATTTGATGAATTCAAGGCTAGACATCATGGAAGTAGTGGGGATTGTGGCTATATTTTAGTCCTTTCCATGAGAGAGTCATGTTGTTGTTTTCAAACATATTTTCAAATATCTTCAAGGTACAACATAATATGGACTATGGTATGCTAAGAGCGAAGATTTCAAATTAAAGGCCTACATGAATTCAAATTGGGCTAGAATCCTTGATGACAGGAAGAGTACTTCTGGTGTAGCCTTCTTCCTAGGAAAATGCTTGGTGTCCTGGGTCAACAAGAAACAGGCCTCCATTTCTCTATCGACTTCTGAAGTAGAGTATATTGTTCTTGCTACATGTTGTACGCAGATTATATTGATGAAGAAAACCTTGAAATATATATAGGTAGAGTTGACTAATCCCATTCCAATAAAGTGTGACAACACATGTAATCAGCATCTCCAAAAATCCAATAATGCATTCAAAGACTAAGCATATTCCTATCAAGTTCCATTTCTTGAGGGAACAGGTTACAACCAACACTATCATACTTGAGTATATATCCACTAAAGAGAAATTGACATATATCTTTACCAAGCCACTAGTAAGAGAACCATTTGAATATCTCAGGTAGCAGATAGGAGTTGTGACTCCTCCCTCCAAATGACTTCATTTTGGTAGGTGGTGGCAGCTACTTAGCATGTGGAACTCATGGGAGAGTAGGTTGCAATGGTTCAAGGGTGTTCTCAAGAAGTATTAGTTTCCACTGATGTCAAAGGGGGAGAAGAGTGGCATCGAAGTATACCATGCCTAGCCTGAGGGGGAGCTTATGGTGTTGCCATTAATGCCAAAGGGGGGTATTTTTTTACATTTGATGGTGTATGGGTGGTTGTGTAAGTGTTGGAATTGATGTCAAACATGGGTCAGCATGATGACTGGGTGTTTGCGAGGAATCCCATGATTGCTAGAGTGCTTTGTAGAAAATCATCACAATAGCAGACTTACTGAAGAAGCCAGAAAATGATGATTACATTGATGGGCCGGATGGAATTCTATCGTAGCTACAGGATTCTTGTAGAGAATCATCATAGTAATAGGTTGAATGAAGAAGCCATAAAATGATAACCATGGTGGTTGAGAGTTCAGTTGTCCAAGCACAAAGTAGAAGATTCAAGGAGCAAAGTGTTGCAGAGAAGTTTACAACCATCTTAGAGGTATCAAATAGACTAAATGCCTACATCGAACCCTATCCAATGCAAAGTGATATGGAATATTTTTCCAACGATATGTAAAAGTTCAAAAATGGATTCCTGAATCAAAAGGTATGGTTTGTTGAAGTTCAGGGATTTTAAGCCTTAAGAAGGAAGGAATATCAGAATATCGGAGGTCAGGGACATCGGAATTTCGGCACATTGGAGATCTGAATACGGGAACATCAGAGTATTGGCGCAAGTGGCACATCGGATATTGGAATGTTGGGATATCGAAACCCTAGAGATTGGATATCGACACATCAAAATTTCGGGATATCGGAGGACCGGGACATCAGAATACCAAAACTTATTCACTAAGGTACTCTAAGAAGTTGTGATGTCCAAAATTTCCTATAGCATTAAAAAGGGCCAAGTATTTCCAAAGAATATTAACAAAGGATTATGTTTCAAAACCAAAGGTTGACTTCACCATCTTCTCTCTCCTCCAATAGGACACATGATAGCATGATATTGGCTCCGATAAGCTATAGTGTCATCTGATGTTAGCATGACGTTGCAGTATGACAGGACACATGGCAAGATGATTCAACAATATTGGGTGCCCAAATGTGCCAGATCTAGGTGACACATGTCATCACTATAGAGAAGCCATGTGGAGTGATGATGGCGTATCAAAGGATGAAGACCTCAAAACTCTAGAACATATGGGTATGGAAAAGTTCCGATGGAGGGGGCTTCCAATATTGTGTTGACTCTTGGTCATGTAACACCAAAGAACTAATAACGCAAAGCAGTAGCTAGGGAAGATTGGCCCCTGACGGGAAAAAAACGCCTTAGCATACAAAAGCTAAGCTGCAAGTCACAACTCGTGTTCCCATGGAGGAGAAATGCTCAAGGAGCTCAACGTCAAAGAAGCTAAATGCATCGGGACTAAGAAGTATCATAACACTTCATCACTGTGAAGCTACGATATGGAGTTTCTCCGATAAGGAAGTACAAGAGATTTAAAGGATGTATGGTTCAGAAGCTACAAAATTGAATGTACGTACAGAGGAGTTGGTAGTTAAAAGGAGCTAAACCTACAGAAGACTCTGTAATAAGACATCGAGCACAACATTTGTACCAAAGACAAATTCGAGAGAATGAAGGAAGAAATTGACTGCTTCGTGTGCATGAATTTTTGTGTTAAGTGAGAATAAAGCGGTCACTTGTGTGATCTATCAAAGATTTGTGGAGTGATAAATAAGAATGGGACTCTCGGATGAGTGTGTAGATAACCTGGGAATTAATTTCTCAGGATGGAGGTCTATGCAGTCAGATGATAAAGGACTGCAAGCGTTATCTCTGTTTCTACACTATGACAAGAAACTACCAAAATATGCAAGAGTGGTAAGGAGAGCCATGCCTAAGTGTAGTGCGCAGCTAAAGTACATATAGTAGAGACTACTTGGCATAGAGTGCCTCGGTGGAACAAAACCATCGCCTGCAATGGAGAAGTGGGGGAAGTCAAGCATATTGTGAGTGTGTTGTGCTATGAGAGGTGAGCATCGAGATAGAGAGGTTGAAGCATCTGGGAGGACCTGTGTAATACAACATCAAGAGAAACAAGAGGGTTGTGTGGAGAATTGCAAGGGTAGTGTTGAAGTGCAGTCAGTAGAGAGCCCTTGACAGAGGAGGTAGAGCGTAGAGGAATTGTTTTTGTGAGCAACAAGAAGATACCTGATGCAAGTGAGCACAAAAGGTAGAGTGTAGAAGTCGAATATGAAAATAGCCATTGTTTGTATTTTACTTGTAGTATTGTATATGATTGTGGGGAAAAACTCCACAATTAAGCGCGCTTGAGCCAGAGGAGTTCTGGGATGGGTGACCTCCTGGGAAGTCCTGGTTACCGGGTGCAAGCCCCGGAAGTGATGATTGATGCTATGTGATTCGTTCTCCACATTTCACTAGTTTCAATCCCACTTCTTCACCCCTGTGAGCATCACCCGATGCAATGAGTGCTAAGTGAACTATTCAAAAATCATGAGAAATTAGTCAGTTACGACTACCTCTCATGGAAATGGTCATACGTTTGAATGACTTACTTAACGCAGTTGAATCCCAAAAATGATATCTAATATAATGCACTGCGTAAATCCCCCATACTTCAATTCAAAAAGAGTCAAGGGATCTCTACTTGAATGGTTCATGAGGCACAATACTTGCTAAGGTTTTGCAAATGGGGTAGCAAGCTAAGTGGGCTTGATTGTGGGGAAAAACTCCACAATTAAGCGCGCTTGAGCCAGAGGAGTTCTGGGATGGGTGACCTCCTGGGAAGTCCTGGTTACCGGGTGCAAGCCCCGGAAGTGATGATTGATGCTATGTGATTCGTTCTCCACATTTCACTAGTTTCAATCCCACTTCTTCACCCCTGTGAGCATCACCCGATGCAATGAGTGCTAAGTGAACTATTCAAAAATCATGAGAAATTAGTCAGTTACGACTACCTCTCATGGAAATGGTCATACGTTTGAATGACTTACTTAACGCAGTTGAATCCCAAAAATGATATCTAATATAATGCACTGCGTAAATCCCCCATACTTCAATTCAAAAAGAGTCAAGGGATCTCTACTTGAATGGTTCATGAGGCACAATACTTGCTAAGGTTTTGCAAATGGGGTAGCAAGCTAAGTGGGCTTGATTGTGGGGAAAAACTCCACAATTAAGCGCGCTTGAGCCAGAGGAGTTCTGGGATGGGTGACCTCCTGGGAAGTCCTGGTTACCGGGTGCAAGCCCCGGAAGTGATGATTGATGCTATGTGATTCGTTCTCCACATTTCACTAGTTTCAATCCCACTTCTTCACCCCTGTGAGCATCACCCGATGCAATGAGTGCTAAGTGAACTATTCAAAAATCATGAGAAATTAGTCAGTTACGACTACCTCTCATGGAAATGGTCATACGTTTGAATGACTTACTTAACGCAGTTGAATCCCAAAAATGATATCTATTGTATATCTATGTTTTCTAGTTTGAAAATTGTATGAAACAGTAGAGTAGTGGCAAGAGCAGGTTGGTTCCTGCATACAGAAGAGGTTGGTGCCTCTTAGCAAGTTGGTGCTTGCTAACCAAAGGGGGTCGGTGCCTCCTGTGAGTATGTGCTCACAAAAAAACAAATGTAATTAATTGGTTGCTTAATTTACATCATAAACAAAAAACAAATTGGTGGTTTTTTCCCTCTGGGTTTCCACGTGAAAAACATTATGTCAAATGTGTATTGTTCATGTGATTGTTGTTTGAACATGTGTGTCTGAAATATTGTTGGTTCACTATCTTTGTGAATGAATTCTCTCACAATTAAAAGAATATAAGAAGGTACTATAAGCATAATAAGAAAAAGGAAAAAGATTCTTAATTACTGATTCGCGCCGCGTGCGGCACCCCCCCCCCCCCCCCCCAACAATTCCTTATTTCAACAAGATTGGCTAGAAACACACTGAGATAAATTGGATTTCTATAATAAAATCTTGGAATCTACAAATGATGAAGGAAAGCAATGGATACTTGATGGAGTATGAAATCCTTTGTCTATAAGAAAAATTTTAGCTCTGTAATTGAAAAAAAATGTTTTAGAAGAGGGTGTCCATTGTATGTTATACATGTGACTAATTCAACTCAAGATAGCAACCTGAAAATTGAATACCATCCAATGCTACAAGAGTATAAAGATTTAATTCCCAAGGAAATATTGAGACTGCCTCCCAAAAGAGAAATTGATTTTTCAATAGAACTTACACCAAGATAAGTGTCTTTGTCTAGGGTTCCTTATAGAATGAGTACACCTAAGTTGATGGAATTGAAGATACAGCGAAAGGAAATTTTGGACAAGGGATACATCACTCCTACTGTGTCTCAATGGGTATCACCAACATTATTTATTAAAAATAAAGATGTCACCCTCATATTATGCATTGAATATAAATAATTGAACAAGATGACCATCAAGAACAAGTATCCATTTCCCAGAATTGATGGCCTTTTTGATCAACTAAGAGAAGCCACAATATTTTTAAAGATATAATTGAGTTCTATGTATCATCAAATTAGGATGAAGGATGAAGATATATATAATACTTCATTCATGACTATGTATGGGCACTGCGAGCTTGTGGTGGTGCCATTTGCACTATAAATGCAACAACTACCTTTATGTCCCTAATGAACAGTATCCTCAACATGTATCTGGATAAGTTTGTATTTTTTTATGACATCTTAGTGTACTGAAGGACCAAGGAGGAGCACGAAGAACACCTCAAGATGGTATTACAAGTTCTAAGGGAGCACCGAATTTATGCCAATTTTAGTAAATGTAATTTCTTTCAATCATGAGTGCACTATTTAGGTCATTTCATTTTGGAAGGAGTGGCAATAGATCATGAGAATGTAAAGGTAATCATGAAATGTCCTATCTCTCAAAATGTATTAGAAGTAAGATCCTTTATGGATTGGCAGGATATTATAGTTTGTTTATTCAAGGGTCTTCAAGGACTGGACATCTAATTAATTCACTGTAGAAGAAAGGGGTAAATTTTATTTGGACATCAAAGTGCACAACAATATTTGATCAAATGAATCATCTTTTAAAAAATTCCCCCATCGTAAATATTTCAAATCCAAACAAGAATTCAGTTTTATAGATGATTACAACGAAGTACTTGGTGAAGTGTTGTGGGGAAAAGTATCCGACTCGGATGACCCTATCCCTACTCTAAAGGTGACAGTCTTTAGCAACAACTGAAAGCAAAGCTTTGATGTTTTCCTTTATGAAAGTACAGAGAGAAGGAAGAAAAGATTAACCAACCGGTGTCTTTCGCTTTTGTCGATCCTTATCCTCTCTCTTTGTCTCAAAGCGTTATGTTACAAAGTGTTGTTATGTAAATTGGGTTTATTTTAATGTTGATCTTGCTTAGCAGTTTGCCTTTAAGGATCACCACGAGATGTATATATACAACTTCCTAAATGCAATCTAAGATGAGAAGCAAAACTTTTCAATCTTTCAACTTTGAAAACCTTAATCTACTGAGGGAAAAGAAAGACACAACTTTTGTCACAGATCATAGAACACACACTAAAATGCAAATTTTCCTAAATCGTCAAGCACACAGTCAAATGCAAAATGCACAATGCATGTATTTCTTTTCGTTATCCTTAATGTTGATGTAAGACAGAAAGGAAAACTGTTGTATGACTTTTGAATCTAATTTCAAGCGAAAAGTAAACAAGCTTGTCCAAAATCAAAAGACACCTTAAGATCGACTTGTTTAGACACTGGAAATGTATAGATTCAAACCATAAAATGAAAAACAAACAAACTCAAACAGCCATGAACAGTAATAAAACTAGCTCTTAAGATCACAAAGACACTTTTACAGTTCAGGATCTAAGAGGTCACAGCTATACCGGTTCGCTTTTCACAATGGGAAACCGTAACTAAAGCAAGAAATACTGAAAGAACACTCACAGTTTCATCACACAACTGAGGCGGAATAATGTCAAGGAAAGTTGGTTTCAGCAAATACAATGACCAGCAATCAGCAGCAAAAAATTAGTGAAAACAGGGCTAAGACACAGTGGAAAACCTCAACAAGACATTGGCTAACAGGTCCAGCGCAGGCTCTGGTCTGTCAAATTGACTTCCAGCGCAGTTCCCGAAGGGAGTACCTGCGTTGTAATGCAGACTGCCTGTGGACAGCCTGCTCTGGGACACGAGAGTTGCGTTTACAAGGATTTCCGGGTCATAAAAAGCTCAAAAATGCACTGTTTTTGCTGAAATAAAAAGCTATAGGTCAAGTACATGCTAAGGGATGATCAAGAGGATGAAAAGCTATCACAAAGAGTACAAGAGTCTTTTGTAGATCAGCTCTTCAAATCATGAATCTGCTCAGTAAATGAGCAAGAGTAGCAGGCCCTCTACTTCGCTTTTGATATAGTCAAAAGCTTTTCGATTTGGTACTCTTTGGTTCAGGAAATGAATAGCAAAGATACTACAAATAACAACAAGATACTAGGCTCCCCGGCGGAGTCGCCAGTTTGTTGTGGGGAAAATTATCCGACTCGGATGACCCTATCCCTACTCTAAGGGTGACAGTCCTTAGCAACAACTAAAAGTAAAGCTTTGATTATTTTCCTTTATGAAAGTACAGAGAAGGAAGAAAAGATTAACCAACCGGTGTCTTTCGCTTTTGTCGATCCTATCCTCTCTCTTTGTCTCTTGTTCCCAGCTCCTCTGCTCTCTTTGCCGGTCCAGCTACACACAGATCCTGCACAAAACAAGAGAGGAAACTACAAGAAACATGTACTCATAACTGATGCATGGATTAGAGTGAATCAAATATACAAGTAAATACAATACATCAATGCAATACAAGTATATAGGAGAACATTCAAAGCTTTATTGATAAAAGTAACAGGGTTCTGAGAAGGTTACAACCATCAATGGCTCCAATCCAGCAGCACCTCCCCAGCAGCAAGAAGTCTCCTCTTCACCTCTAGTAAGCAATCACCCAATAGCTCTGACTGTAAACCAACAGCACCTCCTTGCTTTACACAAAATTCCAGCCTCCTTAGACCTCATAGAAGAGCTCTATATATAGGATAGAAGAAGAGAGGATGAGTCAGCTTGAGACTGACATGAAGCTGCCTTGTGTCCTCTCCCTCTTCAGTTAAACTTCAGTTCTTGAGTCCACTTGGAGATCCTTGCTTACACATGGAGATCAAGTACCTCTTACTCATCACAGGGCGAATCCCATGAACCAAGTGTCAGTTTGGAAGCTTCCTGGGCAATTGACACCTTGCAGAATGACTGTGCCACTTGGCCAATCTCGCCCAGCGCAGGTAGCCTTCATTAGATTTGACTTACAGCGCAGGTACAAGGAGGAGCAGTTGCATTCCAGCGCAGATGCTCAGTGGAGCAGCTGACATGATCCAAAAATAGCCTGTTTTTGAGTGTTTTCAAGTGGAGAACTGATGGGAAGTGTTGTGGTTTGTTGACCTTGTTCTTCTAGGGGTAAGAACAACATGTTTAGGGACTGAGGATCCCTGTAATTATTGACATTTTATGCTCCATGCTGCGAGGCACAAAAATGTCTATAACATGAAGTTATCATGCAAGAGGGGCATGTGATTAGCTATGAATCCAAGAATTAAATCATAATGAAAAGCAATATGTGACACATGATTTAGACCTTGTAGCCATTGTGCATGCTTTAAAAATGTGGAGGTAGTACTTGCTTGGGAGAAAGTTCATATTAATGATATATCACAGTGGGTTGAGGTACTTATTTGATCAACCCCTATTGAATTCCAGGTAAGCTAGGTGGATGGATCTTATTAGTGAATTTGACTTTGAGATCTATCACATTAAAGGAAATGGAACATGAAGTGACAAAGATCAAGCAAAATCTAAAAGTGGCACAAGACCGATAAAAGAGCCATGAAAATTAGAACAAAACTCACAAGGAATTCCAAGTAGCGGAGCACAAGATCAAACCTAAGAAAATTTAATTGAAATTGGGATCTTCTTCCAAGTTGGCACCACACTATTGTGAACCCTTTAATATCTTGGAGACAATGGGGTTAGTAACATATAGGCTTTCCTTACCTCCAACTCGTAAAATACATGATGTATTACATGTATCTTTGCTTAACAAATATGTGCATGATGCTAATCATATTATTGATTGGACTATGATATAGGTGGAACCTGAAGGAGAGTTTCACTTAGATCCCTAGTGCATACTAGATAGGAACAGGGCCTTGCTCCGGAACTAATCCATCATACAGGTCAGGGTGCAATGGGAACACTTTGGACTAGATGAGGCAATATGGGAACTGAAGGATGCCATGAAAATTGGATACCCATTTTTGTTTACTATATAAAATTAGTTCTACAAATAGTAAAACACTAAGGATGATATTCCTTTAAGAGGGAGGGGATTGGAACACCCCTTTTTACTCCTCGACTCTTTTAATATCAAGATTTATAATGTTGGGATGACCACCACATTGGGTACTTTCAATGAATTCATTTAATGTATATATTCATTTTAATTTTAATATATTACTAATGTTGAAGAAGAGGGCAACCAACACGTATCTCGATGCCTGAGAGGGAAGCTTACATGAGGGAAAAGTTGTAATAGGGATTTGGGAAGTTTCCTGTCTACTTTAATTAATTGTCCATATCTCTTATTTGGAAATTGAAATACCCAACTGCCACTAGTTATGTATGGGTTATGTACCCATTATAGAGACTTTTAATCGACCACACAACCGAAGGAGGGGCCCCTAATTCTCATGTCAGGGCGGTACACATATGGGAAAGATGGTGAGATGGATCAAACAATGAAAAAGAAAGTACATGAGAGAAAGAAAAACATAGGAGAAGAGAAAAAACCAAGAGACTAGCGAGAGGAAGATAAAGGAGAAAGAGAAAGCAAAGAGCATTTGAAAGGACTAGAAAGTGTGTGCAAGTGCACTAGAAAACCCATGACAGTGAAATAGAACCACAAATGGGTGTTAAGTTAATGAATCTGAATAGAATTCTTTTGAGTCACATCAATCCTATGTGAAAGTGTGATAATAACTGGATTTGACAAGGAAATCGATGAGAAAGCCTTCAACTAAAGTCAAAATTCTAGGAGGAAATTGTAAATGGTTTGTCTAATTTTGGTGCATAAGGTACTGAGAAAAGCAAAAGCATAAGGGAATTTTAAATCAATGAAGGACTCCTCATGTTTTGTAGAAACATGATGGCCATAATTTGTTGTTTTAATGGGTTGTGGCTCAGTAATTGAAGAGTAGAATCTTGAATCTTGTATGTGAAGGAGAGTGGCCTTCATGTCCTCTACCTTGTTTTGAATGTTGTTGAACTCTAAGTGAGCCTTTCCCTTAAGGGATCAGATCTACCACGGGGGTGGCCAATTGCAAGAAATATTGCAGTGTAGCTAAGTCTATGGTTGGTGGAGAGAGGCTCTCCCTTTTTCAGTTTCCAACAAATCTAAGTGAAACATACACTATTGTATATGCTTCTTTGTTAATGAAATGAAATTTATGTTTAGTATTTCATTATGTGTGTTGTGTTGGATTATTGTGTATGTTTGTAACAATGAGTTGAAAATTTTATGATTGGTTTGTTGAATATGCATGAGTGATGAGCTAAATGTGATGTATAGTTTTGTTGAGAAATGGAAGCAAGAAATTCCATTTTAAATTTGTCCTTGAATTAAACTATGAATTAAAATCGAATTCTATTCGCATAGAAACTTGTAGATAGTTAATTAAGTTTATTTAGCTTAATTAGCTTAGGTATTTCGATTTGGGATTCTTTTTATAGTCATGTATATGTTCTCCCTAAATTTTAGGGGTCTAGGATGAGTTTATTTGAGTTGTAATTAGATTAACTTAGTTTACTGAGTTATGGTCAGTGAAATTAGTTCTAACTGTTTGTGGAACTAATAGAGGACTAACAGTCAGTTGGTGCACTGGTGCATCCATAATTGTTACTCCAGTTAACTAAATATTCCCTCATGACAAACTCATGCATGTCAATTCATAGAAAGACCAATTGAAATTGGAGTGCAGGGATAATGTACTATCAGTTGTATGATTTATTGAGTTGTAAATATCATGCATGCAATTGGAGAAAGACCTATGTTTGGATTGCACAATTTTGGAAGCATGAATTCCCTTTAAATACGAGCTATTCATCCTAGGAATTGTGCAAGGAAATAGGGGCTTGGAAAGCAGTGGAAATTGGCCAAGTATTGGCTAATAGTGGGCTTGTGAGGTAGAGAGGGATCATACTTGTGTGGAATTGTTCTAGTGAGAATAATATTTGTATCTTCACTCATATTTCTGATTTAATGCAATATAGTTAGGCGGGGTTTTGAGTTGTGGATTTCCGCAGGAAAAATTATTGTGTTATGTGCAACTGATTTGTCTTCTTCTTGTTCATATTGTTTTCATTGATCTATTGGATTCCGCTGGTTGAAAGTAGAAGTATATTCTTGTCTTGTGCTTTAGTAAATTGCATGAGCTTGTGAATCTATAAGAAATTCTACAAGTTTTTCTTAAATGCTAGTTATTACCTCTTTCATGGATGAATGTTGTATATAGAGGTATTGTTTGAAACAAATATACTTGTGATGAGTAGGGATGTACAATGGTGAATGTATAAGTGACTTTATCTATGAGGATCTCCATGTATCCTGTAATGTGGATGCCCTTTACCAGGCCATTGTGGGAAGAAACAATTATGATTCTATCCTTATTTTCAATGAAGAAGACTTGATGGTCCCTCAGTGATGGGAGTTATTACTTTTCTATATGTAAGCTAGAAGGTTGACCCCTTTATTTCTAGGAGTTGGACTTCACAATGTGATGGTGATTTGTAACCCAAAGGAATGGGAGTAATCTCATCTTAGTTGGGTGAAGTTGAGAAGGATTAACCATTATCATATTCATGTCTTTATATTGTGGAGATTTCATGTTGAATATAGTATTTGAGGATTCTTTCATAGGCTAGAGAAGATTTATGTACTTTCAAAATAATTTGGGAATTTTTTTACCCTGCTAGAGTCAGTTTCAATCCTTTGAAACTGGCCTGGGAGCTTAGCGACAGTTTTACAAATTCAGGGATGACGCTTAGAATGTTGGGTTCTTAGCAATTTTTTTGTAAATTCGAGGATTAGAGGCTTTAACCCTAGCCCTTGGTCATATTATGTGGTAGGGGGCCATGGCCAAGTGCTTATCTAGAAGAAGCAAAGTACGAAACATTGGATATCGAGTTATTGGGGTATCAAGTGTTGGATGTTGGCAACACCTCAAATAAATTCTACCATGTACCCCCGATACAAGAAAATCCTCATATGTTGGTTAGTTAACAAGGATTATTATCGAGTATTTTATGCCTTATTAATGGATCATGCAATATTATTGAGCTATTGGAGCATCAGGTGTCAAGAATAGAGTAACAAACAAGTAACCTCTATTGTCGACACCTAATATTAGCAAATTCCAATATGTTTGTTGACTCATAGAATTTAATTCCTTCAATTAGCATTCATTATCAAATCAAGCGAGAGTCAGGGGCTTAGTTTTATTAATTTTTTAGTGAATCATTGACATGGGGGATAGAATGTTAGTTAACAATAATAGTGGAGTCGCGACCATTAATGGCTCATTTATCATCTGCCAATTATTAGCTATCAATACCTCTCACCATTGTATTTCTGAGTACTAGGATGTTGGATCAATGGGAGATTGACTTGTCAGATGTTTGTTTATTAGACCTCATGGTATTGATCTACCAAGAAGTCAGGTGTTGGAGCTCGAGTGTCGAGATTTGGGACACCAATTATCGAGGTTTCCTCCAAATACCAATGGAACCCAATGTAGTTCTAATGTGGCATGGTGGCATGTCAAGTTCTAATGTGGCACATTGGTATGGCAGGTTGTTGGGGGGAAAAGTATCTAATGCAGAATGCCTCTATCCCACTCTAAGGGTGATAGTACCTCAGCAACAACAGAATGCAAAGCTATTCAAGGATTCTTCTTTACGAGATGAGAGAGGGAAGAAAAGGATGATCTACTAACCGTTATCTTGCGCTAATAGTAGATCCAGTCTTCACTCCTTGCCGCTTGCTCCTAGCTCCTTGTCCTTCCACCGGCCCAGCTACACACAAATCCTATAAAAGCACAAGGAAAGGAAACTACAAGAAGCATACATCCATAATCGATTATAGGATTAGCATAAATCAAATATACAAGCATCTATTCATCATAAAGACACATGCATATAGAAGAACCTCAAATACTTTATTGATAATAGAAGTAAAGTTCTGAGAGAGTTACAACCACAATGGGCCCAATCCAGCAACACCTCCCAGCTGAAAGAAATCTCCTCTTCACCTCCTTCAAGCAAAACACCCAATAGCTCTATACACAAACCAACAGCACTTCCTTACTTGCACAAAATTCCAGCCTCCTTAGACCTCATGAGAGAGCTCTATATATAGGTTTTTGGAGAAAGGATGAGTCATCTTGAGACTGGCCTGAAGCTGACTTGTGTCCTCTCCCACTTTAGTTAATCTCCAGTTCTTGAGTCCACTTGGAGAATCTTGCTTCCACTTGGAGATCAAGACCCTCTTACTCATCACTAGGCGAATTCCTTGACCCAAGTGTCAGTTTGGAAGCTTCCTGGGCAGTTGACACCTTGCAGAATGACTGTGCCACTTGGCCAATCTCGCCCAGCGCAGGTAGCCTTCATTAGTTTTGACCTTCAGCGCAAGTACAAGGAGGAGCAGTTGACATTCAGCGCAGATGCTCAGTGGAGCAGCTGACATGATCCAGAAATAGCCTGTTTTTGAGTGTTTTCAGGTGGAGAACTGATTTTTAGTGCTGTGGTTTGCAGACCTTGTTCCTCTAAGGGTAAGAACAACATGTTTAGGGACTTTGGATCCCTCAGATTATTGACATTTCATGCTCCATGCTGTTAGGCACAAAAATGTCTATAACAGTTTCCCCCAAAAGTATGAGGTCGTTTATCGGGTGAAATGCTTTACTAGGAGGATCCGAAGTTCATTCAGTCGGCTGAGAGGTGCCCTGCAATAAAATACAATACAATACATTATTTTTCATTCTGCTTTCATGATCTATCTGAGGCGGGCATTCCCATGCTCAGCTTTATAAATTCATTTTGGTACATATAACAGACGACCGTCTGATGATAGACTGATAATTCTCTGCTGAAATTATCATCCTTTGAGTAGGATGATCATCTGCTGTAATGATGTACATATCAAATGTCTTTATATCCTGAATATATATCGCAGCCCGGATGAATGAAACTAGATCCGGGGTCTTCAAAACTCGTTCGATCTTCACTGTAAGTACAAGTCGATCCATGTGAGAATTGTGTTGAAGTCGAACATGGAAAGACATCGCTTGATTACCGGTCAATAATGTAAACCGTTAACAAGCGCGAGAGGAATCACCAATAATGACAATGACCCTCAAGGTACTGCAGTACAATTCACGTGGTGTGAATAAAGGACTTGGCGTCGAACACCACACAAAATCTTCTGGTCGAAGGTCATTGATGTATACCTGTCGACGGAAGTGAGAAACTTGCCATTGAGGCATGCAAGCTTCAAAGTACTGGGGGGGTGTTCCTAGATCAACTTCTTGGATAATGAGCTGAAGTCGACAAGAAGCGATCCGTCAAAGGAGGGCCTTAATGAATCCCACATCAGTGACACGGAACGGAGCTAATGACTTTAGTGGAGGTGAAAACAGACTGTGAGATATGATTCAGGGTGGCGATCATGGGTGGATGAAGGATAATGTATGGCAGTGGATGGGACACGGTTGACTCTTTCTGAACACATCTCTTGAACATATAACGACACTAATGTGATGGATCGGTAGCATTACCCCAAATACGGATGGTTTGGCGAGGACCATGGTGATGAAACCGGTGAATGAAACAACCCAACCCGATGTGGTACGGAGGACAAAGTGTCATGTTCAAGAGCGACTTGCTACCATCAAAGATTTGAGGTTCTCCCAATTTTTCCCCAGTCATTTCTGACCAGTACCTCTTTATTTTTGTCAAGCTTGAGGAGGATAAAATATGCTTGTTCTATAACCTGCCCTTCGGGCAAGCCCATCGCTATGTTTTAACGAGCCTAACGATAGGGAAACTCGTTCTCGTCTAAAGACAAGTTTGTCGCTATTTAATCATTTTAACGAGTCTAGCGACAAAGACAACTCGGTCCTTTTCATTTTTAGGGAGTCTGAAAAGGTACAAAAAGTTAACTCCAAAATTCCTTTTTCGTCATCTAATCCCTTAAGTCCGAAAAAGTATAAAATAATACAAAAGGGATGAATTTTCGATAACTTTAACGATCCGAATAAAACAAGCGCTCGACCGTTTTGTGCAATAATCCCTCAGGTCCAAAAAGATTAAAATCTAGAGGAGGGATAGCTCTTCCGGTCCTTTTAACGAGCTGGAAGGCCAAAACTCGGCAATCTTTTCATATTTTATGAGTCAGTTGAAAAGAGCTTAAAGAAGACTCGTCTTTTGAGGAACGAGTGATAAACAGGGATAGCAGCAGATTCCAGGTACAGGTTGGAATTTTCCAATCACGGCAGTGTCACAAGGATGGCTAAGTGGAATCACTCTTCGCAGCTGTTCCTCAAAATGGGTAAACAATCATATGGAGGTGAACGATAGGCCAAATGGAATGGAGGTGGCAGGTGCAAAACACGACCAAGGCTTTTATGGCTAATAAATTTACGATCACAATGGTTATTTACCAGGATAGGTTCATTTTTTAATGAGCTTGAACTCTGGTGGAACCCTTGCTCAAGCTTTTCTATTTTTTAACGAGCATAAATTCTGCGGTAAAACTGCTCGAACTTGCGTTTATTTTTTTAACGAGCATGAACTTTATGCTAAAACTGCTCGGTTCTTGCGTTTATTATTTTTTTTAACGAGCATGAACTTTATGCTAAAACTGCTCGATTATACCAGTCATAGGATAAGAAATGTCTTCCTGCAAGATTCCAATTTTTATAGAGCTTGCACCTCACATAAGCTATGCTCTAAATTTGGCAATTTTTACCTTTGCCCCTCATCCTTTCTTTATGTAAGTTAGGAAACGATCTATGACCGCTCTTTGCTTACACTCCAAAAGGCTCGCATGCCCCCAGGTATAAAGTACAATTTCAAGGCTGCCCCTACTTATCCGATAAAACATTTGTTTTAAAGGGTGAGGCTTGCCTCTTCCTGGTTACCCAAAGAATGGTTTTATTTGCTGTCGCAAATGAAACTCTTTCTTCGGCGATGTCTATCATTAGGTTACTCAAAGATGATTACTACTTGTTGCAGCAAATGAATCCCCTTCTTTTGAGGCTGCCCCTACTTATCCTCTAAAACATTAGTTTTAATGGGTGAGGCTTGCCTTTTATCCAAAGATGGTTTCCATTTGCTGCCGCAATAGAATCTCTTTCCTTGGTAGCCTACCTGTTTAGACAGAGTTGAATGACCTTTGTCAGACAAGTAACCTTATCAAAAGAATCCTATTCTAGAACAACCCCTCTTCCATCCACGGACGGGGTACGGACTAGTCATATTCTTTCGCAGAAATTCTACTTTATACCCAAGGTTTCCTCTGCCCGAAGCAGACCAGGATGCATGCCCCCTGGGTCCCAGTTCTATCTTTCCGAATCACTCGCATTCATCGGGAAGGAGGACTGGAGGTGGAGACATTTCTTGAGTGAATAGACCATTGAGGATTGGTATTTGACTATTTGCGATGCGTGATCCCGGAAATGAAAGTTGGTCTACGAGCTTGACCACCCTTCCTTCGTGTGGAAAACACATTACTCTAAAGAGTGAGGAGACTATAGCTCCCATGCAATATATATAGTCACGTCCAAGGAGTAGGTTATAATCCAAGGGTCCTTGAACGACCATCACGTTCATATTAACGGTCTTCCCTTTCAATGTAACAGGCACATTGGGGAGGATCCCTAATGGTCGACTGGTTCCTTTATCAAAGCCCGAGAGATTTCTTATCTCAGGCAAAAGCGCCGGGGAACCCGGTGCTTTCCAAGCAACAAAGGAAAGGATACTCACAGATTCCCCTTCATCAATGATAGTTCTAGCCATCACCATTCTATAAATTTGGACTATGATTCTGAATGGTATACTGGTTGGTAACCGGGGTCTGCCCAGTTGGTTCCAATCAAAGGACACAACCAGGTTGCTTGGTGGTGGGACCGAATACACGGCCGGATACGATCCTGACGATGTTCCTTCCTGCGATAAAGGAATGGGCACATTGCCCTGATGCTCATCAGAATCTGTGTTGACGAAAATAATCTGGATGGTGTCATCCTTATTCTCTTCCGTGAGGGTGTCATTTGAAGATGAATCTTCAGTGACGGTGTCATTTGAGGATGAAACCTCTGAAGGAAGAACCGGGTCAACTGTTGTATCGACCTTTAGACTTTCGTCTGGTCTGGATTCAGTAGGTTCATTTTCAATGACTGACGCTTCAGCTGACCACTTGAGCGGGCCAGCTGTATTTTCAACCAACGAAGGACTTGGCACGAGTTTTTTGTATCCAGGAGGAAGTACTACCGGAGAAACCGGACGATCTTCCAAAACTCTCTTCGCTTCGTCTAAGAAGGGACAACGGTGGATGGCGTGACCGCCTTCACACAGTCTGCAAGGGGATCTTGATCCCCCTCTTTGTCTTGAACCTTCACTTTCGCTGGTTGACGGTAAGCAATCAACATGGCTATCAGAGGTTGATGCTCCCGAATTGTGCAGACGAGGGGACCAGTCCCTTAGTATCCGGGGAATACAGGGACAATCTCTATGGAAATGGTCTCCTGTACATATGACACATGGCGATTTAGGCCCGGTCTGTGCTGTGTGTGGGTTTTTGTTAGATGTCTTTTGCTTGCCCCCGGTCGCCTTAGGCTCCTTCTTCTTCTTTTCTTTCTTCTTCTTTTCCTTCTTCTCCGTGGGAGCTTGGCTTTTGCCGGCTCCACTTTTTGAAGATGAAGGATTGGAGGAAGGGTTAGAGGAAGTAGAAGGCTGGTGGGATGCTCTAGACTCATCTAACTGTTGACTCGACTGCTCAGGAACCATGGTGTTCTGAACTACACTAGTTGAGAATAGCCAAACAGGCAGGCCAATCGTCAGTCCTGGAAGCGACAATGTGGCCATGTGGGGTGCACCAACTTCTCCCCAAGAGGAGAATGGACTAGGACTTCCATCATGTGGAGTTCCTTGGTTGGGGCGTTCCATGTTCTCAACTTAAAGATCAACGCGGGAATAGGAGGTGATTATGTTCCGTTTAAAATAAATTTTATAACGACGCTTAGACACAACTTGCTTTTTCACTTTTTAAGAGTCGAGAAAAAGCTAAAGATGACTCTAGTCTCCTTCGATGTTTTAATGAGCCCGAAGTGACAAATGCTCGGATGGAATTTTTCAGTTATAGAGTTTGAAAAAGGCCAAAAGAAACTGCTCTGGAGTTCTAGGCAGAGGGTGTGCCAAACCTTTCGCAAAACCACAGAATACGTTTTACGGTACGAGTGGTCGATCTTCGTGAATGTTGTGTTCACTGCATTGTGATCAGTAGGGCGGCCGACACGGTTTCCTATGGATAAAGGCTTTGATCCTATAGGGGTCTCCCAATATATACGCGACGGTACGTGGGAGCACAAGTCCGTATTGATACTTATCACTTCACCGTGGAGGAATCACCCAAGCACTCAACGCTAAGATATCACGTTTAACGACGCCGGAACACGTCTCTAGCTTAGACCTCTAGATGTTTGCATTATGTTTCAATGCGTTGTTATGTAAATTCAATTTATTTTAAGGTTGATCTTGTTTAGCAGTTTTCCTTTATGGATCACCACGAGATGTATAGAAACACTCCTGAATGCAATCTAAGATGATAAGCAAGCTTTTCAATCTTTCAACTTTGAAAACCTTAACTACTGAGGGAGAAGGAAGATAACACCTTTTCACACAGATCATAGAGCACACACTAATGCACTTTCCTAAATCAACATGCAAACTGTCATAATGTACATGCACAATGCAAGTATTTCTTTTCTCTTTCTTAATGTTGATGAAATGCAAAAAGAAAGCTGTTGTATAACTTTGAATTCAATTTCAAGCGAAAGCAAACAAGTTTGTCCAAAAATCGAAAGACACCTTACGATCTACTTGTTTCGACACTAGAAATATATAAATTCAAACCATATAACGAAAGCGACAAACTCAATCAGCTATGAACAGCAAATAAACTAACTCTTAAGATCAAAACGACACTTAATCACAGGTCTAGATCTAAGAGGTCAATGCATGACTGGTTCACTTTCGTTATGGGAAACTGTAAATGACACAAGAAATACAAAAGAACAAATACAGTTTCTTTATACAACTGAGGCGGAATAATGACAAAGGAAGATGGTTTCAGATAGGCCTACTGACTGGCAGCAAACAGCAAAAACAAGAGTGAAAACAAATCAAGACACAGCAGGAAACCACAGTAACTCAAGCCAAGACTAGTCCAGTGCAGGTGTAACACTGCCTGTTTGACCTTCAGCGCAGGTAGCCCTTTCGGGAACTGCACTGAAATGCAGACTGCCTTTGTACAGCCTGCAATGAAGAACGAGACTTTCGTCTGTCTTGGTTTCCGGGTCACAGATTGCTCAAAAATTCACAGTTTTTGCTCAAATCAGAAGCTATCAGTCAAGGACACACTAAGGGATGTAAAGGAGGATGAAAATCTATCACTAAGAGCTTATTAGAGTCCTTGTGGATCAGCTCTTCAAATCATAAACTTGCCCAGAAACTGAGCTAGAGTCGCTGCCCTCTACTTTGTGTTTGATGGATTCAAACACAATTCGATTCGGTACTCTCCTTGTTTATGAAATGAATAGCAAGAAACACAACAAACCAACAAGATACGTTCCCCAGTGGAGTCGCCAATTTGTTGGGGGGAAAAGTATCTAATGCAGAATGCCTCTATCCCACTCTAAGGGTGATAGTACCTCAGCAACAACAGAATGCAAAGCTATTCAAGGATTCTTCTTTACGATATGAGAGAGGGAAGAAAAGGATGATCTACTAACCGTTATCTTGCGCTAATAGTCGATCCAGTCTTCACTCCTTGCCGCTTGCTCCTAGCTCCTTGTCCTTCCACCGGCCCAGCTACACACAGATCCTGTAAAAGCACAAGGAAAGGAAACTACAAGAAGCATACATCCGTAATCGATTATAGGATTAGCATAAATCAAATATACAAGCATCTATTCATCATAAAGACACATGCATATAGAAGAACCTCAAATACTTTATTGATAATAGAAGTAAAGTTCTGAGAGAGTTACAACCACAATGGGCCCAATCCAGCAACACCTCCCAGCTGAAAGAAATCTCCTCTTCACCTCCTTCAAGCAAAACACCCAATAGCTCTATACACAAACCAACAGCACTTCCTTACTTGCACAAAATTCCAGCCTCCTTAGACCTCATGAGAGAGCTCTATATATAGGTTTTTGGAGAAAGGATGAGTCATCTTGAGACTGGCCTGAAGCTGACTTGTGTCCTCTCCCACTTTAGTTAATCTCCAGTTCTTGAGTCCACTTGGAGAATCTTGCTTCCACTTGGAGATCAAGACCCTCTTACTCATCACTAGGCGAATTCCTTGACCCAAGTGTCAGTTTGGAAGCTTCCTGGGCAGTTGACACCTTGCAGAATGACTGTGCCACTTGGCCAATCTCGCCCAGCGCAGGTAGCCTTCATTAGTTTTGACCTTCAGCGCAGGTACAAGGAGGAGCAGTTGACATTCAGCGCAGATGCTCAGTGGAGCAGCTGACATGATCCAGAAATAGCCTGTTTTTGAGTGTTTTCAGGTGGAGAACTGATTTTTAGTGTTGTGGTTTGCATACCTTGTTCCTCTAAGGGTAAGAACAACATGTTTAGGGACTTTGGATCCCTCATATTATTGACATTTCATGCTCCATGCTGTTAGGCACAAAAATGTCTATAACACAGGTCAACATGGCAAGTTGTTGTGATAGGTCTGGATGTGAAAAGCTAACATGGTGGCATCATGTGGCATGGTTTTGTATGGTAGGGACAAGTGGGTAAAAGTTATTGTCACATGTCTACTATGTGGAAATGATATGGATTTTGACATGGCATTTGGATGACAGGTTTTCGAATGGCCTTAACTATAGATCCAAAGCTCATATTTGGATGAAATTTATATCATTAGAAAGGTCTTGACTAGAAGAATATGATTGTGGTCTTAGAAATGAGTTTTAAGGCAGTTGAAGGAAGAGTAATTTTAATATCCCCATCTCCATAAAGTAACCATGGAGGTTGGGCCTGGATAACCCATAGCCTTGATTAGGTATTAAGGGGTCAGTTAAGTGACATGTTCCTTGATTTTTTTCACCATTTTCAAAAAATCATCTCCAACCAAACTCAAGAATCCTAAAAATAATTCAATAGCCCAACCATTTGGCCCAAGGCTCATCCTTTTAGAATGAGTGTAATCCCCCTCCTCTTTCAACTCAATAAATTTTGATGATTCGGCTCCTTGTTTGTCCCATGATTCACTAGTTCAAGAAATAGCACTAACCATGTCACAATTTCTATGATATTGGACAATTGGCTCCAAAGAGTTCTTTAAAAAAAAAAATCAAGTGCTTTGTAACTACCTAAATGATATCTTTAAACTTGGCGACAAATCAATCCTCTTCACTTTTTATGCTCCAAATTGTGTTTTAGCTTTTTCTCATATTTGCATAGGTATAAATAATTTTATGTTTTCATCATCTTGGGCCAACCAATATAGATCTACTCTTATGGTGCCATTTGGATTCCTCCCATTCCATGATCTCCCTTTTGTTGGATTCCAATCTCTTAATAATTAATATGTTCCTCTGAGAATATTCCACTCACAGTGTCGAGTGGGTGTAGCTCGTGTGGTAGGGAAGACTCACTCTTGTCCTCCCCACTTGGGTTCCAATCCCACTGAGATTGACATGCTCACTCATTGGGAGTAATTTCTACATGAAAGATAATTGGATCAAATATGGGTGTGTTTTCCATGGATGTGGCTAGTATCAATCTTTGATACAATGAACCACACAAAAAAAAAAATTCCACTCACATTGGACCTAAGTAAAAATTGCTAACTCCTCTTCAACATTCCAAATATAGCATTGATAATCTTTCTTTTTTACCTTATCCCACTCAATTGTTCTCTTATTTATTCTTGTTAGGTTGTCACTAAATTTAAGCATTGCAATTTCCTTAAGACTCACATCATGATGCTTCCACTCTTAAACCAATTATATAATTCCAATTCTTTGAGCCAAAATGGATTAAACTTAAAATATGTATTGGGGTTTGTCCTCATCTCTCCCAATTAGGAGAAACATTAGGTCATGATTGGATGCTCTTCCCTCTCCAATCCATGTTCTGGACCTTTTTACCTCAACAATTATGTTTTAATCCAAAATTAATCTATCAAATTGTTTTCAAATCCCTTCAATACCTATACAACTATTTTTCCAAGCAAGCTTAAGGATTAAGGGTTCCAAGTCACAAAGGATTGATTCCTCTATCCTATCGAGAAAAATCAATAAAGGGGACCACTTTCAATATTCCCCCATATTTCACCATAAGATGACATGAAATTCATGTCTCCCCCTCATACCTCACTGTAAGAAGAAATGAAATTCATGCCTGCTCCCATAATAGAATTATCCTTTCTAACTATAATATCATTAAAAACTATTCCTATAATTCTTTCCTAATTTGAAAATGTCCATAATTGTTGATGAAATTAAATAATTTACCTATAACCTCATGGGAAGCAATCATATGTATAGATAATTAAAGGAATTAAAGTAGTTTTCATAAAGTAGAAGAACCTATACCATCCCAACACCAATCCTCTAGATCTCCCCTCAACATCAATAGCCTAAAAAATGCAATTACGAAAAGAAACCACCAAAAATCCCTTAGCCTTGGCTACCTATAAAATAGGATATTTAATTAACAAAATCTATAGCTTATGTAGACAAACAATTTTATTTATAGAGTTTCTCTTATGGTTTCTCCCTAGACCCAAAATGTTGTAGGAAAGAATGATCAATTTTGAAACCCTTTCGGTGGGTTATTCCCTATCTAAAGGCCCCTTAGATAGTCCTTTACTTACTTACATGAAATTTTCTTTTGGATTTCACCTTGGCCTAGTTTAGAATGGATTTCCTTTAAGGTCACAACTAGGGACCAAGGTAATCTTGACCAATTCATCCTTCCACCCCTTAATCATCCACTTCCATACCTTTTTGCCTTGTTAATGTAAGTTAATGTTTCTATTCTAAGCTAGGATGAGTTCCTCATCTAATAACTAGAATTGATGTTGTTAGTGCTCTCAATTATCTTCTTCTAGGCTACCTTCTTCCACATAGTTTCCATGTTATAGGATATATTGAGTTGATTATCACATCTCTACCAATATCTTTTAGCTCAATTGGACCATTGTTTCTCCCCTTTGGAGGTATGCCTTAACAATGTAACATTCCTATAGAACCCCCATCATAAACACTTTCAACCTCTAAATCAACCAATGTAGGCACACATTTGTCCTTATTATTCAGCTTTAAAATTTTCTCTATTTGAATAATATATCATAAATGTTAAGGCCTTAGCATTGAGGCCAATTTCCTCTTTATTATCATAATGACCAATGACCAACCTCTCCTTTGGACAATATATAAATTATGTATCTTCCTAAGGATAGGAATTGGTTATGATTCCCTAGCTATACCTCTAATAATTATATCCACAATAATTGATGTAGGTTCCTCTACCATTAGCAAGGGGTTTACCATAATAAATTATTATTGAAACTTTGTTCACTCCTAGACTTGGAGTGGCCTCCTACCTCTAGCTCCTCTACTCCTTTTCCATAGCCTCTGCTTCTATGTCTTCCTCTACAAGAGTAGCCTTCTTAGTACAAGGTTTTTGAAGATGTCCACAATGATGAAAACTGAATCCTCTCCTGGGACTTCTAATACAATTGATCTCTTGTCTATATGACCTTCTCCTAATTAGAATGTCAATTCCTTATGGTAACCCATAGCTTAGATTCATTTTGACACATACATTAGGCATGGAAGTTCTATCCAAAGCCCTTTCCTTATGATCAATGTCTAGCATCTTCCCAAACTGATTGCCAATTAGGGTGGGAGCCTTTTGCGACCAACACAAAAGGTAATGGGAGAAGTTTTATCCACATTATTTGTATATCTACCATTTCTCTCTAGGATCAAATAGTGATGTCCAATCCTTTACTAATAGGATTATCTTATGCCAATATAAATTTCCCTTCAAAATGGTTTCCTTATCCTTAGCATATTGAATAACAAAAGTTATCCACCCCCAAGCCAAGAGAAGAAAAATTGAGGAATAACCAAGTTGTTTCCAAACCTTTTTGGTTTAGATGTGTAAAGATTTATTTGAGATCAATGGTCCATGGAATTTCCCTATCAAATCCATATTCAATGCTTATGAAAGCTTACTCTCTTCTTTGTTCACCTTCTTTATACATTCCTTACACCCTTTAGAGGAACCATCATGTTGGGATGGGGTCCCCTGGGTTAATTTTGGGGCAAAAAGCCCAAGTTTTGTTATATACAATGTAAAGTCTCCATAAATTGTGGTCGCGGAGTGCGTAGATAGTAAAGGAGTCAAAAAATGGTTTTACCCTTCCTTTATGCAAGTTGAGTCAGCTTTTGAAGATCTACCCATGGTTCGCAGACCATGGGATTGTATAAATAGATGTGTCTTAGGGATGTCTAAGAAAAAAAATGAAGGATTCTATGGAAGGAGTCTAAAGGGTTAGCGCAGGAGAGTAAGAAGGAAGGCTCTACAACTGTGTGCACAGAGGCCTAGAGTAGAGCCCGCAGTTGAGTGCGCGGACCCCTGCAGCTGAGTGCACGGACCCCTGCAGCTGAGTGCGCAGGGAAGTCTTGAGTCTGTAAGCTAAACTAATTATCAATAAAGAAGATTATTACTAAAATTCCTATGTTTACCCATTCACTTCTATTATGTATGAATGCACTTTATGATGTGATAAATAATGCTTGTATGAAATAATGATGTATTTATGCACGAATTTACATGGTTTATATTGTTATATGAATGCAATTGACATTAAATGTTTACACGAAGATTACACTATTGCATGTTAAAGTTATCCAACACTTAAGCAGGTCCGAATAATTGTTGGGTTAAGAATAGTCTGGGATGTGCATAAGTGGTTGATTAGCCTACTCAGGGTCCGCAAATCCAGTCGTAGACCTTCGCGGAGGTCTAGAGGATGATTAAATGAAGTTACATTGATAAGCCATAGAGGCTTATCGATCTACGCGAAGGCAGATCTAGGGCACAAAACGACATCACATTGATCTCTGGGTGCGGAAACTTGGTTCCAGCATCCCCCCCACACTGCTTCGTGTGAGACTTCAGTGTACGATCTGCGGATTGATGCTGAAAGGGCCAATATTGTAGGGATTTGTTTGGTGCAGCTAACTCTGAACCTGGGTCAGGACCCACTAAGCCAGCAAATGGTTCTGTTGTCGGGATCGGGATCTTCATAAGGAGATGTGTGATGTCACATCACTGGAATCTGACAAAGAAATAAATTGAGAAGTGGTTGGATAGAAAAATCCACGAATTCGTGGTGCAAGAAAACATAAATCCTTGCCTAACGAAAGAATAGTGGTTGGACAGGTATCTATACACAGAGATACACGAAATTTTCTTCTGCACCTTCCCAATCAAACTATACGAGTGGATCACTAAATTGGCAGACGACCAAGGAAGGTGGAGGCTTGACGGTCCAATAGTGTGGACCCCAGAGCTAGTGCAAAAATTGGAAGCTTATGAAGATAATATTGTGCGCATTGTCAATCACTGGCTTGATCGAGTCATAGGAGGATTTGTGACAGAATTTGTGGTCGATACCTCAGTCAACTACAACAAAGTGGAGCGATGTTTTTTCAAGGGACCGCAAGGTAAGTATTTGAGATCTTTGAATACTTGGATCAAAATGCTCTTGTGTGGAAAGAAGGTTATGCCATTGCCTTGATGTTTGGATCTACGTAAAGTGGACAATTCTTTAGAAATGCGAAGAGAGCAGGTCCTGAATACAGCCCATTGATATAACCTCCTTCGAGTGACGATGAGGGAGCAGTACAAGCCTCACTGCGAAGCACTGTACAGTTGATAAAGCAGGGTTTTTCGTGAATACCTCATCCACCCATGCCAACTCTGTTGGGTCTTGAAAATTTAATTCATTTCCATTACATTTTCACTATTATGTCCATTATATCACCTCCATTTCACTACTATGTCACTACATTCATCCCACTTTCATTATCATTGGGCCACATTTATGTTTTTCCAAACTTTATTAATTCTTAGCCTTTTTAAGTGAATTTGTGGTTAAAAATTAGAAAATAATGTGCATATTCTTATACCTAACAAGTGGGTTGAGATTGTTGACATGTGTAGGTCAAAAGGAGGCTTCTAGAAGACCTTTATGTGGCACTCTAAGTCCAAAATCGAATTTGAGTGGAAAGAATCATGGGATCATGAGGATATGTGTCACATCTCCTAATTGTATTGAAACTCTAAGAAGAAATGTGTCTTATCAGTTCCTATTTTGATTAGGACTCTAGAGGTAGAGGGAGAGATTCATGGACTCTCATTAATGAGATGGCTTCTCATCTTTTTGTATAAATAGGAGATCTCTCTCCTTCATTTGTTAGCTTGTTAGTCTTGGCTTAGCTTGGCTTTTTAGTTCTTTAACTTGGAGTTTGTAGTTCTTCCTTGATGGCTTTAGAAAGCTTTGGAGAGCTTTGTTGTACTTTGTAATTTTGAAGAATTTGAATAAAGCTTTGATGTTCTCAACATGGAAGGAGATGTGAAGTAGATGTCATGGAGCACATTAGAATGTAAGGTAGAGTAGATTTTGCTTTGTAGTTTTGCTTTGATTTCATTCATGTATGTCATTTTATTGCTTTCAAGTTTGATAGTTTAGATTTTCCATTCATGCAATTTTAATTCATGCAACTGTGTTCAACCGGTTGATTGTAGATTAGTATTTCTTTACATGTTTTTGCATCAAATAGTGACATGAGATTTTCCGCTCTGCTGAACTTTTTCTTAAGCTTTTCGATTTCAATTATGCTTTGATCTCAGTCTTATTTATTTTCTGTTGTTAGTTAGTTTAGATATCAAATTCTTCATGTCATTTGACGTTATCTCCAGAACCATGGCTTAACCCCGAAAAGCTACTTGGCGAGTTATCAGATTATGAGTGAAGTGATTTGATTTTACTTTCATCTCTACAATTAGATATCAAGTTCTTCATGTTATTGACGTTATCTCCAGAGCCATGGCTTAACCCCGAAAAGCTACTTGGTGAGCTATTGGATTATAAGTGAAGTGACTTGATTTTACTTTCATTTGCAAGTAGGTAATTTAGATATCAGGTTCTTCATGTTATTGACGTTATCTCTGGTTGAAATAATACTGAGAGGGGGGGTGAATCAGTATTATCAAATTCTTTTCAATATGCCTTCCAGATTTATACTTTAATTTATTCTTCAAATATTGATCATTAATTTGTATGTCAGTGCCATATAATAATGAACAAGAATAAGAAAAATAGATAAGCACACCAAAGAACACCAGATATAAGGTGGAAACCCAATGTGGGTGAAAACCACCTGCTGCAATATGTCTTTATCTTCTTTCGATTAGAAACTTCTTTTACAAGTATTTTGTACTGGTACAGTCCTTTACCAGTACGCAGGCTACAACCTGCAGAGAGCTACAACTCTCTCTCGTTTTCCAGTCTCTTCTGGAAGGGAGCTACAACCCCCTTTGCTCTTCTACTTCTTTAAGGACCACATTTCATTAATTTTCAGACTGGATCCAAGAAGAACAAATAATCATCAAGTACATGCAAATCACCCAATCTCCTTATACAATCAACCAATGAATCACCCAACTTCTCAGAATGCTGTAAACAGAAAAGTAATACCATAAATCTAAACCCAGAACTCTACAGCAATAGATAAAAGACAGCCAACAAATGTTTCAAGACAGGTCTGCAACTTCACCAATATAAACTTGCGTATATCCGCAGTCTTTATGTGCCTGAACTGCGCAGATCTGCACTGGATCCTTCTGCTGCTCTGTGTATCACCGCACTTACTCCTTCTGCTGAACTGTGTACCTCAGCTCAGATCCGCACCTTCATTGTCCATCTGACAGCATACCTCTGCACTGGTCCTTTTGTGCCTCTGCGTACCTCTGCAATGTGCTTTCTTCTGAGCTGCGTACCTCGCATTGCGCCTTCTGCTGCACTGCGTACCCCCGTGTTGCATCTTCTCCTACGCTGCGTACCTCCACACTTACGCTGTGGATCACCTGCGAACCTCTGATTAGGGCCAAATTAACAGTCCTCCAATGTGTCACAGACAGTCAGATCCACAGATCTGATCATGTGCCTGAGAGATCACGACTTCTCAATAGATTTGCCTTAAGTTTTCTCCTTGATTTAGATCTAGCTTTGTAAAACCAAACACCCAAAATTTCAAATCTTAAGATATTCAAATTTCACAAGTGTCTAGCCAAGTGATCCATTTTCCTTGTTATAGGCAAGCCCTTATTCAAACCATGGGACAAAACCATCGAAAACCAATACAAGGGATCCAAACAGGGGTTCAAATAATTTAGATCCTAAACCACGGGCCAAAACCATAGGATCATGAAGGGCTAAATACCAAGGGCCAAACATAAGAAACCCCACGTGAGCGCTCTTCCCTGCATTGGAGTGAGTGAATTGGGGGACCGCACCTTATGAACCTACAACCTACGGGTATGTCCGCACATCCTGGATGGGGAATCTGCGGGTCCGCACCTTTTGAACGATGCACCTGCGAACCTATTTATTTTCCATCATTTTGAGAGCCTGAACAGAATTTTGCCACTTGAGTGAGTTGCCATCAAGTACAATACCTGTACCATAGAGCCAAACTAGAATCATAATGCCAACAATCTCCCCCTTTGGACTTGATGGCAACCTCAAGATCCTCAACGTCATTCTCCCCCTTTGACATTAAGGGCAAAGAGTTATGCTCCCCCTGAGCACATGCTCCCCCTGACTATAAACCAGATCTGCAAAAGGAAAGAAATTTCTTCAAGAAGAACCATAATCCACCAAACACCATAATTGACCATGAAAGAGATAGAGACATATTGTAGCACTATTCAGATCAGCATCCATGATCTCCTTCTGTACTTCCTCCAAGATCTTCTACCATAATGCCAACAATGCATTATATGCTCCCCCTGAACCTGTGCCATTCGATCTTCGACCAATCCGCAACCCAGCAAATGTACGTGTATACCCCATATGAAACTTGCGTACAACCAACAATCTCTGAAACAGATGAGATTCAACAACAAGATGATGCATCAACAACCCCCAGCTTTTGCCTGAGGTATTCAAAGGTCTCCCTGGGCAATGGTTTGGTGAGTATATCAGCAACTTGTTCCTTAGAAGGAACATACTCTAACTTGACCTTTTGTTCAAGCACTTGTTCCCTGAGAAAGTGATACTTGATCGGTATGTGCTTGGTCTTTGAATGCATGACTGGGTTCTTTGAAATGCTGATTGCACTTGTATTATCACATAAGATGGAGATAGGTGGAGTACAAGTGATTTGAAAATCCTGCAAGGTCTGCATCATCCAAAGGAGTTGAGTGCAACAAGATGCAGCAGCCACATATTCCGCTTCAGCTGTAGATAAAGCAATCGAAATCCGTTTCTTACTGAACCAAGATACTAATCTGGAACCCATAAAGAATGCACCACCACTTGTGCTCTTCCTGTCATCCACGCTTCCGGCCCAATCTGCATTTGTATAAGCATGAAGTGTGAGATTTGTATCTCTAGGATACCATAAGCCATAGTTTTGAGTTCCTTGAAGGTACTTGAAAATTCTCTTTACTGCCTGAAGATGAGTTTCCTTTGGATTTGCCTGAAATCTTCCAACTATTCCCACTGCATGCATGATGTCTGGTCGGGTACCTGTTAAATAAAGTAGACTTCCAATCACAGATCTGTAGGTTGGTTGATGCACTGCTGCTAATTCATCATTTGCACTGAGGCTACATCCTGTGACCATGGGGGTACATACTAGTTTTGCATCTTCCATGCCATATTTCTTCAAAATCTGCTTGAGATACTTGGTTTGAGACAAGAAGATTCCGCCTTCATTTTGTTGGATTTGCAATCCAAGAAAATATGTCAGTTCTCCAAGCAAAGACATTTCGAATTCTTTCTGCATCACCAAGGCAAAGCTTTGACTCATATCTTCTTCATTGCTGCCAAAGATAATATCATCTACATACACAACAAGTATTAGTAATTTGTCATTTTCAATTTTTATGTAAAGATTTGCTATCTGCTGATCCCTTTGAAAAACCTTGTTGATGAAGATATTTGTCCAAACGGTAGTACCAAGCCCTTGGAGCCTGTTTAAGACCATAGAGAGCCTTCTTTAGTCTGCATACAAGATTTGGATCATTCCCAAGGATGAAACCATCTGGTTGCTCAATGTACACTTCTTCTTCTAAGTCCCCATTCAGAAAGGTTGATTTCACGTCCATTTGAAAAACTTTGAACTTCTGAAAGATTGAGAGAGAAAGGAACATCCGGATGGCCTCAAGTCTAGCAATGGGAGCAAAAGTTTCTTCGAAGTATATTCCTTCTTGTTGAGCATACCCTTTACACACAAGTCTAACCTTGTTTCTAATTACTTCTCCATTTTCATTCAACTTATTTTTGAAGATCCATTTTGTCCCTATGACATTCTTATCTTTTGATCTAGGAACCAACTCCCAAGTGTTGTTGTTTTCGATCTGCTCAAGTTCTTCATCCATCGCCTTGACCCAGCATTCATATTTTCATGCCTCTCTTACATTTTGTGGTTCAGTGGATGAGAGCAATGCCAAATAGCTTGAGGCTTCTGCAATTGTTCTTCTTGTTTGTACACCTGCTTCTTTCTGCCCCAAAATCTGAGATTCTAGATGATTCTTTTGAACGTACCTGGATGGAGTCTTCTCTTCTATCCTTATTTGCTCCTCAGGTGCCTCTTGAGGTTCTTCTTCATCATTTGTCTGATTTGGAGAGTAGTTTTCATCCTCTTCGATATTTTCATGATTTACTTGCCTAGGGATGTATCCTTTCTCATCAACCACTACATCAATGCTGTCAACAATTCTTCCAAGTTTTTTATTGTAAAACTTATATGCTTTGCTGTGGGGAGAATAACCAAGGAGAATGCCTTCATCTGCTCTAGGTTCAAGTTTGCCAAGTTGTTCATCAGTGTTCTTGATATAGCATTTGCTCCCAAAAATTTTGAAATGCTTTACCGAAGGAGTCTCACCATACCAGAGCTCATGATGAGTTTGAGTGTTGTTCACTCGGACATTTGTTTTGTTGAGAATAACAACCGCAGCAAATGAAGCTTCACCCCAGAAGGTTGCAGGAGTCCCAAACTCATCAAGCATAGCACGAGCCATTTGTTGGACCGTTCTGTTCATCCTTTCCACCACTCCATTTTGCTGAGGATTCCTAGCTGTAGAGAATTCCCTTCTTATTCCATGTTCCTCACAGAAATCGAAAAATTCATTTGAGTTAAACTCCCCACCTCTGTCGAACCTGAGGCACTTAATTTTGTGATCTGATTCGTTTTCAACCAAGGCTTTGAAATATTTGAATTTTTTGAATGATTCGTCCTTGTGTTTCATAAGTCCCAACCAAACCATCCTGGAGAAGTCGTCAATGAATAATATCAATTATTCTTCTCCTCGAGGTGACCTTGTCCTAAATAGACCACATACATCTGTATGGACTAGTTCAAGAGGCCTGCTGGCTTATCCTTCCTTCTCAGGTAAGTTAGTTCTGGTTTGCTTACCAAACTGACATGATTTACATATGGTGTTGTCTGGAATTTTGATATCTAGAAGACCACAAACTGCCTGGTATTTGCATGCTTTTCTTATTTGTGAAAAGCTTAGATGCCCCAACCTCCGGTGCCATAACCAATGTTCATCATCCTTGATCAAATAGCATTGTTGTTGTCCTTCTTCAAATATGTATAGATTATTTGGAGTTCTTCTGCCTTTGATCATTGTTTTTCATGTATCAAGTTCACGAACGCTACATCCATTTGATCGAAATATTACCTCGATTCCTTGATCGCACATCTAACTGACACTTAGTAGATTATGCTTCAAGCCATCAAAATACAAAACATTTCCAGTTTTGACCTTTTCTTTCAACTAAGCAGTGCCTTCTCCTTTTTTGGCTGCAGGGGTATCATTTCCAAAAGAAACGTTCTTACCCTTTTCTAAAGCAGTATATGATTCAAGTTTTTCTTTATCACTTGTCATATGCTTCGAACATCCGCTGTCGATGTACCATAGATTTTCTTGTCCTTCTGCATAAAAAGCTATCCCACATCTTTCTGGTTGTGGTTCCTTCTCCATGTTCAGGTGCTTGAGGCTTGTTCCTTTGTCTGCCGAAACCTGCTCCTACATTCAGAATCTTCATGACCGAAGTTATTACAAATAGAACATTCAATTTCATTTTCAAGGGCCAAAAAGTTGTTATAGGTCCTTTTCGTAATCTCGGTCATACTTCTTTGTTTTTGAGCTTCTCTAGTCATGATTGTCTTATAAGCAACACATTGAGCTACTTTGTGACCAAAGTTATGGCAAGAGAAACATTAGCCATTGAAGAAACTTCTGCGATTATCAAATCTACCAGCGAAATGATTGTAATTTCTATTGTCATCCATTCTTGAAGCAAATTGAGAAGTTTTTACCTGTGGCTGCTTGTAGCTTTTTTTCACCCTTACGATGGATTGCCCTTGGTTTACCTGGTAGTCTCTGTTTGTTCTTGATGTAATTCGTCCCTGCTTTACCTGATGATCTCCATTGGGCTTTTACTCATTCCTCCTTGCTGCATCAAGATAACTCTTTGAGGTGGATGCTTGAGATGTTTCTCCATTATAACCCAGACCTGTCTTAATTAGAGGAGAACGTTGTACATTGATAATCTCATCCAGAGTTTCAGATCCTTTAACAAACTTAAGATTAAGAACCTTTGTTTTCTCAATTTCTTTTATAAGGCCAACAATTTCACATTCTAACTTCTGAAGAGATTTTTCTTTTTCATCAAGTTGAAATTGCAGAGTATCAATGATCACATTCTTTTCTTCTAAACATGTCTTGAGTCTAGATATCTCTTCATCAAAGTCATCCACATCTATGGCATCCATGTAATCATCATCTTCAAAAGCCATCAAAAGTTTATAATCATTACCTCGTTCATCTTCGTCACTATTTTATAGGCCATCACTGTCTTCATGAGTGTAGTAACTTTTCTTAGTTGCATTATGTTTCTTGTTCCATCTAACAGGTTCCTTCCCTTTGTCAATCTTATCCTTGTGAGGACATTTGGCAGCATAGTGACCGACTCTTCCACAAGCAAAGCATTTGAAAGGTAACTTACCTTGGAACCGTCCAGTATCCCGTTGAAGATTTCTGACAAAATTTGATTCTTCTTCTTCTTCTGACACGTGTCCTGACTCGTAGTACTCGCCTATGCCTGAAGCCCTGAAGGCAGCTTCTCTCCTTTCTAATGGACCTCCTTTCCTCATTTCATAAGCAGTTAGAATTCCGTGCAGCTGTGACATTTTAAGGCTTTGTAGATTCTCTTTTTCTTCTATACCAGAAACTTTAGATTCAAACCTAGGGGACAAAGATCTTAGAACTTTTTCAACCACAACAGCCTCTTTTATTTCTTCACCCAAATTTTTCATACAATTAACAATCTCATCTACACGAAGAAAATAGTTAGCCACACTTTCATCATTATACATCCTGAGATTTTCATACTGAATCCTGAGGGTTTGAAGCTTTGCTCGTTTTACCTGATCATCTCCTTCATAGCTCAGAACAATCTTGTCCCATATCTCTTTTGCAGATTTAAACTGCATTACCTTGACAAATTCTAATTGAGATAGGCATCCTAATAGAGTATTGACCGCCTTTGCATTTGTTTCCTATTTCTTCTTTTCAGCCGGATCTATAGGAGTTGCTGATGGAAAAGTATACCATGTATCTATGATATCCCAGACTTCTATACCAAGAGATTGAAGATAGGTAGTAACTCTTACCTTCCAATAAACGAAGTTTGTCCCATCAAAAATCGGTGCCCTGATTGATGCTTCCCTCTCGTAGTTGCTCATGATGCAAGACCTTTCTTCAAGCGATCAAGCTTCTTCTGAAGAACTTGGCTCTGATACCAATTGCTGGAAATAATACTAAGAGGGGGGGTGAATCAGTATTATCAAATTCTTTTCAATATGCCTTCCAGATTTATACTTTAATTTATTCTTCAGATATTGATCATTAATTTGTATGTCAGTGCCATATAATAATGAACAAGAATAAGAAAAACAGATAAGCACACCAAAGAACACCAGATATAAGGTGGAAACCCAATGTGGGTGAAAACCACCTGCTGCAATATGTCTCTATCTTCTTTCGATTAGAAACTTCTTTTACAAGGATTTTGTACTGGTGCAGTCCTTTACCAGTACGCAGGTTGCAACCTGCAAAGAGCTACAAATCTCTCTCGTTTTCCAGTCTCTCCTGGAAGGGAGCTACAACCCCCTTTTCTCTTCTACTTCTTTAAGGACCACGTTTCATTAATTCTCAGACTGGATCCCAGAAGATCAAATAATCATCAAGTACATGCAAATCACCCAATCTCCTTATACAATCAACCAATGAATCACCCAACTTCTCAGAATGTTGTAAACAGAAAAGTAATACCATAAATCTAAACCCAGAACTCTACAGTAATAGATAAAAGACAGCCAACAAATGTTTCAAGATAGGTCCGCAACTTCACCAATATAAACCTGCGTATATCCGCAGTATTTCTGTGCCTGAACTGCACAGATCCACACTGGATCCTTCTGCTGCTTTGCGTATCACCGCACTTACTCCTTCTGCTGAACTGCGTACCTCAGCTCAGATCCGCACCTTCACTGTCCATCTGACAGCATACCTCCACATTGGTCCTTTTGTGCCTCTACGTACCTCTGCAATCTGCTTTCTTCTAAGCTGCGTACCTCGTACTACGCCTTCTGCTGCGCTGCATACCCCCGCGCTGCGTCTTCTCCTACACTGCGTACCTCCGCACTTATGCTGTGGATCACCTGTGAACCTCTGATTAGGGCCAAATTAACTGTCCTCCAATGTGTCACAGACAGTCAGATCCACAGATCTGATCATGCGCCCAAGATATCACGACTTCCCAATAGATTTGCCTTAAGTTTTTTCCTTGATTTAGATCTAGCTTTGTAAAACCAAACACCCAAAATTTCAGATCTTAAGATATTCAAATTTCACAAGTGTCTAGCCAAGTGATCTCTTTTCCTTTTTATAGGCAAGCCCTTATTCAAACCATGGGACAAAACCATCGAAAACCAATACAAGGGATCCAAACAGGGGTTCAAATAATTTAGATCCTAAACCACGGGCCAAAACCATAGGATCATGAACGACGGACTAAATACCAAGGTCCAAACATAATAAACCCCACGTGAGCGTGCTTCCCTGCATTGGAGTGAGTGAACTGGGGGACCGCACCTTATGAACCTATAACCTGTGGGTATGTCTGCACATCCTGGATGGAGAACCTGCGGGTCCGCACCTTTTGAACGATGCACCTGTGAACCTCTTTATTTTCCATCATTTTGAGAGCCTGAACAGAATTTTGCCACTTGAGTGATTTTCCATCAAGTACAACACTTGTACCATAGAGCCAAACCAGAATCATAATGCCAACAATCTCCAGAGCCATAGCTTAACCCCAAAAAGCTACTTGGCGAGCTATCGAATTATAAGTGAAGTGACTTGATTTTACTTTCATTTGCAAGTAGGTAATTTAGATAGCAATCCTTCATGTTATTGACGTTATCTCTGGAGCCATGGCTTA